>CM028697.1:5638788-5729558 GCA_016771965.1 Brassica carinata | reverse complement strand
GCTTATAACCAAAACACATTTTCCGCCAAAACGGTAAAATGTTATTTTTCCGCCAAAACCGGAACATGATTTTCCCGCCAAAACCGGAAAACACAATTTTCCGCCAAAACCGAAACATGATTTTCCCGCCAAAACCGCAAAAATACACTTTTCCGGTCCAAACCGCAAAAATATTTTCCGCCAAACCCCAAAAGCGATTTTCCGCTAAAACCGATCATAATAAGGTCCTCTTCGTGTTTGTTCACCCAGATGATCCATCTAGGTGAAGATGCAAATCAATGTTCGTTTTGTACATTATAATGCTACATCCAGATGGATCACTCATCTGAATTTTTAAAAACTCATCTCAAATTGTCACCCAAATGAAAGTGAGTCTTGATGGTGCATCTAGTTCAATCCAAAATGATTAATGACAAAAATGACTTTTTAAAATTAAAATATTATTTTCAAACCGTAAATTCTATTTTCTTGCATATGCATTTTTCCGCTATAACCAAAAAACACATTTTCTCGCAAAAACAAAAAAACACACATTCCCGCTAAAACCGCAAAATGCATTTTTCCGCAAAAAAAAAACGTAAAACGCACATTTCCATAAAAACACATTTTTCGGTCAAACCAGTAAAATCACACTTTTCGACCAAAACCGAAAAACGCATTTTTCCGTCAAAACCGAAAAACACATTTTCCCGCCAAACCCCAAAAAGCGCATTTTCCCGCCAAAACCCAAAAAATGCATATTCCCGCCAAAACTCCAAAAGCATTTTCCGCCAAAACCGAAAACACAATTTTTCGCCAAAACAGGAAAAACGCAATTTTCCCACCAAAACCATAAAAACGCAATTTTCCCGCCAAAACCGGAAACATGATTTTCCCGCCAAAATCGGAAAACAGAATTTTCCCGTCAAAACCGGATAACATAATTTTTCCGCCAAAACCGGAAAACGCAATTTTCCCGCCAAAACCGGAAAACACAATTTTCCCACCAAAACCGAAAAACATAAATTTCCCGCCAAAACTTAAAAACACAATTTTCCCGCCAAAACCGAAAAACAGAATTTTCTCGCCAAAACCGGAAAACAAATTTTCCCGCCAAAACCGGAAAAACATATTTTCCGCTAAACCCCAAAAGCGATTTTCCTGCCAAAACCAGAAAAACACAATTTTCCCGCCAAAACCGGAAAACACAATTTTCCCGCCAAAACCGGAAAACACAATTTTTCCGCCAAAACCGAAAAATAGAATTTTTCCGCCAAAAGCGGAAAACTCATTTTTCTGCCAAAACCGAAAAACAAAATTTTTCCGCCAAAACCGGAAAACACAATTTTTCTGCCAAAACCGGAAAACACAATTTTCCCGCCAAAACCGGAAAATGGAATTTTCCCGCCAAAACCGGGAAAACACATTTTTCCGCCAAAACCAGAAAACACAATTTCTCGCCAAAACCGGAAAACACAATTTTCCCACCAAAATCGCGAAAAAGCTTTTCCCGCCAAAATCAAGAAAAAAAAATTTCCCGTCAAAATCGTTAAAAAAAGCTTTTCTCGTCGAAAACACTTTTCCCGTCAAAACCGCAAAAATACACTTTTCCCGTCCAAACCGCAAAAATGTATTTTTCGCCAAAACAGAAAACGCAATTTTCCGCCAAAACCGCGAAAAATACACTTTTTTTGCCAAAAACACATTTTTCCTCAAAAACCGCAAAAATATTTTCCGCCAAAACGGTAAAAATGTTATTTTTCCGCCAAAACCTAAAAAATTATATTTTAGTCATTTTATTAATAAGTCTATCTGGATGCAGATGAAAGTTAAAAAATGAAAAACAAACGAACATAGTTGCATTGAGATGATTAATCTGGATGCATAGACGAAATGAAGAAACGAACAACATCCAGATAAAGCATCTAGATAAGACATCTAGATGGACCATCTGGATGCATCTTTCAGATGTACAAACGAAGATGCCCTAAGTTGACTACTACGTGGAATACCATTATTATCAAGGTAGTCGTCAGTGTTGCTAAGTACTTTTTGGTGTCTTTACACAATTAGTTAACTATCAATGAATGGTTTTATCCATTTCGGGATTGTTAGCAATTATCTTCTCATTTGTAAGCATTTCAATGGATAATTGATATACATCTTTTTGGTTTTAGGTATATTCATTGATTCTCAAGTTCATTCATTATTTATATAAAAGTATATACATTTAAGGTTAAGCTACTTAAATCTGTTAATTGCAATATATAGTTTTAATTAAGGAAATATCCGTTGAAGTTGTTTTAAATAGTGATCCAATAACATTCAATGGATTTTCTAAACCTGTTTTAATTTAACTGGCTCTAAATATATATCGTCATGAGTATGTTGTTTCTTTATGTATAGTGAGAATAAATTCTAACTAAATTCATGTGCATAGTTCCTATCAGGTTCAATCTCATCAAAAAGATACATGTAAGTAGGAGTGTCAAAATGACTTATAGCTCATGAGTTGGCTCAGCCCAACTCGTTTTTTCATGAACATGATCTCTATATTTTAAGCTCATTTAATAAATAAATTTAATGATCGAGCTTAAATTAGAACACGAGTTATATGAACGATCTTTAATGAATATGAGCTGGCTTATGAGCTTGTTCATTTTTATACTTACAATTATATAATATATATATATATATATATATATATATATATATATATATATATATATATTTTGGATAACTTCTATTTTTTATGTAAAAAATAGATAATTTTTATATTTATCATATTTATCTTCTAAAATTAAAATGTAAAACATACATATAAATAAGGGAAAATTGCCAAATATGACTCACAACTTGATTTCAAACACTAAAGTTAACCCAAACTTGAATCAAATGCAAAAGTAACCTAAAAGGCTATTGAAATTACAACCAACCCCTTGTGAACAAACAAAAAAACCGATTTTTTTTTACGTTTCTAACCCCCGTAAGTCGTATGGACTAGTTTTACTTAGAAATAATTTAAAAATTTTGTAAAAAATATTTTGATAAGTGAAAAATTGAAATCATGTAATTAACATATGTTTTAAGAGATATAAATTAAGATATAACAAAAGTTAATTGTTTTCAACATAGATGAGTGAAAGTAGTGAGTCATGATATTCTTTGGTTTAGGTTTTGCCAACATATGTTGTAGTATTGTATGTGTTCTTAGGGTTAGATTTTGGAATGCATATATGTTTTTTTGAAAACTTTAAAATTTACCTAAGTGTTTTTATTTCTGTGTATAGTAAACACTATTTAAGTATAACTACGGGTTTATAACGTGGTTAGTTAGTTAATTTAGTCAATTTAGTTTATGGGTTAAATTTAGGGTCTGGGACGACTTACTAGTAAGTCGTCTGATGTACAATATTCAACAGACGACTTACTAGTAAGTCGTCCAAACCGGACCAAACCTTTAATTTTACAATGTACTTTTAAACCTAACCGAATTATTTACCGCCATATATAAGGTGTTTTTTTCACTGTTTATCGAAAATCAGAAAACCCTAAAGCCGCTTTCTCTCAAAGGCGATTTCGGCGATTTCCGTCGATTCTCTAATCCATCGTTTCATCGCTCTCACCGCCGTTATCTCCGCCGTTATCACCGCCGTTTCACCACCGCTTCACAGCCGCCTCTATTTAAGATCCGAGGAAACCCTAGCGCATTCTCTCAGAGGCATCTCGTTGAACTCCACCGCCGGTAAGTTATATCTCTTACTGTCGAGTGATTGATTGAGGAAAAGATGAACATAAAGCTGGAAGACTTTCCAGACGACTTAATTATAAGTCTTTCAGCTGGAAAACTTGCCAGATGACTTAATTATAAGTCTTTGATTGTTTGAGATGGTTGTCTTTGATTGTTTTGCAGACAAAAAAAATGGAGATGCCAGAACTCCCTCGTAGGATATATATATTAGGGAAGAGCCCCGCAGTGCATAGCATTTCGTATCATACTTGTTGGACGCTGCATGCTGCTTTAAAGAAAGCTCTTCATGATGACGAATATGAAGAGCTGAAGGAGTCGGTTGGGAGTTTTCATCAAGTTCCAAGAGCTGGGATTTGATTGGGCTTCAAGACTGGTTCACTACATGCTCGGTTTCCTGCTGGACATAAAGAAGAAGTATGAGCTGTGGAGTCTCGTTGGTCCAGAACCTGTGAGGTTTTCACTGTTAGAGTTTGAAAACCTCACTGGTCTAAACTGCGAGTACATCGAGGACCTTGAGTGACCTCACTCTGTTGTTACAAAGGAGTTGACTTCTTTTTGGGAGATGTTGGGAGTTCATGTAAGCCGGGCCATCTACTCGGGAGATAATGAAGCACTTGAGAGATGCGAAGGGTGGTCTCGGATGATCGCAGCCGCTTGCGCATCTTGCCATTTTCACTGGATACATTGAAGGGAGAAAGTATTCAACCCCTACACGGGTTAGTCTGGCAAGGGTAGTGATGGAGCTAGAACGGTTTGAGAATTATCCATGGGGGAGAGTCGCGTTTAAGGTGCTGATGGACTCTATGAAGGGCAGAGATATTTCGGGTTGTTACACTATTAATGGGTTTGCGCAAGCTCTCCAGGTCTGGGTGTACACAGCTCTTCCGGAATTGGGTGCTACTTTTGGTAATCCTCTCCGAAACAATCCGTCTCGACCGATACTGGTTTACAAGGGTCGCAAAGGACGCAGACAGTTTAAAGTACATGGTCCCTTTTCTCTACATGGTCCCTTATCTGCTTGTTGAGTGCGCTTCCTCAGACGAAGTACATGCCCAATACAGCCTGGAGCCATTCACATATGAGAGACCGACTAATATACCTCCGGCCCGAGCTGGTGATTGTGGCGTGTACACTCTAAAGTACATTGAATGTCATGCTCTTGGGATAGAGTTTAGTAAAAAGACTTTGCTAAGCCCAACGGGAAGAGTATGAGGGATAAGATGGCGGTGGATATATTTAAGAGCTTTCTGACGTGCATGAGTTCGAAAACAAGGACATAGATGGCATCCTGGGTACGTATGACGGGTGATAAACAGGCCACTTTAGATTATTTTGTATGATAGATTAGGCTGATGTGTGTATTTTAACTTGATCCCTATTTTGTATTTGAACTTGATCCCTATTTTGTAACTATATTCTCGAGAAGACTTACGCTTAAGTCGTTCGAATGTTGGACGACTTAACTATAAGTAGTCCGAAAGTCTTCGAAAGCAGTGACCTTTTGTAACTATATTTCAGATAATATAAAGGGCAAAACCATCTCAAATTTGTTTGGTAGTGCAATTTGACAAAGAAGTTCATAACACAAATTTTTAGTACATAGACTGAACACTGGACGACTAACTTGAAGGTCTTCTGGAAGAAAAAACCCTGTACGACTAACTGGACGACCTTCTGGACGACTTAATTGAAGGTCTTCTGGAAGACTAATCACTGGACGACTAACTTGAAGGTCTTTTGGAAGAAAAAACCATGGACGACTAACTGGACGACCTTCTGGACGACTTAATTGAAGGTCTTCTGGAAGACTAATCACTGGACGACTTACTTGAAGGTCTTCTAGAAGAAAAAAACCTGGACGACTAACTGGACGACCTTATGGACGACTTAATGGAAAGTCGTCTGGAAGACTAATCACTGGACGACTTACATTGTGGTTTCAGATGGCCGCTTCCTTGCATTTTGAGCATCTATAAACCCCGTGTTGCTTCCGGGTTTCGCCCTCTCATTCGAACTTGTCTATCACTTGTAACATGAATAGAGGGTGTCCGAGCCTGCATCATTTCGCTGGTAATGAGTAGGTTATCTCCACAGATTCTCGTGCTCATGTCCGGTTATAATCTTCGAGCCATTGCAAGAAGTTCAGCATGTGTCGAACCTTCCCCAAAAATGATTCTCGCCTTTGACATTATCAACCACAAAATCCCAACGGCAATCATTCAACAACCATTCTCCATACATCGCATGTAACCGACGATGATCTACAGAAATTCAAAATAAAACACAATAGTAAACATAGAGAAAATGAAAGTTTACTAAACATTGACGCAGACGACATACCAAGAAGTCGCCCGGAAGACTTACCAAGAAGTCGTCCAAACATGTCATTTTGCATTTGAATTTAATAGACGACTTACAAGTAAGTCGTCCAGCTTTGTTTGTTAAAACCTAGACGACTTATCGGTAAGTCGTCAAGGATAAATGAGTTAGTTTTGCATTTGACCGAATTGTATTAGATATTTGACTTTTCCTGGATGACTTCCCAGTAAGTCGTCTCAGGGAAAACAAAAATTTCAATATTTTATTAAAGCTAGACGATTTAATTGTAAGTCTTCTCAGGTTAGTTTGCAATTCGAAAAAGAAACTTATATATTTAACTTTACCCAGACGACTTACTTGAAAGTCATCCAGGCAGATGACGTACAAGAAAGTCGTCCCAGATAAGCAAGGTTTGACCATAATCTAGGAAATAAATCTGGACGACTTTGCTTATCCTGGACGACTTTCAAGTAAGTCGTCTTACTTGATGACTTCCGCGTAAGTCGTCTGGGAAAAGTTAAATATTTAAGTTTTATTTTCCAATTGCAAAAGTAACCTGAGACGACTTACAGATAAGTCGTCCATATTTAATAAAATATTGACATTTTTGTTTTCCCAGAGACGACTTACTCGTAAGTCGTCCAGGAAAAGTCAAATATCTGACATAATTCGGTCAAATGCAAAACTAACTCATTTATCCTGGACGACTTATCAGTAAGTCATCTAGGGTATTCTCTAGATTTTGTTTTAACAAACAAAGATGACGACTTAAAAATAAGTCGTCCGTTTGACCGGAAGACTTACCCGTAAGTCTTCTACAGCCAGACTACTTACGGGTAAGTCTTCTACACAAACAGATCTGGAAAAAATTTCAATTTCATACCTTAAACTAGTGAAATGACTTCCTTAGCACACATAGTCTTCTCCAACCACCCAGAATCTCAAACGAAAGTAACCCACCAAGAATAGTATGCTTGAATGGCTCTATAAACTATAAAAAAAATTTGAATCAAAAGCTTGAGTTTTTTGGATGAATATGGAAGCAAAGTGAAAAAAATGTTGTATTTAGTTCATAACAAGTGAGAAAGACAGAGTGTAAATCGATTTTAGGTGCATTAAGAGCTTCAAATTGGTTGTTCATGGTGGTTGGGGTATTGTTGACAATGAAAATCTTGTAATTACTTGAAGATGATGAGGGTGAGAGAGTAAAAATGTCATTTTCGGAAAAAAAAATAAAAAAAATTTGATGGCATTTTGGTGAATATCATGAACTTGTGGGGTGAATAGGACAAAAGAAAAATCCAAGAAAAGCATGAGTTAGTTTTAGGTTTGACTTTGAGTTTTGAGTCAATCTTGCAAAAAGCCCTATAAATAATATGGAAATTAAACTTCTAAAAGTTATCTATAACTTTTTCGAAGAAAGAAAAAAAAGAAACTATATTGTTTAGACATTGAAGATGAATTGTCTCAAAACTCTTACAAAAAATATGAATTTGGATAATTGGTTTTGCTTTAATTTAATTTATATTAGGTGTTTTTTTTTTATTTTTATCATGTGTTTGTTTTTATTTAGTATTTAATATTTATGTTTTAGATTTTTCAATATTCAAATTTTGAACAATATTATAGAAGTTATTTTATCACTATTTTATTTTATATTATTTTAGTATTATTATTTTTGTTTAGATCACGAGTTATCTCATTTAATTTATGATCTAAATGATTTAAGTTCGAATTTACATATTGAAGCTCATATAATAAATGAGCTGATCTGAGCTAATCATGAAATAGTCGAGCTCACTATGAGCTGAGCTGAATTGAACGAGGTAGTTCATTTTGACACTCCTACTTGTAAGTACCAGTGGGAAAAATTGTTTGTCCACTTGCGTCCTAAAAATACATTTAAATACATGCAGCCCTATTCTATACAAAGTTGACTAGAGTCACTAGTTTTAGTGGATTACGTAATATAAAACCTGCCAACATACAAAACAAGATAGAAAGTTCATGAGTCTATCAATTTGAATGCCTCTTTGTGCCTATTCTCAAGAATTATAAAAAAACATGGAGCTTAATGCGTCCTCTTGAGCACAAGAAACTAATATTTCGAAGCCTCCATGCGTCACCATCCATTAATCATTCTCGTAATAGTCCACTTAACAGAAGCACAATTAAGCCCTTTGCTACCTAATTTTTTCTCTATAAGTAGAACCACATTTCTTCAACATCGTATTAAACTATCACTCTAGTAACTCATCTAAACAAGCCATCTTATAGACAATGAGAGGACATGTCTTGCTTACTGTTTTCACCCTGTGTATGCTTTGTTCAGGGGCTAAGGCACAGCTAAACCCTAACATTTACGCTAAATCATGCCCGTATCTTGTACCAATTGTCCGCAGACAAGTTATGAACGCCCTGAAGGCCGATACTCGGATGGCTGCTTCTCTCATTCGTCTTCATTTCCATGACTGTTTCGTTAATGTATGTATTGCTATCTCTACGTTTTCTTTTCTGTCAAATACTTGTTTTATGTTTACGGTTTAAATATTGTAACAATTTTTCCATACTTCCAAACACTTGTCATCAGTTCTTTAGCGTGAACTTTCCAGGGATGCGATGCGTCTGTATTGCTGGATGGAGACGATAGCGAGAAATTGGCGATCCCAAATCTAAACTCTGCGAGAGGATTTGAAGTAATTGATACGATCAAAGCCGCTGTGGAATACGCATGTCCTGGTGTTGTTTCTTGTGCTGATATACTCACTTTAGCCGCTCGCGACTCGGTTGTCTTAGTAAGCCTTTTTGTTCCCAATATTTAACAACCATCAAAGCCTTAATGATTAATTTAATTTCAGTGGATCCTTAATCAAATTTTGAGTTAGAGATTTCATATAATTAACACAAGTTACAGATTTTAAGAAACAAAAGTTTATATAGTGACTTCCATTGCCATTATTTTTAGTACTAGACATGATATTTTTTTTGAGAGACCTTCAATGCATATAACTTTATTATAATATTACTATTTTTGGTAATTTTTATAAAGTGATTCTTTAATACGGATGCCCTAAAACATGAGATTAGTGTTTATTTTCTTTGGTCGTCTATATAATTACAGAATACAGATGCATGATGCATGCTTTCGTATATTAACTATTGTTATATATCTTTATGATATTTTGGCCGTCGTCCATAACGGGATTTGATTTGCAGAGCGGAGGGCCTCAGTGGAGAGTAGCATTAGGAAGAAAAGATGGACTTGTGGCAAATCAGAGCAGTGCAAATAATCTACCATCTCCTTTTGAACCCTTAGACGCTATTACTGCCAAGTTTGTAGCTGTTGGCCTTAATGCCGCCGACGTCGTAGCTTTATCAGGTTTAATTACTTTTTCTTTAATGAAAATTATTTTTATTTGGGTATTATATTCTTCGTAGTAGTTATCACTTATGCATGTACATTTTTCATTACAAAGGAGCTCACACCTTTGGACAAGCAAAATGTGATGTCTTCAGCAACAGGCTGTTCAACTTTGATGGCGCAGGATCTCCGGACGCAACACTTGAGACAACACTCTTGTCTGATCTGCGAACAGTTTGTCCCGCCGGAGGAAGTGGAAACCAAACAGCTCCCCTAGACAGGAACTCTACCTACGCCTTCGACAACAACTATTTCAAGAACCTCCTCGAAGGGAAAGGTCTTTTGAGTTCGGATCAGATTCTGTTCTCGAGTGATTTGGCCGTGAACACAACAAAGAGACTTGTGGAGGCTTATAGTCGGAGCCAGTACTTGTTTTTCAGGGACTTCACTCGTTCGATGATCAAAATGGGTGGTATTACGAATCTTGTTAATGGATCTAGTGGGGAGGTTAGGAAAAACTGTAGGGTTATAAATAATTAGTCTGTGTGTTCCTATTTTCTGCAATGTTTGGGAGTTGATCAGCCCTTGTGTGTTTCAAAATGGCCACGTGTGCAATCTTATGTTTCTTGCTTTTAATCCGCTCCAATATGCACATACTCTTCATGATTCTTGCATGCACGCAACCTAAATAATGTTTTAATTTTTTTTTGCTAATCAGAATAATGTTTAAATGCAACTAAAATAACTTAAATGAACTAGAAATGTGTGTTTAAACCTCACATAAACACAAGAAATCAAAAGTCAGGTATCAGAAGAATTCGAGTAGGGGTATAACCTTTGATACAGAGATTTTTGAATCTATGCTTTATCAACCAATTCCAATAGGCCTGGGCGTTCGGGTACTCGTTGGCATTCGGTTCAGGTTTTTTGGGTTTTCGGATTTTCGGGTTTACGCTTCTAGGTCTCATACTAAAATTTTATTAGTACGGGTCGGGTTCGGATAATAACACTTCGGGTTCGGTTCAAAATTGTATTGCATCATAAAACCCATAAAGTAATCATGTATCGTACGGATTCGGGTTATATCGGTTCGGTTCGGATATAACCAAAGTAAAAAACAAATTTTTTGAAGTAAAACATAAAGAAAAACATCTAAATTAAATAAAAATTAATCTATCACATATAAAATTGATAAAATAACAATAAAATGTTAAATCAAGCATGAAAACAAATATTATTTGTAAACAATATGTATTGCTTTATAGAAAGTAGACTTTTTATTTCAATGAGCAAATTATAAAATACTTATTTATAACTAATTGTGTACATAAAGCATTTATTAGAATTTTAATATTTATTATTATATATAATATTACCACAAATATTGAATTTAATAATTGAAATACTTATATATATTTCAAAATATTTATATTGACTATTAATTTTGGATTTTTTGGGTTACCCGTTCGGGTTCGGTAATAACACTTCGGGTTCAGATATTTTTTGTACCACCCTACAAAATCCGTTCCGGTATTTTACGTTTCGGGTCGGATAACGGGTCGGGTTTTTCGGTTCGGGTTCGGTTCGGATTTCGGGTTCCGGGTTCCGGATTTTATGCCCAAGCCTAAATTCCAATATATATATCAAAATAAAAATCCTAACAATTAATGCAAAATAGTTGCAGCATTTCTCTTGTGTAAGATGGTGTCATTATCAAATTTCATCGCATATGTCGGCCGGTAAATATTAAAGGTAGGCAAAATAAAGTTGAAAAACGACTAGTTTCCGTGAAATTCAACGAATCAAATCTTTAAGCAGATGACAACAACACTGTCCAATTATTCTTAGAAAACTGGCTCCATTTTGATGGCTTGAAATACAAGAAATTAAAACTACGTTCAAATCTACGCGGGAGGAATAGTAAGCATGATCCAATTTCAACACATCATTATTAATTCGTGTTGACGTATTTTTTCCTATTTCTTAGTACTTTTTGTTACTACAAATTTGTAGCTTTTTTTTATATTACATCATATTTTCTAAAATTTTGTATTTTTTATGTCAGAAAATCAATTAGCTCATGACGTACATTCATATGACATTTTTATCTATTATTCATGAGAGATAAATACAATATTTTTTTTTTCATAAACATTTAGTTTGATGATTTGATTATAAAAATATTACTATATATTTTATTTTTGAAACCTATATATTTCTTTTAGCCATTATTTATCCTTCTACAATTTATTTTCCTACAACACTGAGAATTTTCTTCTAACGTTAGATACAAGCTCTCTATAAAAGGCTACGAAAATCTTTCTTTTAGCATCAACCCACAAATTCCTTTGGCCTTCTTATCTCTCGGTTTAACAAAGAGAGACAATATAAATGGGTCTAAGCAATACTATTCCCTTGCTTTTGCTCTCGATTTTGATGTTTGGGGTTTTGGGTAATGCTCAGCTTACCTCTGATTTTTACTCCATGACCTGCCCTAATGTCACAGTCATTGCTCGGAGCCTGTTGGAGCAAGCAAGCCGTAGCGACGTTAGACTCACTGCTCAAGTCATGCGCCTTCACTTTCACGACTGTTTCGTGAACGTAAGATCTATTTTATTCATTAGCACTTTTCAGGTTATAATGAAACCAATTGATTGGTTGACAAAAAAAAAATGAAACCAATTGATTCAATGCGCATTTGGTCTCATGATTCATTTTGAAATAAAAGAAATATCATATTATTCATGTTGAATATAAACAAACCGTGGTTTATATTAATAAGGTCATAACTCTATTTCTTTGGACAGAACTTAAGTTCACCCCCTAGGGTGAACCTTTAAATTCACCCCACACTTTAGGACCAATCAAATTTCCATATAGATTATTAATTAAAAAATATTAAATTAAACAAAAAATAGCTATAAAAAATAAAAAATACTAATTTTAACGACGCTAACGCTTCCACATAAACCCTAAACCCTAAATCTTAAATTCAAAACCCTATACCATAAATTCTAAACCCAAGTCCAAACCCCTAAACCCAAACCCTATACCCTAAACCCTAATCCTAAACCCTAAACCCTAATCCTAGACCCTAAACCTAAACCCTATATCTTTATACCCTAATCCTAGACCCTAAACCCAAACCCTATACTCTAAACTCTAATCCTAGACCCTAAATCCAAATTATATACTTTAAACCCAAAAAATAGACTATAAACCTAAACCTAAACCCTATACCCTAAACCCAAGTCTTAGACCCTAAGCCTAAACCTTAACCCAAACCCTATAGCATCTAAGTTTGGGGTTTGGGTTTAAGGTTTACCGTTTGGGTTTTAGGTCTAGGATTTGGATTTAGGGTATAGGTTTTGGGTTTGGGTTTAAGATTTACGGTTTGGGTTTAAGATTTACCGTTTGGACTCATGGTTAAAGTTTTGGGTTTAGGGTATATAATTTGGGTTTAAGGTTTACGGTTTGGGTTTAGGGTCTAGGACTTGAGTTTAGGGTATAGAGTTTAGGTTTATAGTCTAGTTTTTGGGTTTATGGTATATAATTTGGGTTTAGGGTCTATGATTAGGGTTTAGGGTATAGGGTATAGGGTATAGGGTTTGGGTTTAGGGGTTTGGATTTGAGTTTAGAATTTAGGGTATGGAGTTTTGAATTTAAGATTTAGGGTTTAGGGTTTACGTGGAAGCGTTAGCGTCGTTAAAATTAAAATTTTTATTTTTTGTAGCTATTTTTTATTTAATTTAATGTTTTTTAATTAATAATCTATGTGGAAATTTGATTGGTGTTAAAGAGTGGAGTGAATTTAAAGGTTCACCCTAGGGGGTGGGGTGAACCTAAGTTGTGTCCTATTTCTTTTGGCTTCAAAAGGTACTAATAGTTCACGTCACTGATTGACCATACAAAGTACCAACGTGTTGTAAATTGTGAGTTTAGTGGAGTCATTGATTTTAAAGATCAAATTTGAAGTTTTAATGATTAGTTATATTTTGGACTACATATTCCTTCATTCACATGATTTTCATATTACGATGGTAAAAAGTCTATAAACTAAAATATTATTTTTCCTTGACTTTTTTCTCTAGTCATGGGCTAAATAAGTTACAAGGCATAGGAAAATATGTAGTTATAGATTTACAATATGACTAAGATAATTATATATAGACATATACTTGTGCACTGAACATTGAGCTTAAAGCGTGTGAACCACAGGGGTGCGATGGTTCGGTACTATTGGATGCTGCTCTGGCGGATGGAGTAGAGGGTGAAAAGGAAGCTTTCCAAAACGCTGGCTCTCTTGGCGGTTTCGAGGTGATCGATGAAATCAAAACCGCTCTCGAGAATGTTTGCCCTGGAGTTGTCTCTTGTGCCGATATCCTTGCTATCACAGCTGAAATATCTGTCTCACTGGTAATGATAATTCTCAAAATCTAGGTGTTTCAAATATTTAATTTTATGTAGCGGTCCTGACATTGGAAAGACCACAAGCATTTTTCAAAAACTTGGCATATTTCGTATATTATTTACTAAAGTACCGTATATATATCAATAATTTGTTTTAAAAAGGCTGATTTTTTCAACTTTTTTGGATGGGCTGGAAGCTGGTGCTTGGAGTGCTTTCCATCAGGGCCGGCACTGCCGGCATAACATGCATTAGTAGAAATCATTATAGGCGACATGTCTTGAATTTATATTCCAATTTTAAGTAAACATTTTATATAACTATTTGAACTTTCATTTCATTCAAGGCGGGAGGACCGTCATGGGACGTATTGTTAGGAAGGAGAGATGGTCGGACCGCCAACCGTGACGATGCGGTGGCTGCACTTCCTCTAGGACCTGACTCTCTCGATATCCTTACCACTAAGTTCTCTGAACATAATCTTGACACTACCGATTTGGTCGCTTTATCTGGTACATTCGCGTTTTAATTCTTTTGACCGTCTTATAGAAATATGATTATAATTCATAATGTATAAAGATCAGGACTTCAATAGTACTTCGAAGTATTAAATCTAATATAATTATGAATCATAATAAATGTACAGGTGCTCATACCTTCGGGAGGGTTCAGTGTGCAGCGATAACCAATCGTGTGAACAATTTTGATGGTATCAACGGACAGTCGGACCCGAGTGTTGAACCGGCATTCTTGCAAACGTTGCGACGACAATGCCCGCGCGGCGGAAGTCCCACCGCCTTAGTAAATCTTGATCCTACGAGCCCTGACTCATTTGATAACGACTATTTCAAGAACCTTCAAAACAACCGTGGAGTACTTGAATCAGATCAAATCTTGTTTTCCTCAAGAGGAGCTCCCACTGTACCTTTGGTGAATCGTTTCGCAGAGAACCAAAGTGAGTTCTTTAGAATCTTTGCGAGATCGATGATCAAGATGGGAAACGTAAAGACTCTCACAGGAACGGAAGGTGAGATTCGTAGAGACTGCAGACGGGTCAACTAAAAGAATTTGCATCATTGCATGTTCAAGTGATCAATATTATTCTTTTCAAAAAAAAATGTGATCAAATATTATTTATTGTTATACATGAAATAAGTGGTAGTAATTTGTGCTTTTCCACAACTTTTTTCTTCGTTTGATTTTGTTTTATTATTCATGCTAACTGGCTAAGCATGCCTTTGTTATTATACTTTTTTAATCATACATATTATATACACACATGGGCGCATAGAAGTTGGAGGGGGTCAGCTGACCCCACCAAATTTTATAGTTTGACCCCATAAAAATCAAAACAATGAAAACAAAAGCGTAATTTAATTGGGCAAGTAATAATTAGAGGCTTAAACTCATATTTTATTCCGATTTTAGGTTCATTTCAAATTGAATCTACTTCAAATACAATATAAATATTACAAAATTGTAAAATCTTATATAGTTATTAGTTATTTTAGCACAGCAGAAAAATCAGATTTTGAAATAGTCAAAAACTCGTACTTAGCCTACTTTTTTTTTTATCAAAGTTAGCCTACTATTTCATCTCTGCCTTTTGTGAGCTAGAAATTATATAACATCTTGTATGTTAAATTATTTTCTTTTACATTTTTAATTTAATTTTCTATATTTTGCTTTGGATTTTATTTAGAATTTTTATAAAACATGAAAGCTACTAATGTATTCACAAACTTTTGTGAATTATCTAGTTGTTTAAAAACAAAATATGCAGAGTTTTAATTTAAAATTTTATTAAATAAATGTGAAATTTTATAGAAATAAAATTATGAAAAATTATTAGAAAATTATGTTGGTAATTAGTTTTTAAATGATTCTCTCTTTTTCTAAAGAAAAACTAGTTAAAGATTAAAAAAACCGAATCATAACAAAAATATTTTAAGCTATAAGAAAATTATTTTTGAAAAGTTGTTTTAGCCATTTATAAATAATTATATATATATATATATAGGTTTATGACTGGCCCTGGTACGAAAACGTTTTGGCTCTGCCACTGTATACACGTATGAGAAGAGCTTCACGGTCTTTCTATTAGCATACATATTGTCTTCTATTTAGATTTTGGACCCTATATGATATTGTATTTTTGGAAAATTTGTGAAATCGTAATTCCTTAAAATTAATTCTCAAGGATTAATGGACCCATACACAAAAATGGAAAGATGGCAATAATCTTAAATAATTATGACCATGAGTTTTTCTTGGAAAAATCTACACTACTCCTTCATGTTGCATGTGGAAGTCACGTATTTTTTGTATTAAACATCCGCAATAACAAACCAGGATTGAAGTCATACTGAAAAAGTCAAACCCTATTGCATTAACATTGAAAAGATAGCGGATCTTTCAACCATAGGTCCAAAACTATCATTAAATCATATAATTTTACCATAACAACTGGATATAGTAGACCAGTTGATTGAAACATAAACGTGTTGGTGCTGATGGGTTTCTTATTCGAAATCTGGTGAAATGAGTGCTTACACCATATCATGTTAGTAAAAGCAGATTTCCAACCAAAAAAAAATTAGAATCTAAAACTCAAACTCCTCTTAATTAACAAAAATGTTTGTTTCTGGTTGAGTGGTCAAAGCGTTCCGTGGATCTCCAAAGAACCCGAGTTCGAATCCGCACCACACCAGATTTCTGTGAATCACGTACCAATTTTTATTTCAAATAAGATAAATGAATTTTTAGCAAAAAGTGTTTAGATTTTTATATGTATATATACCAACTATATAAGTTCTAAACTACACTTAATTACTATACTTTGTAAAGTTTTTGGATTATTGCGAAGTAAAATAAATGTATTGCAGAACTTATTACTTCATGTGTTTACGGATCAATCCTCTCCACTAACATATATCTAAAACCACATGTTTTCATAATTATCATTTATTCTATTTTTTTGTTTAAGAGCTATATCATTTATTCTGTCACATCAATGATGATTCAACTAACAGCTTATCCTCCATTAGACCGAGTCAACGGCGGATCTCAATCTATATACGAAAGAATAATTCGTTTTATGAGGCATCAGCCGCATGACCGATTCAATCAAAGAAAATATATTTTGTTTTTCTATATTCCTGTTAGCTTCTAAAGACTTTTTCTTTAACTCACTAGGTCAAAACACGGATTTTAATTAATCCATTATAGAGATATATACCTAATTTACTTCAAGTCAAGTGTTTTCTTTCATCGTGTCGTTACTGAGTTTTTTTTGTCCGTTTTAGTCACCTGCAGTTATTTTTCTACGACGTACAGTGACATTTGTATCCATTACTCATAAGAGGTGAGTAAAAAAAAAAAAAAGAGGTGAGTAATATTTTATTTAACGAAAGTTTTAAATGATTTTTTTTTGACAAGTAATAGTTTTAAATGATAACCAAAAGGAATGCTTGAAAATAATATTTTTCAAAATTTACGCAATTTACAAGCAATAGTTTTATACATGGTTCATTTTCATTTTTCTATTTTAAGAAAGGTCGGCATGAAGTGATTCATCATGCTCAAGCATGAGCTATATAACAAACATATTATCATCAAATTCTGAAAGAACAATAAATAACAAATATTTTTTATTCCTATTATTTTGGTTTTCTGCATTTTTTTCATTTTTATTTGTTCAATTTATTGGTTGTTACAGTTAGAAGTGGTGGTAGATTCTTCAAACTAAATTGACTCGAAAATAGTGTGGCTTTCGCTTCTGCAACCATAACGACTCCTATTTCTCTTGCTTGTGTTGCGTGATAAGCCTAACGGGAATGTATTATAAATGAGACCCCAAATAGCGCTAAGCACAATTAGGAAAACCCATAAAATATGATAACGTAAAACACACACGTAAGGTTGTAAGCTTTTATACTTACAAGTTACTTGAGATCGATTTATAAAATGAAAATTCAAATCTAATCGTGTCTTCTCACTTGCCTTACACATACAATGACTAGACTATACACAAAGCATCATAATTCTTGAAGTAAAATCAAGATCTTTGCTCATTCAACTGTTATTATACTCATCTTCAATTCATTCATCTTTTTCCCAAGTTATATTTATAGACACCTCCATAATCTGAACCTTCAAAGCTTCAACATGGGAACATTGGTGGGTCACATTGTACCAGGATTTTTCTTCTTTGCACTTGGTCTATGGCACCTCTTTAACCACATCAAACTATTTTCTCTACATCCAAAACCATACATATCATGTGTATGGTTTCCCCTTTCCAAACCAAGATATTTAGAGCCTCTCTTGATCATTATAGCCTCCTCACTTTCCATTTCTGTGGAACTCTTCCTTGGCCAAAAGAATCACCAACCATTTGATCCCAATGACGGAACTATCCCATCAAACCATCTCCATAACTTTGAACACTCTTGCATCTCCATCACCTTCATTACCTATGCAGCTTTTGCCATCATCTTTGACAAAACAAGACCAGTGGCTCATAGGGACCTCATCAACTTGATCGGGGCCCTCGCATTCGCCCAACAACTCTTTCTCTTCCATTTCCACTCGTCTGACCACACGGGCGTCGAGGGCCACTACCATTTGTTGCTACAGCTCGTGGTTTTTGTCTCTTTGGTGACAACACTCTTGGGTATCGCCTTACCGAGTAGCTTCTTGGTGAGTTTTGTTCGGTCATAATTATCATTTATTCTATTTTTTTTGTTTAAGAGCTATATCATTTATTCTGTCACATCAATGATGATTCAACTAACAGCTTATCCTCCATTAGACCGAGTCAACGGCGGATCTCAATCTATATACGAAAGAATAATTCGTTTTATGAGGCATCAGCCGCATGACCGATTCAATCAAAGAAAATATATTTTGTTTTTCTATATTCCTGTTAGCTTCTAAAGACTTTTTCTTTAACTCACTAGGTCAAAACACGGATTTTAATTAATCCATTATTGCGATATATACCTAATTTACTTCAAGTCAAGTGTTTTCTTTCATCGTGTCGTTACTGAGTTTTTTTTGTCCGTTTTAGTCACCTGCAGTTATTTTTCTACGACGTACAGTGACATTTGTATCCATTACTCATAAGAGGTGAGTAAAAAAAAAAAAAAGAGGTGAGTAATATTTTATTTAACGAAAGTTTTAAATGATTTTTTTTTGACAAGTAATAGTTTTAAATGATAACCAAAAGGAATGCTTGAAAATAATATTTTTCAAAATTTACGCAATTTACAAGCAATAGTTTTTATACATGGTTCATTTTCATTTTTCTATTTTTAAGAAAGGTCGGCATGAAGTGATTCATCATGCTCAAGCATGAGCTATATAACAAACATATTATCATCAAATTCTGAAAGAACAATAAATAACAAATATTTTTTATTCCTATTATTTTGGTTTTCTGCATTTTTTTCATTTTTATTTGTTCAATTTATTGGTTGTTACAGTTAGAAGTGGTGGTAGATTCTTCAAACTAAATTGACTCGAAAAATAGTGTGGCTTTCGCTTCTGCAACCATAACGACTCCTATTTCTCTTGCTTGTGTTGCGTGATAAGCCTAACGGGAATGTATTATAAATGAGACCCCCAAATAGCCTAAGCACAATTAGGAAAACCCATAAAATATGATAACGTAAAGCATACACGTAAGGTAGTAAGCTTATACTTACAAGTTACTTGAATCGATTTATAAAATATTCTAATCTAATCGTGTCTTCTCACTTGCCTTACACATACAATGACTAGACTATACACAAAGCATCATAATTCTTGAAGTAAAATCAAGATCTTTGCTCATTCAACTGTTATTATACTCATCTTCAATTCATTCATCTTTTTCCCCAAGTTATATTTATAGACACCCTCCATAATCTGAACCTTCAAAGCTTCAACATGGGAACATTGGTGGGTCACATCGTACCAGGATTTTTCTTCTTTGCACTTGGTCTATGGCACCTCTTCAACCACATCAAACTATTTTCTCTACATCCAAAATCATACGTATCATGTACATGGTTTCCCCTTTCCAATCCAAGATATTTAGAGCCTCTCGTGATCATTATAGCCTCCTCACTTTCCATTTCCGTGGAACTCTTCCTTGGCCAAAAGAACCACCAACCATTTGATCCCAATGACGGAACTATCCCATCAAACCATCTCCATAACTTTGAACACTCTTGCATCTCTATCACCTTCATCACATATGCCGCTTTTGCCATCATCTTTGACAAAACAAGACCAGTGGCTCATAGGGACCTCATCAACTTGATCGGGGCCCTCGCATTCGCCCAACAACTCTTTCTCTTCCATTTCCACTCGTCTGACCACACGGGCGTCGAGGGCCACTACCATTTGTTGCTACAGCTCGTGGTTTTGTCTCTTTGGTGACAACACTCTTGGGTATCGCCTTACCGAGTAGCTTCTTGGTGAGTTTTGTTCGGTCACTTAGTATTTCTTTCCAAGGAATATGGCTTATGTCAATGGCTTGCATGCTTTGGACGCCAAGTTTGGTTCCCAAGGATTGCTTTCTTCACATTGAAGAGGGTAAACATACCATTAGATGCTCTAGCGTGAAAGGACTTCATAGAGCATTATCATTGGTTAATATCCAGTTTAGTTTGTTTCTGGTGGGTGTGACCATCTTTGCAATGTGGTTTTATAATTTCCTGCAAAGGATCTATGGTGAGAAAATTGAATATTCTGAGCTTCGAACAAAGGAATCCAAAGACATTGAGATCATGATGACCATGGTTGAAGTTCATGATACTGAGTCACGAAATGGAGTTAAGTCACTAGCTTGAGAAGTCATGGCCACAGAAAACTATTAACTTCTGATGATGTTTCCGTATTCTGATTCAGAGAGTTTGATCATGTGAATATAGACGTATTCTGTATTCAGATGGGAGACAATCCATATATGTAGTGTGTTGTACATATATGAATGTGCCGTAATCTATTATATACACTTGAAAATCTTATATACTACTTTCTTATATTCTTTCCGATTCAAAAAGTCTACTAACCAATATTCAAGAAATATTAAGAGAGTGGTTAGGCATTTTTCAGGATTAGTGTTTTAGGCAGACACATAGGCACCGTCGACACGACTTATAAAAATCGTTTTACTTATGAATGATTCGCGATGTAGGCGGACCTGACTAATCGATTTCTAGAACACTAACTAATATTTCAGACCACCGTAACTTTATAAGATTGCATTATATCTCTTGTTTAACAAGTTTCTTGTGGTAAGAGAAACAAACTTGTTTGTTTGTGCTTGGTAACTCATAATCCACCTTCCATTCTTCTATCATTCTTATGGCAGTCAAAAGTTCACTAGACTTGTGGTAGTTAAAGTTCCCTAAAACATTTTATATTAATTTCTAAATATCTTAGACACAATATTAATATCTTAAACACAAACAAGGAAAAGTAAACCACATTCATACCACTACATCTAAAAATCATTGTCGTTGCGATTTTTCCTTTTCATTGTTCTCTCCGCTGAAGTCATATAAGAAAGTAGTGAAACTGTATCTATCATCTCAGCTTGGGGAGGACAAGGCACCGAACCCATCCACCGTGGGAGAACTAATGGTAAGAACTTGACTGAAACTCCATTCCACCAATATGAAGATGATCTTGGATCAGATACCCCATTCACAAAGCTGTCACAAACAGACTGGTCAATGACACCAAATGACGATCATGATGACTACATAGATAAACAGTGCCTATATCAAATGGATGCATTGCCATGGGTACATAAACACTGATACTCGGGAGCTTGATTACCCACAAAAGTTTCCAAGATTCATCATCATCGTTCAACCTCCAAATCTTCAAAACATCATCTTCCGTTTGATAAAATGCTGTGACATACATGATGAAGCCTCCGGAGGTAGTCAAGGATCTTGTGAAGCCCTTCTTGTCACTCTGATATTCAGGTAATTTCACAACCCGGAACTCATTGGATTCAGAATAGAAATCATGAGCTACGAGTACTCCATACACACTCACCCAGCCAAAGTAAACCGTACCATTAAGAGTAATATAATAATACATGTTTTGGTTATGGTGCGGACTGGAACTCTTCCTTGGCCAAAAGAACCACCAACCATTTGATCCCAATGACGGAACTATCCCATCAAACCATCTCCATAACTTTGAACACTCTTGCATCTCTATCACCTTCATCACATATGCCGCTTTTGCCATCATCTTTGACAAAACAAGACCAGTGGCTCATAGGGACCTCATCAACTTGATCGGGGCCCTCGCATTCGCCCAACAACTCTTTCTCTTCCATTTCCACTCGTCTGACCACACGGGCGTCGAGGGCCACTACCATTTGTTGCTACAGCTCGTGGTTTTGTCTCTTTGGTGACAACACTCTTGGGTATCGCCTTACCGAGTAGCTTCTTGGTGAGTTTTGTTCGGTCACTTAGTATTTCTTTCCAAGGAATATGGCTTATGTCAATGGCTTGCATGCTTTGGACGCCAAGTTTGGTTCCCAAGGATTGCTTTCTTCACATTGAAGAGGGTAAACATACCATTAGATGCTCTAGCGTGAAAGGACTTCATAGAGCATTATCATTGGTTAATATCCAGTTTAGTTTGTTTCTGGTGGGTGTGACCATCTTTGCAATGTGGTTTTATAATTTCCTGCAAAGGATCTATGGTGAGAAAATTGAATATTCTGAGCTTCGAACAAAGGAATCCAAAGACATTGAGATCATGATGACCATGGTTGAAGTTCATGATACTGAGTCACGAAATGGAGTTAAGTCACTAGCTTGAGAAGTCATGGCCACAGAAAACTATTAACTTCTGATGATGTTTCCGTATTCTGATTCAGAGAGTTTGATCATGTGAATATAGACGTATTCTGTATTCAGATGGGAGACAATCCATATATGTAGTGTGTTGTACATATATGAATGTGCCGTAATCTATTATATACACTTGAAAATCTTATATACTACTTTCTTATATTCTTTCCGATTCAAAAGTCTACTAACCAATATTCAAGAAATATTAAGAGAGTGGTTAGGCATTTTTCAGGATTAGTGTTTTAGGCAGACACATAGGCACCGTCGACACGACTTATAAAAATCGTTTTACTTATGAATGATTCGCGATGTAGGCGGACCTGACTAATCGATTTCTAGAACACTAACTAATATTTCAGACCACCGTAACTTTATAAGATTGCATTATATCTCTTGTTTAACAAGTTTCTTGTGGTAAGAGAAACAAACTTGTTTGTTTGTGCTTGGTAACTCATAATCCACCTTCCATTCTTCTATCATTCTTATGGCAGTCAAAAGTTCACTAGACTTGTGGTAGTTAAAGTTCCTAAAACATTTTATATTAATTTCTAAATATTCGAGGACTTTTTCGTCGGAAATTCCT
Organism: Brassica carinata; assembly: GCA_016771965.1. NCBI lineage: Eukaryota > Viridiplantae > Streptophyta > Magnoliopsida > Brassicales > Brassicaceae > Brassica > Brassica carinata. The sequence goes on along the minus strand of CM028697.1, from coordinate 5,706,287 downwards.
CGAATATTCGAGGAAGATGTCGTCGAATAGCGTTATTCGACGACATACCGACGAAAAGTCCTCGAAATAACTCCTCGAAATTCATCTTTCCTCGAAATCCTTCGAAATTTCCGACGAATTCGAGAAAATGAATTTCCTCGAATATTCGAGGACTTTTTCGTCGGAAATTCCTCGAATATTCGAGGAAGATGTCGTCGAATATTCGAGGAAGATGTCGTCGAATATTCGAGGATACACTCGAATATTTCCAAAATTAAAAAAATTATAAATTTATTTTTTAAATTGAAATTCGAAAATATAAAATTAAAATTGAAATAGAAAACATATTTAAAATAAAAAAATAATAAAATAGTGCCTATATCAAATGGATGCATTGCCATGGGTACATAAACACTGATACTCGGGAGCTTGATTACCCACAAAGTTTCCAAGATTCATCATCATCGTTCAACCTCCAAATCTTCAAAACATCATCTTCCGTTTGATAAAATGCTGTGACATACATGATGAAGCCTCCGGAGGTAGTCAAGGATCTTGTGAAGCCCTTCTTGTCACTCTGATATTCAGGTAATTTCACAACCCGGAACTCATTGGATTCAGAATAGAAATCATGAGCTACGAGTACTCCATACACACTCACCCAGCCAAAGTAAACCGTACCATTAAGAGTAATATAATAATACATGTTTTGGTTATGGTGCGGACTGTAAATTTTCTTGAAACTCCAAATCCCTATCTCGGAGGAATAAATAAACACTCTCCAAATACAGGCGAGATCATTATTCGTAGATTGGACCGAAGCTATCCTAATCACTTTGAAGCTGGAAACGACACCATCCTCGTCCAATCGAGTAACCAAACCTAACACAACGGAGTAACTTGGGGCTGGTGGGATTCTAATCCACTGTTTTAAAACTGGATTGCCCACGTAGCAGTAGTAAGATTCATTTGAGTAGGAGCTGTCTTTAATCAAAACCAATCCACTAGAAGAAGCCGCGTAGCTGAGATAACCGAAAATAAAGCGTTTAAGAGACGGTGGGATGAAAGAAGCTGGAGATTTTGGAAGATCCCATGTCTCGCATCCATGGAACCCTATGATTTCTTTGGTGCCACACAGTAATAGTTACCATGAGGAAGAGGAGTTTCGGTGAACAGACACGAAGAGACGACGGAAGTACGTAGATTCGAGTGTTGTTTTCCACGTTTTGCACACCGTTTTGAACCTAGCGATGCTTCTCAAGGCACTACAAGAAAACAGCGGCATACTGAGGGAAAAAATCGTCGGTATGTCGTCGGAATAGCGTTATTCCGACGACATACCGACGAAAAAAGTCCTCGGAAATAACTCCTCGGAAATTCATCTTTCCTCGGAAATCCTTCGAAATTTCCGACGAATTCGAGAAAATGAATTTCCTCGAATATTCGAGGACTTTTTCGTCGGAAATTCCTCGAATATTCGAGGAAGATGTCGTCGAATATTCGAGGATACACTCGAATATTTCCAAAATTAAAAAAATTATAAATTTATTTTTTAAATTGAAATTCGAAAATATAAAATTAAAATTGAAATAGAAAACATATTTAAAATAAAAAAATAATAAAATAGTGTTTATAAATCAAAAATGTTTTATAAATACAAAATTAGTTTTAATAAATATAAATATTTTTATAAATATGAAATCATTTTTTTATAAATACAAAATAGTTTTTATAAATACAAAAAATAATAAAATAGTGTTTATAAATCAAAAAAATGTTTTATAAATACAAAATTAGTTTTAATAAATATAAATATTTTTATAAATATGAAATCATCTTTTTATAAATACAAAAAATAATAAAATAGTGTTTATAAATCAAAAAAATGTTTTATAAATACAAAATTAGTTTTAATAAATATAAATATTTTTATAGATATGAAATCATCTTTTATAAATACAAAATAGTTTTTATAAATACAAAAATAATAAAATAGTGTTTATAAATCAAAAATGTTTTATAAATACAAAATTAATTTTAAAATATGAAATCATCTTTTATAAATCCAAAAATCGAATTTATATACAAAGAACGTTTTGTATATTTAAAAATAGTTTTTATAAATACAAAAATAAAAAAAATAGTGTTTATAAATAAAAAAAAATGTTTTATAAATACAAAATTAGTTTTAATAAAGATAAATATTTTTATAAATATGAAATCATCTTTTATAAATCCAAAATCAATTTATATACAAAAATGTTTTGTAAAATCAATTTATATAGAAAAACTTTTGTAAATACAAAAATAATAAACAATTTATAAAAAAAGTTCTAAATCAATTCAACACAACCAAATCACAATTCTAAACCTATTACACAACAAATCACAATCCTACCCAATCACCCTAACAAAAATCTATCAAAAAACTTCTAAAATCATCAAATCTACTTAAAACCTAACAAATAGGACCTAAGAGAGTGAGATAGGGTCCTTACATGATTTGTAAGGAATGGAAAGGATTCACGGAGAGATCGTCGCTGAGAGAAGGTGGAGAACGCCGAAGGAGAGAGAGATCACGGAGAGGAAGAAGAGAGAAATGGGGAAGAAGATGCGGTTCGAGTTTATAAAACCTTCGGTCCGACGGATATTTTCCGTCGAATTTCCTCAGTATTTTCAATTTCAATTTTCGCGAAATATTTGGCGGCTTGTTTGCCGGTTAAATGAAAATATTCGAGGAAATTCGACGCCACTTAAATATCCGTCGAATTTCCTCGAATATTTTCATTAATTCGAAAAAGAATATCCTGTGCATATATTTTATTAATTTATATTGTTCCTCGAATATTCGAGGAAATACCGAGGAACTAGTGTTTGGGGTTTCAAAACATCAAATTTTTTCCAGATTTCATTTCTTATACAATTGTAATGCATACCATTGAGGATTCTTTGTATAGATGAGCATAAACCATGAAATAACAAATTTCAAAACGAATTGTAAGTATTCTATTTACCGTTCATAAAAGTGTATAAGTGTTTCTCTTATGTTGTGGGGATTTCGTTCATACAATCGGAAAAGTGTTTATTATAGGGTAAGGAACAAATTTTTGACTTCATAATGAACGTAAGACACTTAATAAGGGTTATATAGGTGTTATTCAAACCGCAAAACGTTGTTTTCGGTTTAAAACCCTATTTCGAATTTCCTCGAATATTCGAGGGAATTCGAGGAAACCCTTTTTCCTCGACTGGCCGAATATTCCGAGGAAATTCCGAGGAACTAGTGTTTGGGGTTTCAAAATCTCGAATGTTTTTTTATAAACGCATCGATCGATGGATTTATGTCCAAAAACGCATCGATCAATCACTAAGATGGAACAAAGCGTAACAATGTGATCGATCGATGAGATTATCCCATCGATCGATCTAGGATATCAAGTGTTCCTCGGAATTTCCTCGGAATATTCCGAGGAAATTCGAGGAACTAGTGTTTGGGGTTTCAAAATCTCGAATGTTTTTATAAACGCATCGATCGATGGATTTATGTCCAAAACGCATCGATCAATCACTAAGATGGACCAAAGCGTAACAATGTGATCGATCGATGAGATTATCCCATCGATCGATCTAGGATATCAAGTGTTCCTCGAATTTCCTCGAATATTCGAGGAAATACCGAGGAACTAGTGTTTGGGGTTTCAAAACATCAAATTTTTTCCAGATTTCATTTCTTATACAATTGTAATGCATACCATTGAGGATTCTTTGTATAGATGAGCATAAACCATGAAATAACAAATTTCAAAACTAATTGTAAGTATTCTATTTACCGCTCATAAAAGTGTATAAGTGTTTCTCTTATGTTGTGGGGATTTCGTTCATACAATCGGAAAAGTGTTTATTATAGGGTAAGGAACAAATTTTTGACTTCATAATGAACGAAGACACTTAATAAGGGTTATATAGGTGTTATTCAAACCGAAAACGTTGTTTTCGGTTTAAAACCCTATTTCGAATTTCCTCGAATATTCGAGGGAATTCGAGGAAACCCTTTTTCCTCGACTGGCCGAATATTCCGAGGAAATTCGAGGAACTAGTGTTTGGGGTTTCAAAATCTCGAATGTTTTTATAAACGCATCGATCGATGGATTTATGTCCAAAACGATCGATCAATCACTAAGATGGAACAAAGCGTAACATGTGATCGATCGATGAGATTATCCCATCGATCGATCTAGGATATCAAGTGTTCCTCGAATTTCCTCGAATATTCGAGGAAATTCGGGAACTACTGTTGGGTTTCAAAATCTCGAATGTTTTTATAAACGATCGATCGATGGATTTATGTCCAAAACGCATCGATCAATCACTAAAATGGAACAAAGCGTAACAATGTGATCGATCGATGAGATTATCCCATCGATCGATCTAGGATATCAAGTGTTCCTCGAATTTCCTCGAATATTCGAGGAAATTCGAGGAACTACTGTTTTGGGTTTCAAAATCTCGAATATTTTTATAAACGATCGATCGATGGATTTATGTCCAAAAACGCATCGATCGATCACTAAGATGGACCAAAGCGTAACAATGTGATCGATCGATGGGTATATGTCCAAAAACGCATCGATCGATCACTTGTTCGTCGGAATTTCCTCGGAATTTTGTGAGGAACACATTTCTCCTCGGAATTTCCTCGGAATATACCGACGGATTAATGTTTCCTCGGAATTCCGTCGGTATATTCCGAGGAAATTCCGAGGATTTCATTTTCCGTCGGAATGTCCGTCAGAATACCGATGTTTTCTTGTAGTGAGGGCAGCATCGCTAGAATCTCCGTCAACATGGCTTCTATGAGACATGTTGGTGTTTCCAAAGCCATTGAAAATAGTCACTCGCAAAAAAAAAGACTAGGGTTTCGTGGTTTAACTAGCGAGGTTTTATTTGTTCGCTAAGTTTTGGCTTTCAATAAAAAAAAAAGTCAAGAAGGCCAAGTATTTTAACACAAGTAGCCCCTTAGAGCATCTTTATCCCGTATGTAATAGGGTTTCTATCCAAAAAAATTGTGCATGGACCCCACCAAAACATAAACCATAGTCTTTTCTGCATGCAAAAAATAAAGCACCCTCTTTCTTCGTTGTTGGCAGCAGCCGCAATTGGTTTTCTTTTTAAATTTTTTTTTTAATCAGACAAAAAAAATAAGAAGAATTCTAATGTGGGGTTTAGAGTTAAAGATGCTCTTAATGATACCGATCCACATACCACGATAAACCCAACTAAAATGAACATTTAAGCCCCGGTGGTAGAAGTAGTGATGTTTGAAGCTGTTTTTTCAGATAAGGGTTTGTTTTCTTGATTACAATGAATGCATGTGATAAGTATATATACAGACTTCCTTTTTTTTAATCCAAAGATTTATACTCTTCTTGTTCTGAAGTTCAAACAAATGAAGTATAGTAGATTAAAATGATGCATACATTTAGAGAATATATAGTCATGGGTGTTTGGATGTCCAATCGGGTTTGGTTCTGGTTCAATCGGATTTCTGTCTTTTGGAGGCATGAAATTTGACCTCATTCGGATATTCTTAAAGTCCGGTCCGGTATTTGTTCAAGTTTACTAAGGTTCAATTCAGATATATTAATATATCATAAACTTAGTTGAACCCATTTTTACTTAGGGTTTGTTTCTCCATCGGATTTTGGTTATCCAAATACTTGTTTGCGATTCAAAAGTAGACATTTTAATTCACAAATTTGGCAATTTTAATAATTGTCACTGACAAAAAAAATTGGTGGAAAAAGTAGTCGTTAAGAGAAAAGAAAACATAAACAAGTTAAAAATTAAAACTAGCAATTAGCAACTCTATAAAAGTATGAAGCATTGTTTAAAATTCAAAATAAAGCAATATTGTTTAAACTTAAGAATCAAACAAAGGAATTCAAAGACATGGAGATCATGATGACCATGGTTGAAGTTCATGATTCCGAGTCACGAAATGGAGTTAAGTCACTAGATTGAGAAATCATGGCCACATATAACTATTAACTTCTCATGATGTTTTCGTTTTCCAACTCAGAGAGCTTGATCATGTGATTGAATATAGATATTTTTTACTCAGATGGGAGACAATCCATATACAGTAGAACATATATAAATTAATACTCGATAAATTAATAATTTCTATAAATTAATAAAATTTATCGGTCTCAATTTGGACAGGTTTAAAATTTGATTCAAATCGATAAAATAATAAATTAATAATATTTTAGAAAATTCTATGTAAATATATGGTCCCATTAAAAATATAAATTAATAATTTATATGTATACATATTTTATATAAGTAAGAACATATTATTATATTGTTTGTTTTGTATTCACAATAGAATTATTTTTATATTTCTTAGCACTTAATATATTTTTAATGAGATTTAGTAATATTATATCTAAATCCACATCTAAGTTATATGCAATTTATATTATATACACCAAATAATATAACAAAATTAACATAAATGTCAAATTTCAAAAAATAACAATTAATGTCTATAAACTAAAATCAAATATTTTTCTTATCATAGAATAAATATATCTTAAAACAATAATTTTAGATAATTTTTTTTTGTAAATTAACATCTCTATAAATTAATAAAATTTCAAAGTCCCAAAATTATTAATTTATGGAGGTTCTACTATATGTAATGTGTTGTATAGATATGAACATGTCGCAATCTATTATATACAGTTGAAGAAAATCGTCGTAATCTATTATATACAGTTGAAGAAAATCTTATTTATTCAATATAGGCTCATGCTCGAGGTTTGTGGGTTTCGTTCGGTTGATTCGATTTTTGAGTTTTCGGTATTATGTTCATAAGTCTCGTTCAGCTTTTACTAAATATTGGGTTGGATTCAGTTCGGCTCATTCTGGTTCGGTTGGGATTGTAACCAATGTTTGAAATCGTCCAAAAATATATTTTCAAACCTCAAAAATTGAAAAAAAAATTCAAAATATAAAAATTATTCAAAAATCTAATTGAAAATTAGTTAAACTTAAATTAACTAAAAGTATTCAAAATAACAAATAAAACAAACTGCAAAAATATTTTAAATACTCTAAAATATCTAAATCACCTTAACCTATTTAAAAACATTAACACAAGTAACTAATTTCGATATTTTCGGATCCTAGTTTGGATTTTGGTTTGGTTCGATTATATCTAAATCCACATCTAAGTTATATGCAATTTATATTATATACACCAAATAATATAACAAAATTAACATAAATGTCAAATTTCAAAAATAACAATTAATGTCTATAAACTAAAATCAAATATTTTTCTTATCATAGAATAAATATATCTTAAAACAATAATTTTAGATAATTTTTTTTTGTAAATTAACATCTCTATAAATTAATAAAATTTCAAAGTCCCAAAATTATTAATTTATGGAGGTTCTACTATATGTAATGTGTTGTATAGATATGAACATGTCGCAATCTATTATATACAGTTGAAGAAAATCGTCGTAATCTATTATATACAGTTGAAGAAAATCTTATTTATTCAATATAGGCCTGGGCGTTCGGGAGGTTTGTGGGTTTCGGTTCGGTTGATTCGGATTTTTGAGTTTTCGGTATTATGTTCATAAGTCTCGTTCAGCTTTTACTAAATATTGGGTTGGATTCAGTTCGGCTCATTCTGGGTTCGGTTGGGATTGTAACCAATGTTTGAAATCGTCCAAAAATATATTTTCAAACCTCAAAAATTGAAAAAAAAATTCAAAATATAAAAATTATTCAAAAATCTAATTGAAAATTAGTTAAACTTAAATTAACTAAAAAGTATTCAAAATAACAAATAAAACAAACTGCAAAAATATTTTAAATACTCTAAAATATCTAAATCACCTTAACCTATTTAAAAACATTAACACAAGTAACTAATTTCGGATATTTTCGGATCCTAGTTTGGATTTTGGTTTGGTTCGGATTATAACCAAACTCCAAAGTACTAAGCTCATAAATCTCGTTCGGATAATTTTGTATAACAGTTCGAATCCAGTTTTGATTTTTTCGGTTCAGATTTATGTAGGTACTTCGAGTTGAGGTAAAAACGCTCATGCCTAATTCAATAAGTGATTAACTACTTTCTTATTTTTTTTTCGATTCAAAAAATTCTTCTAACAAATGTTCAAGAAATATTAATTAAGGGTGTATCAGACATTTTTCAGAATTAGTGTTTTAGGCAGACGCATATCGTTTTACTTATGAACGATTTGCGGCCTAGGGACACCTAAACACTGTCTAAATTAATTTTTAGAACACTAACCAACTCAGACCACCTGTAACTTTATAAGATTGCATTATATGATCCTGTTTTCAACCTTCTTGCGGTAAGAGAAACACACTTGTTTGTTTGTGCTTGGTAATTCCAAATCCACCTTCCATTCTTCTATCATTCTCATGGCAGTCAAAAGTTCACTAGGCTTGTGGCCGTCAAAATTTCCTAAAACATTTTATATTAATTTCTAAATATCTTAGACACAATATTAATATCTTAAACACAAACAAGGAAAAGTAAACCACATTCATACCACTACATCTAAAAATCATTGTCGTTGCGATTTTTCCTTTTTCATTGTTCTCTCCGTTGAAGTCATATAAGAAAGTAGTGAAACTGTATCTATCATCTCAGCTTGGGGAGGACAAGGCACCGAACCCATCCACCGTGGGAGAACTAATGGTAAGAACTTGACTGAAACTCCATTCCACCAATATGAAGATGATCTTGGATCAGATACCCCATTCACAAAGCTGTCACAACAGACTGGTCAATGAAACAATCTTGATATCCATCCTTGAGGATTGTATAGTTTAGTGTCCGCAAGTTACATGACACCAAATGATGATCATGATGACTACATAGATAAACAGTGCCTATATCAAATGGATGCATTGCCATGGGTACATAAACACTGATACTCGGGAGCTTGATTACCCACAAAAGTTTCCAAGATTCATCATCATCGTTCAACCTCCAAATCTTCAAAACATCATCTTCCGTTTGATAAAATGCTGTGACATACATGATGAAGCCTCCGGAGGTAGTCAAGGATCTTCTGATGCCCTTCTTGTCACTCTGATATTCAGGTAATTTCACAACCCGGAACTCATTGGATTCAGAATAGAAATCATGAGCTACGAGTACTCCATACACACTCACCCAGCCAAAGTAAACCGTACCATTAAGAGTAATATAATAATACATGTTTTGGTTATGGTGCGGACTGTAAATTTTCTTGAAACTCCAAATCCCTATCTCGGAGGAATAAATAAACACTCTCCAAATACAGGCGAGATCATTATTCGTAGATTGGACCGAAGCTATCCTAATCACTTTGAAGCTGGAAACGACACCATCCTCGTCCAATCGAGTAACCAAACCTAACACAACGGAGTAACTTGGGGCTGGTGGGATTCTAATCCACTGTTTTAAAACTGGATTGCCCACGTAGCAGTAGTAAGATTCATTTGAGTAGGAGCTGTCTTTAATCAAAACCAATCCACTAGAAGAAGCCGCGTAGCTGAGATAACCGAAAATAAAGCGTTTAAGAGACGGTGGGATGAAAGAAGCTGGAGATTTAGGAAGATCCCATGTCTCGCATCCATGGAACCCTATGATTTCTTTTGATACAAACACTAGTGACCATGAGGAAGAGGAGTTTCGGTGAGCAGACACGAAGAGACGACGGAAGTACGTAGATTCGAGTGTCGTTTTCCACGTTTTGCACACCGTTTTGAACCTCGCGATGCTTCTCAAGGGCAGTCTCGCTAGAACCTCCGTCAACATGGCTTCTATGAGATGTGTTTGTGTTTCCATTGCCATTGAAACTAGTCTCCGCAAAAAAAGAAAAGACTAGGGTTTCGTGGTTTAACTAGCCAGGTTTTATTTGTTAGCTAAGTAGTTTTTGCTTTCAATGAAAAAAAAAGACTAGGGTTTCGTATATTACACAAGTAGCCCCTTAATGATACAGATCCACATACCCACGATGAACCCAACTAAAATTAACATTTGAGCCCCGGCCCGGTGGCAGAAGTAGTGATGTTTGAAGCTGTTTTTCAGAGAAGGGTTTGTTTTCTAGATTAGAATGAATGCATATGATAAGTATATATACAGACTTCTTCTTTACATATAAAGAATTTTCAAATTTCAAAACGCTGTTTTAATCCAAAGATTTATACTCTTCTTGTTCTGAAGTTCAAACAAATGAAGTATAGTAGATTAAAATGATGCATACATTTAGAGAATATATAGGCATGGGCGTTTGAGTGTCCAGTCGGATTTGGTTCAAGTTCAGTCAGATTTCGGTCTTTTGGAGGCATGAAATTTGATCCTATTCGATATTCTTAAAGTCCGGTTCAAATTTCGTTTAGGCTCGGTTCGAAACATCAAAAACTAATTAGTTGAACCCGTTTTAACTTTGGGTTCAGTTCTACATCGAGTTTTGGTTACTCGCATACTTGTTTGCGGTTCAAAAATAGATATTTAGTTCACAAACTTGGCAAGTTTAACAATTGTCACCAACAAAAAATTTGGTGGAAAAAGTAGTCGTTAAGAGGAAAAAAAACCATAAACAAGTTAAAACTAACAATTAGCAAAAATATGAAGCATTATTTAATTTTCAAAATAAAGCAGTAATGTTTAAACTTAAAAATCAAACTTATTCATAATTGAATTTCAAAGGTTGTTGTTAACACGTGAAAATTTAAATTTTGACCAAATACCAAAATAAAAATGAACTAAGAATTTGAGTTGATTAATTAAATAATAAATATTTAATTTAGATACTTAATAATATTTTGGATACTTATTTGGAAGTGAGTTCGGGTTTGGTAGGAGTTTCTTTTTGAAATTTTGAATTTTTAGAGTTTTCTCGGATATTCATTCGACTGGATAAAATCCACAACCACCAAAATACCGTATAACAAGACTCATTCGGTATTTATATCGAATTCAATCCGGTTCAAATTTATTTTTATCAAATCAGATTTAGTTGGATTTTTGGATTTAGTTTATCATGCTCATTATCCCCATCATATGAATATTACAGTTGCGTAGTTATATTATTAATTTTTCACTATCTTCTGAATATTCAACGAATTCACTCTATAAATATTTTAATTTTTAATGTTTATATATAAAGAAGGTTTACTTCCTCCTGGTGATGCCACGTAGACGGACACCTAGATAAGTCGATCGATCTCGCGGCGACACGTGGCATGTGCTTTCGAAACACGGCGTTTCATTAAACGCAACTGTGATGGGCTTTCTTCGTGTTTTGCGTGTTGGGCTCTGGGTAAGTTGTTCTCTGCCCGAAACGATAACATTCTCTCTCTAACCCTAATTACTCGATCAAAGCTTCACGGATCGTCTCTTCATTTCTGCGACGGCGATGCATGACGAGGCTTTGTGTTTTCTCATAAAACCCAGGCTGATAACAAGTGACCTAACCCTCTCAACCCGCGTGTCTTCATCCCGTTCTTTGTTGTACGCCGTTCGAAAGCTGCAGTCGACATGACAAATCAACTCGATGGGTTTCGATTGCGTCGTTTGATTGTCACCACGATCAACATACATGATTTCTTCCTCCTATTGCAATGGGAAATCAAAAACGTACCTTGCTTTCAGACGGTGAATCTACATATATAAATAGGTGAGTCTTGCTTCTGAAGATTTCATCATTCATCACAATCATATTAACTCTTAAATCTTTTGCAGAACACAGTGACAAACTCCTCTCGCTATGAGCTATCGCCTATGAGAGGAAGCCTAAGACTTCCTGGATGAAAGACAATCATCGGAAAGGAGGAAAGCTGCGACAGAAGAAAGGAGGAGGATGAAAGCGGTGAAGGATAAAGAGAAAGCCATTGATGGTGGTGAAGAGGATAGAGAGAAGAGATCATTAATGGAGAGTGGGACAAAGCTAAGGCCAGGATACATGGTGATAAACAATGGCATGATTCTTTATCAATCAAAGGTAACTGCTTGGAGCTCTTGAGTATATATTTGTTTCTTCTCTGCAAGTTTTCTTTGTCCCGCAAAAAAAATTATATGGATTCATTGAGCTCTGAAGCAAGGAAGAGTTCCTGATCTTCTTTGTTGGCTGAAATGGTAATGTCTTCTCTGCAGTCAACTAAGGTTAGGCTCCATGGGGAGTCTATACGCGTTAACAAAGGTATCGTCTTTGTTTCTGGAGCATCCTATATTTTGTTTATTAAGAAATTCTTACGGAACTATCACTCTTGCGGATGGCTCTCTTAGGAATTTGCTAACACTTTGTTTCTTGGATTGAAATTCTCAAGATACGAAGAGCTTGGATGTTGGTGCTAAACTTTTCATTGGAAACCTTGACCATGCAAGTATATCTCTTGGTGATAATGGTAATTTTACTCTAACGTATTGGTACGTACGGCAACTACAATCTCTGATAAGGTTCAGTTTTTACAAGATGTGGATAAACAGATTTTTTGTGATACGTTCTAATCCTGAAGTAGAATCTTTTAATTAATGTCCTTTGTTGTAGGGAAAAGAATGGTTGTACGCATATGAGTAATATTCTCTCAGTTCTTCATTTCAGATAATGTAAGGATCCTGATACCATGAACTGGTTTCGGTTTCATCAGGCTCCTTTACATATCTCATGCTGCTATTGAGGTAATTCTGTTTATTTTTAGCTTCTTTCGTGGTTATCACTTTTATAAACCTGGCTATCAGAAAGATTCCCAAACTCCCAATATGTTTCACATAAATATCTTCTCTATGAATGAATATTGCAGGGAATGGCCGGATAATATCTCCGTAATTTACAAATGACAGTCTCTTAAGCTTACAAGAAAGACACCGACGGCGAGCACCTACAAGTCAGTAATCATATGTGCAACCTCTACAATGTTTAAATGCATTGGTCTTCCAAAACCAAACCTGAATAGTGAATACTCACAACGTCTAAGCACACTTCTATGCAGGAATGTATGGTACGTCTTAGTGTGCATGCCGGCTCACAATTCATTTTTACATATATTGTTAACATATAAGTGTAGATACACCACAGTTAAAAATTCTGAGTTTGTCTCTTGCAGTGACGAAACCGAGGAGAAGATGAGAGCTTTAATGAAAAAGTTTGGGCTGTAAGGTCAAGATCCAAGTCATTAAGGGAGAAGCTCACTTCTTTGTGGTCAGAGAACATTACAGAAGTTGCAAGGGAAGGAGGAAGTGACGAAGTAGAACTTAAATGGGACAGTTACGAAAAAGCAAACCGAGAGATTTCATATGACAAGCTTAAATTGGCTGAAGAGAAAGCAATAACAAAGGAACAAGACAAGATGAGAGCAGAAGAAGCTGCACACGCCAAGACAGAGAAGATGAGGAGAGTTGTGGAAAGAAATACATCGAGAGAGAGAGAGACCAAATAAAAGGAAGCACTGAAAAAACAAAACAAAACAAGAAGAATGCAACAGCTTCATGTTCCAAACTGAAGAAGAGACTCACATAGGTATAAGAAACTATTCCTTGGACGCCTCAGACAAAGCAAGAAACTAACTTGATGATTATTTGGTTTTGTATATTTTTCCTCTCAGATTCACAAGAAGAAAACAAGTCTTGGTATAATTCCTATTGGAAAGTATATGGTGCTCAGTTACAGCCAAGCTGGAGAAACTGGACTTGGAACTGATAAGGAAAGAGAGGAGAAGGAGGAAAAGGAGGATATATTTCACTATCTGATCATATCCAAGCTGGCAAGAACCAACGGGAAAATGGTTTTCCATCAAAATTTGTTTTTTTTTACTCTGGAATCACTGGATCCTGATTAACTCTTTTCAACTCATAGTTTATAGAGCTGTCCCATTACTGATAAAAGACGAATTCTCAGTCTCTCACTCAAACCAGAGTGACAACTGACGAACAGCTCCTACACATGAATATCCAAGAAGGTTAAGCTAATTATCAATGGTATTGGTTCTCTGGTTTACGAGAAGAAGATGAGAAAGACTTCTCACAATATCCTTAAACTTTACATCAACAGATTCTCTCTCAGTTTCAAGCTTTTTCAACAGTTTCTTGATTGCAATGATTCTAACGTACAACGCGTATCCTCACGGTTCTCTAATAGAACAATGTTTAGCTAACAGTTATCATTACATACATAGAATATAAGAGTATTTTCATAAAAACAACAACAACAGAGATGCATAGCAACGAAAGATTTGTATGACGATGCTATCTATCTTTATGGCAACACTGAGCTCAATAATTGGGACGTAGAGTTCGTCAAAGTTGAGTATCAAAGTTAAAAAATTAGAGAAAGTCACTCTATTATTAATTCTCCCTCCTTGAGTTTCACAACATGAGTTTAACAGTCTCATCGAAGGGTTTTTCGAGAAGATTTCAAGCCGGCCGAGAAAGAAAAATGGTAAGTAAAGATGTCTATGGAAAGATATTAATGCAAAGAATACACAAAAAAGTGAAAGATATTATAGCTTAAAAATTGATTTTTTTTACATGATTGTAAATATAGTTAGATCGATAAAACTATTTTATCACTAAACCAAAAATTACCTATTTATAGGTCGATTTATTTTTAAGATTGGAGATGATAATTCAATTATTTTAAAGGTATTAAAAATCAGTTGTAAATAAAATTATTTTTTTCATAGAAACCTGAATGAACAAGATAAAAGACTATTTGATCATATCAAAAATTTAATTAACTTTTTATTCATTTAGCTTGATTTCTTGAATATAATTTTAAGTTATGAAAATTAAAAAATATGAGTACAAATAATTTTAGTTTGTTCATCATGAATAAAAAAGCAATTTCTTATTCACCTACCATTATATATTTGTGTTATCGGTTCATTGTATATTTAAGATATATTTAAATACAATTGAAACCAAAAAATTAAAAATTTAATTTAAAATATATAATTCAAGTAGTAATGAAAAAGATTCGTAGAAAGAAATACCGTCTCAAGAAATAATTCGTAGAAAAACTATCATTTTATATTTATGATTAAGTTTTGTTTGAGGTTATAGCGTTTACTTATTTTAATGTTGTCTCTGAACTGATTTCAGTTGTGTTTAAGTTAGATTTTATGTATACTGGAATCATTTTTGTAAAATAAATCATATTAATCATCAACTTTAAAATAGAAAAAAAAATCTCATAATTGTGTTGATCAATCCACTTGGATCCGTCAAAAATCAATCATTAATATAATTAACTAAATTAAATGATTTACTTTTTACTAGATAAAAATGACTTGGTTAACGAAAAATAACATTTATTCATGTTTGACTGAAAACTTAGAATTAAAATTGGTGCAGTTATGAGTTGAAAATTTTTTTGGCTAAATTTTAAAATGTAGAATTATTGTTTTATTTTTTCCTTTATAAATATGAATAAACATTCTCAACTAAAAACATATATGTCCACAATTAGATCAAATAAAAAAGGTTCCACTTACAACACCATATAGGATAACAAACCAAAAATAAAAGCTCATTTTACAAACAAAATGGTTAGTGTTATAAGATAAGCATTGAAATGATCATCCACTTCTTTACCAACTCAAGCACTATGATCATCTACTCATCAAGCACTATGATCACCCACTCATTTACCAAATTAAGCACCATCTTTGTTATTTTATGTATTGTTGTTCACTATAAATACCATCACTCATCTCACTCTTTTGTACACCAAAAACAATAACAAGAGTTTATAATCAAAGAATCATTACATTTTCTTCTTCCTTCTTATAATAAATTCTCTCCCTTATACTAGTGTTATTTGCTTCCTACGGGTATTAAATTCTACTCTTATTTAAATTTCTCGATACTATAAATTATAAGTTATTTCATAACACGTTATCAGCACGATCACTCTGCGATTCGGTAAAATTTATTTGTATCATTTATACCCTGTTATAATGGTCGGTATACCGCTTCTACTATTATTTATATCATGTTATAATGGCCGAATACCGCCTATATTATTTACTAGTAATTTAATTTATTTATTGGTCGGCCGGTTACTTTATATCCTGTTTATTATTTATTGGTCGGCCGGTTTTATATCCTGTTTATTATTTATTGGTCGGCCGGTTTTATATCCTGTTTATTATTTATTGGTCGGCCGGTTTTATATCCTGTTTATTATTTATTGGTCGGCCGGTTACTTTATATCCTGTTTATTATTTATTGGTCGGCCGAGCAGCCAGATAATTTATTTGATATTATGCATTGATCGGCTGAGCCGCCGCGATGATTTATTGTCATATAACATAAATATTTCATTGTCATAATTTTTCACTTTTATGAAATTTTATAGATTTGATTGACCGCTTAATACGATATTTTCGGACTAATTTTTGGTGCACTCGATTTAACCCCAACGGTCACAAAGAATTTTTTTCAAAAATTTCCCCTTTCTCCAACGGTCATGAACAGTAATTTTCATCTATAAATACAACTCATTTTCACTTCATTTCATCATCCAAAACATTTCATCTTCTCTCAAAATTTCAAAATCGCTTCCTCTGATTTTTCAAGAAAGATGATTCACAAGACTTTTGTTTTATGTGCCATTTTTATTTGTGTTTCTATTTATGGTTTATTTGATGGAGAATTTACTCCGAGTGAATTTAAGATGATTATCGGTTTAATTTTCTTTACATCGCTTCTCCTTGTAATTGCTTGTATGATTAATGTAAACGGTTTTTAAATTATGAAATTCATAATAAATTGTTCATTTTAAAATTGCGAAATTCTAAATATATATATATAGTCATTTTAGACGATGATATATATATATATCAACGCTTGTCTATATGTAAGAATAATAGTTATTTGATGAATTAAATTTTGCTTATTATACTTTAATATGCTTCATGGTTTAATGGTATTAAGGAAACATACTTTATGATTCATGGTCTACATCATAAAAGAAATTATTTGTAATCGGTTAGTTTTGTGGTCGATTAGTCTTTGGACTAATATCATAAAAGAATTTGGATTATATGTTGATATTTACTAATGTAATGGCCATGTTTATATGAGCAAAAATTTAAAGTTTTCAGGATTGTGTATTCTCGAAAGATATGTACAAGTTATCACCAATTCAAACGTGAACAGCTGAAACTTTCATCACGATATACTTCTGTTTATAAGATAAGTATTTTTATGCTTTATACACAAGTTTAACAAACTTGATTAGATAAATCAATTTGCATGAAGTTGGAAGTGATATAAATTTGTTCATTGATAGGTTAAACTTTGTTAAAAAGCATGAGAGTAATAATATAGTTTATATAATAATTACTATGAAAGTTTTATTTATTTTCTGATATAATAAGACACCTTTGTTAATACATATTTATATATATTTGAAATATTTTGATTTTATTACCATTTATATTGAGGATTTTAAGTTTAAAGCTTGACTCTAAAAGATCCATAAGTTTTGGAAGATAATATATATAAAAGGTATTATCACCAAGTGATTACCTAAAGCTCATTTTGTATTTTGCATTTAAAGATTACAAGACCTGAAGTCGGTAAATAAAGCCAACTATGTTGGATGTTAAGTTTAAAAGTAAAATTTCTTCAAGAAATTGTTTTATGATGCATATATATTTAAAAATATCTATTGATAAATCACGCCTAGTTGATTATGATTCATTCTCCTGAAGAGAATATGACATTTAAAACTCATAAATTGTGGTTTTAGACGGAGCATAAATGAGGTCAAGGTCCAAAGAGTTTCTTTATAGAACTCATATTCTCACTGAAAGTTGAGAAAATAAACATGGTAATAAAGAAAAAATTATGAATTCATCTGAAGATGAAAGAAAATTTATTGTGTACAATACAAGGTAGTAAAACTTATAGAATGCTTAAAAGAGGATATATATGATGCTCCGTAAGTATACATAGTATTACTGCACATGAAAGTTTTATTTATTTTCTGATATAATAAGACACCTTTGTTAATACATATTTATATATATTTGAAATATTTTGATTTTATTACCATTTATATTGAGGATTTTAAGTTTAAAGCTTGACTCTAAAAGATCCATAAGTTTTGGAAGATAATATATATAAAAGGTATTATCACCTGAAGTGATTACCTAAAGCTCATTTTGTATTTTGCATTTAAAGATTACAAGACCTGAAGTCGGTAAATAAAGCCAACTATGTTGGATGTTAAGTTTAAAAGTAAAATTTCTTCAAGAAATTGTTTTATGATGCATATATATTTAAAAATATCTATTGATAAATCACGCCTAGTTGATTATGATTCATTCTCCTGAAGAGAATATGACATTTAAAACTCATAAATTGTGGTTTTAGACGGAGCATAAATGAGGTCAAGGTCCAAAGAGTTTCTTTATAGAACTCATATTCTCACTGAAAGTTGAGAAAATAAACATGGTAATAAAGAAAAAAAATTATGAATTCATCTGAAGATGAAAGAAAATTTATTGTGTACAATACAAGGTAGTAAAACTTATAGAATGCTTAAAAAGAGGATATATATGATGCTCCAGAAGTATACATAGTATTACTGCACATAAAAATTTAATTTAAAGTTCTTAAGAATGCAATTTAAAGTTCTTAAGGTATTGTATTTTTATAAGTATCAAAAGTTAAAAGGATCTACGAAAAATACATAACCCATGTAGGATATGTTGTTGATTAAAAAAATGAGATACATTCGAGATTGATAAACCTGTAATATTATACTCTCGAGGGGAAGAGTTAAAGAATCTCACTTTTTATAATAAGTCAAACATCCAAAAGATTATGTTTACACTAAAACTAAGATTAATGAATTTTTCTCAAAGTAAATCCGTAAGATTTTGAGACACTTATGTTGAGACAATAAGCAAACGAAATGATATATACATTTCAATCAGAAATAATTCTCAAAGCAGTATAAGTATTTTAGAGAAAATATCTACAACCTCTTATATATTGTACTACACAAAGATTAGTATAATGAAGATAAATGTATAGTAAACTAGAAGTTTACATTTGGCATGAATCAGTTAGACCATTTTGGTTCATTAATAATGCGAATATATACTTAAAGGTCATATGCATAGTCATATAAGAACCAGAAGATTCTTCCGAATGATTTGACATATATTGCTTACCCATAAGATAAAAAGGTAATATAGTTTTCACCAGCCAAAATAAGATATTGGCATAAATAACGAAGATGTTAGTGGACTGATCACCCACTATGCATTTTTATAATATTGGTGAATTCACTTCTTAAAGTCTTTAACGACTATAGCACATTCACTGAGATAAGTGCTAAACATTTTGAGCAACATTGGATCGCATCAAGCCAATAAATATTCACTAGTTCTCCCATCATTGGTATAGAATCGAAACCAATCATTTTCATCTAAGAATGTTGGATGTTGCTCCGCCACAGAGCTTCAAATGAAGATGTGTTTTCAAATGAGGTTGGAAATATATGTTGGATATAAATCTCTATTGACACTTAAGAATCCAGAGCCATCCCCGAAAAATATAAGTAAGGCTATACATGAATTCTAAAAGTGAGTTAGTACTTCCAACATAAGGGGAGAAAATAAACAATTGAAAAGAAAATAAGTTGAAATGAATTATCATTGATCCTCGGCTAAACACAATGTGAAATAGAAGTCCAAAAGATAATTCATTTCAAAACTTACTAAAGCAGTTGCCGACACAACCCATATAAATATAGTGATCAAGTCACATATACCAGCTGTAAATGCTCCAACAAAAATAAATGTTCTACAAGAACAATATCAAACTGCTAGTCACGCCTGCAGCGTGGTAGACAGATTGGTTCCCAAGATAAATCCTCGAAAATGAAAAGGAGCATATATTGATAATGGTCAAAACGAGGCAATATAGTTTTGTATGATCTCCGAAGAGAAATTAAACATGACTGACGAAAATTCGTGCACCGAGACAAATGAAGAGATCTCAATAAGTTATGTCATGTATGAGACAAAATGGAACCAATAAGAAAATTGACGCCGATGATATTATACATGCAAAGTAGCAGCTTGATATAATAAATGAGAAATAGGATCATGAAAGAAAGTCTATTGAAAAGTGTACACAAAGAAATGATTGGCCAAATCGAAAGATGCAATAGACAAAGATATAAACTTCTTGTGAAATAGAAAAGTATTTGGACCAGTAGTCCATACACTAAAAGGTGTAAAACAAGTGAGATGTAAATGAACTGTTGCACACAAAGAAGGATCAATATGAAATTAATTGTGAAGAGACATAATTTCATGTGGTAGATGCAACTAGTTTTCAAGTTCCTTATAGTCTGGTAATAAAGGAAGAACTTGAATAAAACAATCCACTTGAAAAATGTTAATCCCTGAAAGTATAATCCATGAAGGATTGATGATATCAAAATCATGTTCCCTGAACTCAGATATTCGATCGAATTGAAACAAACTATTTTATGGGATATATGAAATATTATAAGGTTAACAAATGTATTCATTTGTATTTATCAAGAGATTATAAATCAATAGAATCATGATTTGAATATAATCAAAACTCCTGAAGAGTTATAGAAAAATTATGTTTTTGAAGAAAACTTTTGACAATACCATATTGTTTTTATGTATTCTAAACTGGAGATCTAAAACTGAGATGTTATCATAAAGATCCTTAAAGTATTTTATTTAAGACGCTCGTATATGTTTGGTCCTGAAATACCATAATGAAGAGTGTTATTTGAGAAAATTATTAATCTTTTCATTACTGAAAGATGTAATTTCATATGAAAAGAAAGAAAATCATAATAGTAACTTCTATAGTTATAAATGAATAATTGTATGTAATGGTGACCTAATCTCTAGACGATTGTATGTAAGAAATTTGGTTTGAAATCCAAATAGACCAATAAACTATTGTCTAAGTCAAAAGAGAATTATGGACAAGAAGTCTAAAGGCCCTAGATATCATAATAGAAATGAATAGAGTTTATTCTCTTAAGCTCAATTCTCTGAAGAGAGTTGATTGGAATGCATATCCTGAAGATATTGTTTCCAGGGAAAGAAATATGATAGTAAGTGTGGTTGTACTCTTTTTCCTTATCATGTTTTTTTTTTTTATCCCATTGAGTTTTTCCATGACAAGGTTTTAACGAGGCAACAAAGAACATACAAAAGATAGACACCCAAAGAGAATGTTACAATTTGAGAGATGAAAATCTATCATTGTTCTAAAGGTTCTATGACTACTCATTCGAGGGGGAACTTACGTAGTTGTACTCTTTTTACTTTTACAACGGTTTTTCCCATTGGGTTTTCCATGACTAAGTTTTTAACGAGGTACCACGTAATACAAGATGGATAATCAAGGGGGAGTGTTATAAGATAAGCATTGAAATGATCATCCACTTCTTTACCAACTCAAGCACTATGATCATCTACTCATCAAGCACTATGATCACCCACTCATTTACCAAATTAAGCACCATCTTTGTTATTTTATGTATTGTTGTTCACTATAAATACCATCACTCATCTCACTCTTTTGTACACCAAAAACAATAACAAGAGTTTATAATCAAAGAATCATTACATTTTCTTCTTCCTTCTTATAATAAATTCTCTCCCTTATACTAGTGTTATTTGCTTCCTACGGGTATTAAATTCTACTCTTATTTAAATTTCTCGATACTATAAATTATAAGTTATTTCATAACAGTTAGTTTGTAAAAGTTATCCCAATATTTTTTTTCCAATACATCACTACCTCCTCTCTAGCTACTCCAACTAACAAACTATCATTGTTTGCCGACCCAAATACACTCTATGTGTTCTCATATGAAAAAACACAATATACCAAACAGTATACTTTCCAATATACAAAACATTAATATCTGAACAATAAAAATACAAAAATGTAACATTAATTCAGTAACAATCCGAGTGATAGGTATAACTGGAATAGTAGGTATATTTTCTGTTCGAGAAATAATTTCATGTTTCCATGTTACTTTGTTTAAGTTAAAATACTACAAAACTACTAAATTGCAAACTTATATATAGTATTTGCTTGACTGGTGTGGACAAGACTAAGCAATTAATATGATCTAATTCTTTTTCATATTTACTATTGTATACGGTTACTAATCTAAAAAAGTCCAACAATTAGGACATACTCGCAAGTCCACCTATTCTTATTAATATGTTAATTCATAATGCTTCTCAAATTTAAACAATATGCTTTTTAAACATAAAAGAATACACTAAATATTAGCAAATAAAGAAAATCGGTTTTTGTAAACTTAATTAATCTCATCATCTCTCGAACTTGCTCACACCAGAATAAATTACTCCCTCATTTGGTCTAATAGCAATCAACCTATCGTGAACCAAAAATTTCAAAACTAAGAACATTCACACAATCAATAAATCCAAATACAAACAAAGAAAAACTTCCAAAAAGTATATTTTAAACAAATTATATATCATATCCCGCGCGTAGCGCGGACCGACCCTAGTACATTATAAAAATATTACACTTATTGAATATTATCAATTTGATTTTACTGAAAATCGGTGATAAAAATATTATTAATTTGATTTTATTGAAAACTAGAGGGGTGTTCGCGCTTCGCGCGAAATATTATTTTACTGTTGTTAATCATGATTTTATTGATGATATAATTACGTCTGTTAAGAACATTTAGTTTTTTATTTGTGTTATATAGTAGTAGGTGGTTGGTTAATATATTTTATGTTTGTTTTCTCACAAATGTATTGTTGTGTGTACTTGTTAGTGGTGCAATGAGTTTATGATATAAAGCATATTGTATTTTTTTTCATATTTTTGAACATTATTCCTTTAAGATGTTTTTTCCTCTCTCTATATTTTGACATTTAGTTGTCACCATCTATGTATTTCGCTTACCTTTCCAACAGACAAGCTTTCACCATCACCAAAAAGACTCATCTCCGTGCTTGTTCTTCCTCGTGATTCTTTCCCCGTGTGATTATCTAATATTTGTTGTAGATCTTGTTTATGAGTTCCCACTTCAGCGGTTGTTTCTCACGGTTTTGTAGGCTGTTCCGGTTAATATTGGGTTTTCTTTTTTTTCTTAGATTTAAGCTGATGTTAGAGACTGCATATCCATGGATTGAGTCGAGTTTATTCATCTTTGATATTGTCTTCCTTGTCGCTGGCTTTCCGCCGGTAGTCTATGCTCGTCTTAGGTTTCAAGATTTGGTTTTGGTGATCGACTTCTATGCTCTCTTTCATAACTCAAAGACGGCTTCACAGTTTGTCGATTTCGCTTTTGTCTTTCTTTTCCTATATGCTCTCTCATCTCGTTGCAGGTTTCATCGCTGCTCGCATCTCTGGTGTCTCTCGGCTTCGCCATGTTTGCCACTCTAAGTTTGATAGTGCTTTATTTTTCGTGTATGCTTTGTGAGCTTGAAGGTTATTTCGGTCTCAAGCTTGGACTCTAGTTTCTGATTGGCTTCCGCTCTCCTCCTTCAGTTGTTTTTCTTCTTCTTCTCGCTTCCCTTGGTATAGGCGCAGAATTAGTTTTGGAGCTTTGGTCCCTTTTATCAAGAACGCTGTGGTTCTTCGCTGGCATGGATGCCTTGTATGTGTTTTTAGTTTGTGAGGTGTTTCTCACCTCTTAGTTGGTAGTTGTGCTTTCGGTACTTTAGGCATATGTATTCATGCTTCGTGGTGGTTTTGGCCTTCGGTGATTATTCTTTCTCCAACCCACTTTTTGACTCTTTGCTGGTGCTTGATCGTGCTCTTTTGTGTTCGAGGATTACTTTATCTCAGATTTTTATCTTCCTATCATTTTCTAACCTCTATCCGTTCCGCCAAAACACTATATAGTAAGGTGAAGTAAGTTAGTCTTTGTTCTTGATCTCTTTTCAACTCGACCTTTATTGTGTTAGTGTTATTATGACATTTTATTTTTCTCTCGTGATTCAAGAGATTTTATGTTTAAATAATGTGTTTTGCTTTAGTTTTTCTTATTAGTTTGGTTAATTTATGATTTTTAATTGCAAAATAAATATATAATTTGTAACTAAAATAATAGAAAATAGTAAAATTTTATGTTATTTTAGTTGTCAATAAATTAAATATTAAAATATATTTGTATTACTTTATTTATCTTTAATTTTAGTGATAAAAATAGATTATCAAACTTCATATGATGATGGTTAGTGCGAGAATGATTAAATAACAAAATTCTCAGTTCAACACTACCTATCAAATTAAATCATATTCAAACTAATAGAAATGTCATTTTTGTCTTTTTATTTATTAATTTATCATAAATATATGATTTTTTATTTAAGTTACATGGATAATTTTTGATTAACAAAGTAGTGAATTTTCAAAGGAAATGGAAGAGGACACGCGAAAGAAACCCCGCCACTTGTCTGAAGAAGGGAAGAAGTCTACTTTATATATAAAGATCAGTGATAAAAATATATTTATGGTTAAAATTTAATATAGTTTTAAATGTTTGAAAACATTAAAAACTAAACTTTTGATTGAGTTGAATATTGTTGGATTAGCGTGGCAACAATCAACAAAGGGAGAGAAAATTTTTATTTGATGTCGTTATAATTTATAATAATGATCAAACTCTTATAAATTTTTTTATTGATTTCCATGAAATCAATAAACAAGTTCCTCAATGGTCATACAAATTAATAAGTGAATTGAAAGAATTGGAAGCCGAAACTGAAGAAAATATACCAACCGAACCAGGAATTCGTTCAAGAAAAGCAAAACGTGTAGTGGTTTTTACTGATTTAAAAGAACTGCATAACGAGATTTATACTAATCTCAAAGATAATCAAAATTCTGATCAAACAGATGAAATGTCTTTGATCCGTTATTCACAACAATCTGATTTTCGTCGAGAGATAATTAAAGGATCCATGCGTTCCTAAAGGTGTAAAACTGTTATTTGAGAATTTTTGCAAGCAAAAGCACATTCGCCCTTTTTTTTGATAGAATAAATAAAAAAAAAAATTCGTTTGATATATGGGGGCTAAAAAAATTTTTTTTAGAAATTTCATTTGGAAATTTTTTTTTTTTTGATAAAAACGAAGAAGAACAGTAAAAAAAAAGAACAAAGACGTATAGAAATTGCGGAAATTTGGGATAGCTTCCTATCTGCTCAAATAATAAGAGGTTTTATTTTAGTAAGTCAATTTATTCTTAGAAAATATATTATATTACCTTCCATCAAAATCTCGAGAAGTCTCTGTCTCTCTCTCCTTCTTCTTCTCTAATCCTCCAACAAAGCATGGCCCTCCACCGCTTCTCTTTCTCAACCCTCTTCCTCCTCTCTCTCACCCTCCTCACCACAACGACCCTCTCCCTCTCCACCGTCTACGACCTCCTCCCCAAATACGGCCTCCCGAGCGGCCTCTTGCCGGACTCCGTCACCAACTTCACCCTCTCCGACGACGGCTGGTTCGTCGTCTGCTTAGCCAGGTCCTGCGAAATCGAATTCGACTACCGCGTTCGCTACGACAGGACCGTGTCCGGACGCATTAGCTACGGCTCCATCACCGAGCTCGAGGGCATTCAGGTGAAGCGGCTCTTTATCTGGTTGGATGTGGATGAGATCAAGGTCGATCTGCCTCCCACGGATTCGATCTACTTCAAGGTTGGGTTTATCAACAAGAAGCTTGGTATTGACCAGTTCAAGACTGTGCATTCGTGCGGCGTCTCTGGATGTTCTTGGAAGAGTTTTCTCCAGGTAAAGTTGATTTCTTTAACCTATTAGTAGAATGCTGCGTTTCTGGGTTTTTGAAATTTATCTCAAAGTTGGCAACTTTATTGAGTTTTGATGTGTAATCTAATTTGAATTTTCGGACTTTTTGGTAATAATGAACCAATTGACGCCATGATGTATAGATGGCAGCTTGTGGGTTTTCTATAGGGTTCTAGAGGATGTATTGGAGAAGATATTGATTAGATTCTGGAATCTTTGAGTTTCTGGGTTCAATTGTTCAGTGGGTCTTAAAACTGATATTGATACGGGTGACCATTCATTGGAAAGGGTTGATAGATTTGTAGATTGTTTCCTCTTAGCTTTATGTGTTTGGGATTCTAAATGAACAAAATGTAAGCTTTCCTGTAAACCAAACCAAACACAAAGGGTAAAAGCAAAAAGCTTGAAAAAGGGTTTTAAAAGATCATCTCTTTTTGAAATATGAGAGAATATACAGTAAATTTATTACTTTTCTCATTGCTGTTTTTTTTTCCGGATTGTACATGGGCTGCATCCCCTGGTTTTTGCTTCTCTTTAGCTCGTATTGGTAGCTGATAAACCGGAAGTGATGTTTTGCTAGAATGCTATTCACAAGACTGGATCAAATGTTATGACTTTGGTCTGGTTTCTCTGAGTGTTTATTGCCTTAAATCCTTTTCAAACGAGCCAACTTGCAAAGTGATTCAGGCTGGGATTGTAGTGCACTAACATAAGTTTTATGTTTTTTTCTTTGGAATGGGCAGCTTCCAGGAATGGTGAATGAAGCTGAGATGCTAATCACCGAGTAACTACTACTCTCAACACCACACAACGGTGGAATCGAGTGTTAGTCAGTCAACTTTGTACAAATACGTTCCCACGAAATGTCAAATGTTAAAACTCGTTTCCACGAAAAAAAAATCTGTATCTAGACAACATGACTAAATAGTTTCCCGAGCTCGTTCCTCACCACCAAAATAAGACTCTGGCCGTTCAAGTTCCCGACTACTATTAGTTGTATCATGTATGTCATAACAGAGTAGAAGGTGCATGCATTCTAAGAACATAGATATCATTTCAAGTAGAATCATCACACATAGATCCGATCGAAAAATTTGTCTTTTGACCCATTCACATACTATTATAATACTAAGAACACGTTTTAGTTCGAGGCCATTCACGTGTAGATTGAGCTCGAACTCGTGGCTATTGCGACTCTCTTCCTCTGAGATGGCCTCCACCGCTTCTCTTTCTCAACCCTCTTCCTCCTCTCTCTCACCCTCCTCACCACAACGACCCTCTCCCTCTTCGAACCCGACCCGGATTCGATTTCCACCGTTTACGAACTCCTCCCCAAATACGGCCTCCCAAGCGGCCTCTTGCCGGACTCCGTCACCAAATTCACCCTCTCCGACGACGGCCGATTCGTCGTCTACTTAGCTAAGTCATGCGAAATCGAATTCGATTACCGCGTCCGCTACGACAGGACCGTATCCGGACGCATTAGTTACGGATCCATCACCGAGCTGAAAGGTATTCAGGTGAAGCGACTGTTTATTTGGTTGGATGTCGATGAGATCAAGGTTGATCTCCCTCCCACGGATTCGATCTACTTCAAGGTTGGGTTTATCAACAAGAAGCTTGGTATTGACCAATTCAAGACTGTACATTCATGCGGTGTCTCTGGATGTTCTTGGAAGAGTTTTCTCCAGGTAAAGTTGATTTCTTTAACCTATTAGTAGAATGCTGCGTTTCTGGGTTTTTGAAATTTATCTCAAAGTTGGCAACTTTATTGAGTTTTGATGTGTAATCTAATTTGAATTTTCGGACTTTTTGGTAATAATGAACCAATTGACGCCATGATGTATAGATGGCAGCTTATGGGTTTTGTTTAGGGTTCTAGAGGATGTATTGGAGAAGGATATGGATTAGATTTTGGAATCTCTGAGTTTCTGTGTTCAATTGTTTAGTGGATCTTAAAACTGATATTGATACGGGTGACCATTCATTGGAAAGGGTTGATAGATTTGTAGATTGTTTCCTCTTAGCTTTATGTGTTTGGGATTCTAAATGAACAAAATGTAAGCTTTCCTTTAAACCAAAACAACCATAAAAGGTTAAAGCAAAAAGCTTGGAAAAGGGTTTTAATAGATCATCTCTTTTTGAAATATGAGAGAATATACAGTAAATTTATTACTTTTCTCATTGCTGTTTTTTTCCGGATTGTACATGGGCTGCATCCCCTGGTTTTGCTTCTCTTTAGCTCGTATTGGTAGCTGATAAACCGGAAGTGATGTTTTGCTAGAATGCTATTCATAAGACTCGATCAAATGTTGTTTGGTCTGGTTTCTCTGAGTGTTTATTGCCTTGGAACCTCTTCAAACCAGCCAACTTGCAAAGTGATTCAGGCTGGGATTGTAGTGCACTAACATAAGTTTTATGTTTTTTTCTTTGGAATGGGCAGCTTCCAGGAATGGTGAATGAAGCTGAGATGCTAATCACCGAGTAACTACTACTCTCAACACCACACAACGGTGGAATCGAGTGTTAGTCAGTCAACTTTGTACAAATACGTTCCCACGAAATGTCAAATGTTAAAACTCGTTTCCACGAAAAAAAAATCTGTATCTAGACAACATGACTAAATAGTTTCCCGAGCTCGTTCCTCACCACCAAAATAAGACTCTGGCCGTTCAAGTTCCCGACTACTATTAGTTGTATCATGTATGTCATAACAGAGTAGAAGGTGCATGCATTCTAAGAACATAGATATCATTTCAAGTAGAATCATCACACATAGATCCGATCGAAAAATTTGTCTTTTTGACCCATTCACATACTATTATAATACTAAGAACACGTTTTTAGTTCGAGGCCATTCACGTGTAGATTGAGCTCGAACTCGTGGCTATTGCGACTCTCTTCCTCTGAGATGGCCATGTGCTATATAGGTTGTCCATTACTTTTTAGTGTTGTTCCTCATTTACGCAAAGTTACAGGAAGACAATAAGTACAAACGTGTCCATGTGAACCCGAAAGCCCACCCGGTGGTTTTCTACTTTGCCTTTGCTTTGTTGCGTTTAAGAATTTTAAAAATATAATAAAATATCTAAAGCACTTGTCCCTGATTTTGACTGGCTAGTATTCAACGGCCATTTTCCATCTTACACACCCAACTCGTGTTCTCTCTCTCTGTTTTGTTCTGTTTCTCTGTTTTGTTCTTGGTCTGATTCTCACCATAGATCCACCTACTGTGTTCTTGATTTCTTGGAGTTCGCTTTCCCCAGTCAAAGTTTTGATCTTTTTGTTTGGAGTAATGGTGGGTGCCCTGTTTGTTGTTGGCTCATCGGTGATGGATTCATGTTTATGTAAGGATGCTCACACGAGGAGCAAGAAGAAGATCCTTGGCAGTGCAAGAAAGCTGGAGCTGGGGAGCTCCTTTGCTGGCTCGGGCATTGTTTTCAGGCTTTCTTCGAAGCGTGTACCGAGGATAGCGAATCGGAGGAGCAAAAGGAAGCTCTTGATTGTGAGTGAGGACGTTGCCGGGAACTACGATGATACCTTTGGAGATGTCAAAACGGTGAGAATGATTGTTTCTGAGAGGAGTCAAAATGTTTATGTCTCTGACTTTTCTTGTTTTGCAGCAACTTATTAACTATTTTACATATAAAGCTGTGAGGACGGTTCTTCATCAGCTCTACGAAATGAATCCTCCCCGGTACACTTGGTTCTATAAGTGAGTTGTTTCTTATTGCTCTCCAAGTTCTTTATAAGGATGAATTGCATCAACAAAAGCACTTAGGTGATCATTTTTTTGGCTTCTGATCTTTATGTGTATGCTTTTGTTTTACAACAGTTACGTCGTATCAAACAGACCAACCGATGGTAAACGTTTCCTCCGCAAACTCGGCAAGGTAATCCTATAAAGCCTAGTTGAATAAGTTAAGCAGCAGGTCTCTACTATATCTAGCGTAGGACTGTTTGTAGCTGTTTGTAGCTCTGGTGGGGTGGTTATAGAGCAGTTAGTGAGGACTCTAGTATATATACAAGACTTATCTCAGCAAATTATTTTACTAAAAGGGTTTGGATCAGCCTTTGTGTTGACAGTTCTTCTCACTTTATGGAATTGGAATAAGAATAAGCAAGTTCATAGGTTTTGTTCTTATCATAAAACCACACTCTGTGTTGTGATATACTATGTTTGATTCAGCCTTGTTTACAGCTTTTGGTATAAAAATATATCAACATGGCAAGACAGAAGAGTACTTTTGTTGTCTCATCTGAGAGCTTTGTCTTTAACTTACTTGTAGGAAAATCAGGAGCTTGCGGAAAGAGTGATGATCACGCGGCTCCACTTGTATGGCAAGTGGATCAAGGTACAATCTCCCGCCTCTCCGGTTTTGCCATGTGAACCAGAAGATACTCGAAACTAATCTTGTATAGTTTGTTGTTGCTTGTAGAAATGCGACCATGGGAAGATATACCAAGATATATCCGATGAGAACTTGGCTTTGATGCGTGAACGCCTCATGGAGACGGTGATATGGCCTTCTGATGACTCCAGCTCAGAGTTAATTGGCTGAAGAAGGCTTTCACACTACAGCCATTTGCTTTCGTCAACTCGCTTCATAATTTTAGGACCTTGAGTTTCTTTTAGTTTGATTTTACATATAAGATTACAGTCATTGAGCATTGTGTATATGTGTCTATTCTTTCTTGGCATGTACTGTTTATGATATATAAGGGGGGAAGAAAACTATACCCTGCTTGTGGTCGGAAACTTTCTCAGCCATCTCTCACGCTTACACCTCTCGCATTAACACTGATATGCCATATTAATTGACCAAACATGAACATTACAGCCAAATAATTACAGCAGGCTGATAGCACTGGACATGAACATGACTTGAGAACACTTGGGAGTTGTGCAAGAACTGTCACAGTTGAGATGTATCTCAGCCTGACAAAACTGGGATTGAATATATTTTTGATGAAGTCAAAAAGCACAATAAGGGAAACGAAATCTTTTACTCCAGACTCGAAGGACTGGCGGAAGGGGGCCACAAGACAACTGTTAAATTGAAGACTGAAATTGATTTAGATGTGAGAAAGAAAGCATACAACACAAAGTTAGATCATCGAATCTGCCAGTAACTAGGATGAACTTTAAGCTGACTTCAAACGTACCACATGCGTTAAAAGTCAGTGAAGCAGTTTCATTTATACCTTACCAATTTGATTCCACTAAGAAAAAAAGAAAACAACAGAAACAACTTCCTGACAGTTTAACTCGGAGGAAACAATTGGTTTAACCCTTTTTTACACCCTGAGACAACGCATAAGAGGCTATGATGAGGATCATAGTGGGCACTTGATCGAGCTTGTGCAGAATTCATCCAAAAGTTGATAGAAGGAAACGATAGCTGGAAAAAACATGCATACCGTCTGAATGTCTTGTCTCAGAGTCTTGAGTTGAACCTTCTCTTCTTTCTCACCATTTATAATTGGAAACTAGACAAAAACAAAAATATATAAGATAAAGATTAAACATATGTAAACTAGTTGTAGTGGATACAAGAAAAGCTTGAGTAACCAGAAACCAGCAGAGCTCAACATCAGCTAACTTCCTGCTACTATGATTTAAGAGACTAGCTATAACTGTTCTTCATCATTGAAGTTTTACCCTCTCATGGCTTCTGAGAGATTTAGCGAAAGAAAGAGAGGTGATCAGGTAAAAGTACAGCAGGGAAGTTGGTGAGCTCGAAGTTCGGCGGCAGAAGGAGCTCTCTCGAAGATTTTGAATCTTTGAAAGTCGCATCCCGTTGGCATATTTGACCCTAGAGGCGGTGGTGCTTCATCTAAACTCACCGTGCACAAGTGCCATCTATGCTTATTACGGTGTAAGCGTTTGGCTGATTTTCAAATACCTTGATAGGTTCACTCTTAGCCGTAGCGGTTACGGTGTTACGTGTTAGCATTTACGGTTGAGACAGCTGTTAACAAAATTTCTTACAATTCTCTCCGATTGGCGTGTAAGACTGTTGGGGCTTTAGAATATTCTACGGCCGTGAAAGTCAAAACAAAACCAATCAGACTTTTACTTTCAATTTTTTCGAGGCTTTTACTTTCATTTTTTTCTCGAAAACTGAAAAAAAAACAACATTGTTATCCTGTGGTATAATTTCAACTTTAAGTTATCTATATAGTACAATTTTTTCCATAATACCAAAAGTAACATTTGATTAATCCCATTAAACATAATTAATTTTATTTTAAAAAAAATTCTACAGTTGTCAACCGTCGACTATTACCTATTTACTCCTTTTAAATATTTGTTTGTTCTAAAGCCAGATAAACTAGACTTTACATGGCTGTGAAATTTTTTTTTTCTTTTTTCTTTTTGCATTTTTCAAGTTTCTTTCCTTCTCTAATAAAAACTAAAACAATAAAATAAAAATATGTAACATAACAAAACTAAAATCTAATAAAAATTAAGCTAAATCAAATTAAATTTCAACTTCTTTTTTTTTATAAACATAAATTCTTATTGTTTATGACAAAAAATAAATAAAATACATTGTATTGATAAATTTTCACAAATTTCTTGTTTCAAATTACATAATACTTCCTTCCCCTGTTTTCAAAAGATGTGTGTTTTAGAATTTTTACACATATAAACTAGGTTGGGCAAAAATCTGAATTCGAAGAATCGAACCGAATCCGATCTGAAAAAATAGTACCAAATCCGAACCGAAATTAATTGAATATCCGAACGGATTTAAAATTTTGGAGCTGAAATCTTTGACCCCAAAAATCTGAAACCCGAGTAGACCTGAACCAAAACCCAAATGGAGACCCAAACGTTCACCCCTAATATAAACACAACAACTTCATCTATTTTTTTCAATTTATTCCATTGCTTAGTGTAATTTTTGATTATTCAATTTTGTCGTTCTGAATAATTTCTCATATTTTATTTTCAAGATTTTTTCTTTCTTACAGATTTTATATTAGTTTTTGTACGTAATTCATAATATAAATATATGCTTTATAATAGTCACAGTTTGTAAAGCTTTTGATACCAATCAGACTTTTAAAAATATTTAGAATAACATGGTCTGCTGACAGCTCATTATCAAATACTACTAGCATCTTTGATTGGTACAAAAAATTAAAAACTATTTTGGTAAAAATTATTAAAAATATAAAATATTTCTAAAATTTTAATTATAAATATATTATTTTAATATTATTTTTTAAAAAGAATTAATATAATTATTTTTAATATAATTAATATTACCCGCAGTTCCGGTGGGTTTGGGCGGGCGGATGCGCCTTTTAGATTTTTTGTTTACGGGTCAAGCGGGTTGTTTTTTTGAATAAAAAGTGATTTGATCCGTCGCTGGGCGGGCGGGTCAACTCGCAAACCCAACACTATATCTGGACCAATATTAATATGATGGTATGATGTTGATGAATCCAATCCAATCTGCTGGTCAAATGTGTAATATTTGAATATAGGAATGGGTATTCGGGGTCCCAATCGGGTTTCGGTTTTGTCCAATCGGATCTCGGTTTTTCAGGTTTATCAAAATCAGCTCCATTCGGGTTATATAAAAATTCGGTTCGGGACCGGTTCGGGTTCTGTCCGGTTCGGGTTCTATCCGGTTCGGGTCGGGGTTAGTAAATATTCAAAGAATCGGTACAACCTATTGTACTTTCGGATTCGGGTCCCAATCGGTTCTTCGGTTTAAAAATACTTGATTTATACATATTTTGTAATCAAAACATAAGTAAAAATCAATTCAAAAATAAGAAAGAAACATCAAATGAGATCATTCAAAATCAAACGAAAGGTAAACATAGTTGTTGATAAAAGAAAAACCAAATAAATGAAAACATAAAATGAAAACCAAGTTATCATGAAATAAGAAACATTATTCAATGAAAACAAAACTAAAATCTAAAAACTTCAAGTTTCAACTGCCACCTTTAACCATCAATCTTCATGTAATAGATAATTATTTTAGATGTTCAATAATATCTTAAGGTATCTTAGATACATATTAGGAATTGAGATCATGTTTCAAAAGTTCTTTTTGGAATTTTAAAATCTTTCGGGTTCTATCGGGTATTCATTTATGTTCGGGTTCGGTTCGGATAATACCCGTAACCCGAAATATCATAAAACAAGATCCATTCGATATTTACGTCGGGTTCGGATCGGTTCCGATTTATTTTTATCGGATCGGATTTGGTTCGGGTTTTTGGGCTCGGTTTATTTGCCCAGCCCTATTTGAATATGGGAAAATCCATATAGCTTGATTTTTGTAAAAAAGAAACAAGTTTGATTGTTGATTTGAGTGGATCAATGGTTGATCGAATATTCGATAATATATTTTTGATCTTGACTCTGGAAAATCTGTGTTTGATCTTGACTAATCTAGATATGGATTGAAAGTTGGCTATAGACACAAAAAGAAATATAAGATTTCAACCTTAAACGTTGATTCGAATATGTGTTAATCATATGATTCAGAATAATTGTATGGATCAGATCGTAAGTTATGTTTATGGGCCGATTCAGAATAGACTCGATAACTATTCAGTATGATAATGAACTAACCCAATATGCCTGGAGTGTATTCATAGTAGATATTGAGAGCCATTGGGTTCGATTAGAACTGGTCATACGAGATTAGTTCTCTCGTAAAAAAAAATTAGCGATTTTTTTTTTCAAATTTCATGCTTTTCAGTCTTGAATCACTGATAATCTGTTTTTTTAACTGCTATCTCTACATATTTGAATTTCAGAAGTCAGAACATTGAACACAAGACAAATCTAGTATATATCTTTAATACATATTTGAATTAAAGAAAATTGAGAATTACCCTTTTTACATATAATAGTTACCCACTCAAAAAGTAATATCTATATTTTCCCTTTATTTCCATTTTATATACTTATATACTTTTTTAATTAGCATTGCAC
Source organism: Brassica carinata (assembly GCA_016771965.1). Taxonomy (NCBI): domain Eukaryota; kingdom Viridiplantae; phylum Streptophyta; class Magnoliopsida; order Brassicales; family Brassicaceae; genus Brassica; species Brassica carinata. The sequence continues at coordinate 5,671,463 of CM028697.1, read as the reverse complement.
CACCTTTTCCATATAAATGCGCACAAACCTGTGAATTAACAAAAAATAATAGCATTGTTACGGAAGCAAATCTACTTCTCCTTTGTGAAGAACAAAATGGATTATGATGGTGATGGAAGCCAACACAACGAACACTATACTTCAGTAAACGCCATGTCAAAAGAGAAGAGGATTTGTCATCGTCACAGTCCTCAACAGATCCAGATGCTAGAAGCGTAAATCTACTTATCAATCTTTATTAGTTTTGAAAATTTGTTGACTTTTTAATCACTGATTTTTAATTTCTTATGAATGAAGGTATTTCAAAGAATGTCCTCATCCAAACGAATCACAGAGACAAAAGTTCTGCAATGAGTTAAACCTTGAGATAGACCAAGTCAAATTTTGGTTTCAGAACAAAAGAACTCAAAGCAAAGTAACTATCTTAGCAAATCCTTTATATTTAATATTAAACTAAATTTTATTTTATTAATATATTTTTCATTTGCTATAGGCTCAAGATGAGAGAACTTCAAACATATTGCTTCGTGCAGAAAATGAAAAGCTCCAATGTGAAAATGCTGCGATGTTAGAGGCTTTAAAGAATGTGACTTGTCCACCTTGTGGCGGTCCTCCATTCGGCAGAGAGGAACGCGAACCTAATCTCCATAAGCTGCGTCTAGAAAACCCTCTCTTCAAAGCGGAGGTAATCATTCGATTTCATTTCTCTAAACTGTTTTTAAAACTGGACCGACCTGAACCGGATTTGACCATGAACTTACATAATTAGATTGAATCTAATAATTGGTTCGACCATGAATTAGTCACGTAGCCTGATTGGATCTCAGAGTTATTAAACCAACACATATATCAATATTAGAATTTTGTGATATTTGTTTGATCCATCATCATATTATTCATGTTGATTTATGAAACAAAATGATATTTATCTCTACCCGAAAATGATAATATAACTTAAAAACTATATCTTGACCCGCGCTTAGCAAGCGCGGATTATTTTATGACGATAATTTCACTAATAACTTAACAAATATTTTGTTAATTTGAAAGAATTTTGTGTATTTATAATATTATTGCATTTAAATCAATACTTTTGAATTCGACCCAAACTCGCGGTCTAACCGGTTAATCCGCTGATCCGACAATTCGATTTAGATTTGTAAAAATATTCATATTTAAAAAATCACTAAAACCCGAGACTAACCGATTGAACTGATGGATGACCAATATATAATCCAATTTGATTTAAATTGTTATAGTTTCATAATTTGTCACTTTTTAATCCAAATTTTAAAGTTCCTTATTTTGTAATTTTATGAAATTATGACGTTTCTACAAAATTTTGATAGAGAAAAATGATAGATTTAAAATAATTAACAATTATAAATATGTCTTGATCATATTGCTCCTTTTTATATAGCTTAATTAATTTTATAATAATTGTTTTGTGTAATTTATGTTGTTAATAATTTATATTATAATCGGTTTAAATTTGCTGTTAACAATTAGTGTTAAGCATTTTTTTAGATAACATATATTTTGAACATTTTTCATAAATTTTTTTGTTATTAAATTTATTGTAAATTTTATAATGTTTATATATATATATATATATATATATATATATATATATATTATGTAATGGCTATTATTGAATTGTTATGTTACTTAAATCAATGATATAACCATTATTTAGTAATTATAAATAAAATAATATGTTAATTTAATTAATTTATTATTGTTTGAAATGTTTTTGTAGTATTTAAACCTGTAAAAATAAGTTCTATTTATTTTCGTTGTTTTATAAATTATTTTAATTTTTTTTAATTATTTAATCTATCTAAATCATTTGAAAGAAATTTTTTAATAATATTAAAAATATGAATTCTAATATTTTATATTGTTTGGACACAAAATTAATTATATTGTTGTTTGGAAACATGGATAGTAGTATAAAGAAATAAGTATATTGTTTGGAAACATTGATAGTAGTATAAAGAAATTATTATTAGTGATTTAATGTAGGTTTAACTATAAAGTAGAAAGATGCATTTAATTTAAAAACTTACAAAATAAATGTGAGGTCCAACGCAATGTTTCTGCTTTAATAATATAGATTAGATACTGGTATGTTGAATATGATTACACGTATCAGATCAATAGTAAACTATTGGTTATATGATGTATATATTTATTTATGTATTAACGATTGCTCAATATAATAATTTTGTAAACTCTACTTATTAGCGAGAAAATTATTTTCAAACAAAGTAATCCATTATAATAGTTTTTTTTTTCTAACGGCTTTCAGCATTATAATAATTAAAGCAATGGAGTAGTAGTATCATGAAAATGCATTTTTTTTTTTTGTTTCTAACTGATAATCCATACTAATACATATGTTTTAAAATAAATTTTAGAGTGACAGCTTGGCGGCAGCCAAGAACAAGTATCAACAAACCATGTTGGACTCACTCACTTCTGTTCAAAGACAGCAAACTTTTGAAGCTCTCACCTCATACGGAATGAATCCATACAATCCCTTCGAGCAACCTAGCCCATCAGAATCTCAAACCATCCAACCACAACTACTACCCCAAATGGATATACCGCAGCTGTCTGAGACTGCGGCAATTGCGGTTGAAGAGCTTAAGCAGCTATTTCTTACCGATGAAGCTCTTTGGGTTATGTCGTCTATCGATGGAACATATGTGATTGATCAAGAGAGCTATGAGAAGTTCTCGCACCCAATCAAACATTTCAGGAACTTGAGTGCTCGTGTCGAGTCTTCTAAAGATGTCACGGTGGTTCCTATTGAGGCAACAAGCTTGATTGATATGTTCTTAGATTTGGTATGTATTCAATTATGCAAAATAAATACTAGGATTATATCAATTAGAGAAAATTAACTGCTGCATTTGCATTTGATATCTGTTTTTAATATGAATTCTCAAACTTTATATTATACATATTTTTCTGAATCAATTAGAAGACAATGCATTTTAATCGGACATTTCTTCTTATTTTTGCAGTTTTCAATAGTTTAAATGTGTTTTGGAAAGAAATGATACACTCCTTAGTGCTGGACATAGTTATAGACAAATGTGACACACACTTTTTTATTGTAGGAGAAATGGAAAATGCTTTTTCCAACGATCGTGAACAAGGCCAAGACGATTCATACGCTAAGATCCGAGCTTCCAATAAAAGAAAACTGCAATGTCTTGCAAATGGTAAGAAGTATTTTCACTGTGGAACTTAAAAACGTTATCAATCAAATTAGTTATGAACTATATATTGTCCTACTCTAAAATCTGATTCGATCTTAATATATGTGATATATTTTTGAATGTTGATAGATATGGGAGCAACTACACATATTGTCGCCACTAGTGCCACCAAGGGAGTTTATGATCGTAAGATGCTGCCAACAGATCGGTGAAGGGCTCTGGATTATTGCTGATGTGTCACAACACATCGTTAACTCTGACCATGTCAGTCCATCTTGTTATAAACGTCCTTCTGGTTGTCTCATCCGATCCTTGCCCAATGCTCACACCGAGGTGTCTATTGCCTCAAACGACCTCAACATGTCTATAAATTCGTACAAATGTATACATTATATTATCTTATTTGATGTTACTGAAATATTTTAGGTAAGTTGGATAGAGCATGTGGAAGTGGACCATACAGCCGATACACATAGGATGTATCGAGAGCTTGTAAGTGGCGGTTCGGGCTATGGAGCTAGGCGTTGGATCGTCACCCTTGAGAGAATGTGTGAGAGAATGGCTCTCTCCACCATCCTAATCATGCCGGCTACTGACTGGAGTGAAAGTATGTTTCAAGTATTCTTAACTTTACTAATTATATATATTTCTTCTTATAATCAATATTTTAATTTGTGATAGTGAAAAAATCTCACAGGTATCGAAGAAATTTAACTTAACATTATAATGTCGGATAATTTGTATTTTAATTTGTGATAGTGGAAAAAGTCTCACTGATGTTAATGATAAAGCTATAATGTTTTGGCAGCTATACCGACAATGGAAGGAAGAAGGAGTGTGATGAAATTAGGGGAAAGAATGGTGAAAATCTTCAACGAAATGTTGATCATGTCCGGGAAAGTTGAGTTCCCGCAGCAATCGAAATGTGGAGTCAGAATCTCGATCCGGATGAACATGAAACCCGGTCAACTACCCGGTTTAGTTGCCAGTGCTGCATCTTGTCTCTCAATCCCCCTCACTCCTTTGCAAGTCTTCAACAGCCTGAGAAGCAACGACACTCGTCACCAGGTTTCTTTATTTTATTTTTATTCTACGACAAAAGGCCATTCATTCTTTAGGTTTCTTTATTTCCTTTACATGCATGCATTATTATCAACAATATAGTATATACGATGAAGGACCAATGGTCTCTGGAAGACTGGGACATCTAATATATGCTATTATCCCCTATTGAAATTAGCTTCAGATTAGCATGTTTTTCTCTCTTGTCGTTGTCTTGAGTCGCGTCTTAACAACAAACCACGTTTGCATGCAAACAGTGGGACGTTCTTTGTCATGGAAACGCAATCACTGAGACCGCTCGCATTTTCACCGGATCAAGTGGAACAAACTACATCAACCTACTCCAGGTACATACAATCCCTGAACTGTCTCTTAATAACTAATCTTTGGTTGTTGTATACATAAATCATCTAATAATCTTTACTTGTATTTATATCCAATATTAGCCTACACCACCGTGGGATATTGGACAGAATATGGTACAAGAACCACACAAGACGATGATGGTGCTACAAGAGTGTTACATGGACGCATTAGGAGGCATGATAGTGTACTCTCCTCTCGACATGGCTACAATGAGTATCGCTGCCTCTGGGGAAGTCGACCCTTTGAATATTCCAATCCTTCCTTCTGGCTTCACCATCTCAAGCGACAACAATCGGGGAACCGTACTCATGTTGGCTTTTCAGATCCTTATCTCTGATGAAAACAGTAAGACCAGAAATGTGAGTGAGAATGCAGCGGACAGAGTGAGTAGATTGATCAGCCAAACTGTTCAAAGCATCAAGGTCATGCTCAATTGTCCTTCTGAGTGAGAGAATATTCTCTAGAGGATTCTCTTTTGTTCTTTTTTTTTCTTTTGGTTTTTAGAGAATATACTATTTTGTTTTATTTATGCTTTTGGTAGAGATATTTTTATTTATGCTGGATTTTGGATGATTTGATTGCTTATGATGATTTTTCAAAGACATGATTTTTATGTTTTCTTTTAAAATGTTTTTATTGTTTGGGCCTTTTGGTTGGTTATAATAAATTTTCAATAGAAAATGTTTAAACTCAGAAAATCAAACATTTTTTGTACGGTTAACTCAAAATTTTAAAATTAAAATACCAAAAATATACTGACAGTAATTTTGTAAAATTGTCTATTTAGTCAAAATAATTGAAGAATGTTTTTTAGGAGTAATAAAAAAATATGAAAGTATTTAAAAATGTAAGAAAAACTATACTATTAAAGCAAATCCCTAATAGGATTCTGCCCATGGATTTTCAAATTATTTACAAAGCATTGCCCTTTCTTTATTTAATTTAAAAAAAAAATTATCCCAAGTCATAAAAACCACTTATATTGCTACCAACTATATGATTAAAATCCGCTCCACTTACTTATATTATAGATTTTGTTCCTAGCAAATAGGTAAATTTTAATTCAATGGTGAATCACTTATTTGCATCTTATTAAATTAACTAGGTTATTATTAATAGATGGAGCTTACATAGTTAAAGTGTAGATTATGAAAAAAAATATTGAAACAAAATATTAATAAAAATAAGAGCTATGGTCTTATATTGTTTTTATTCGATTATATGGTGTTAACATAATAATAGTAGCTACTTTTAAGAGTGAATTGAGAAAAAAAAACATCAATACATTTAGAAATATACAAATAGTTATTATATTTATATAAATAATTATTAATTTATCTTTATATTAGGATTATATATTTACATTAAAAAAAATTAAAAATTATTATCTTATTTTTTTATCGAATTATGTCGTATTTTACATTGGCCCAACTTATGATTGGCTGAAATTTATTAATTTATGTAATGCCACTCTGATTTTAAAGTTATAAAATAAATCTATAAATAATTTTATTTCAATATTTTTTATTTATAGAATTTTATTCTATTCATTCTTATTTTTTAAATGATAGACTAACTAAAATTTACAATATTCTATAGTTTAAAAGTTTTTTGAATATTTGTAGAACCCGCAAAAAGTGGACAAATTTTGCTAAGAACTTTTTTGGAAAAAAAAAACACTATTCAACTTTTTTAATAAATGTTTTTAGATTTTATATTTAAGATGTTACTCTAGCAAATCTCTACAAAAAGAAAGTGCAAGTAACAAAAAGGTTAAATGAAAAGAGACTATAAATTGGAGATAGATGACACCATAAAAGTCATCTTCTCCACATTCATCACAAAATAAGCATATTCATTTTTGTTATTTCATCTTACATCCCATAGCTTATTTTAAAAGAATTTCAGTCCCTTCAATTAACGTTTCATAGAAACGTGCATCCACAAGGATGAAGTTGTTGATTTTCATCTCGTTGTTGCTTGTATTTCCATTGTTTTCTTCAGGTATTCACAAATTACATTAGCAAAATTCATATCTAACTATAATACATTAATTAAACTTACAGAATTACAATTAAATATACTACAACATCTGTTTTTTTAAATTAATATATGTATATATGAACAAAAAGTTTCAAGTATATTAAAAACATATTAATTTAGTTATAAATAAATCATTTTGTGATTGATAGTTTCTGATAAAGTTTTAGCAATTTTGTCATTTTTTATTTAGTAAATTCATTTTGAAGTTTACAATTTATCATCATCAAGACATCAACTAATAAATATTTTTTATTTAAAAATAATAATTATTTTAAATCAAACAATATTTAAGAAAACTATAAGAAATTTGTTATTTTATTTTATTTAAAGTATATAAACAGTGGTAACAATTTAATACCCCAAGTTCTAGTGTGATTTATATGGATTTCAAAATTTTAATAATATTTTTTGTCTCAATAGAAATATTAATATACAACTTTTATTGTATTAACAAAATTTAAAATATATACATGTACATATATATATATATATATATATATATATATATTTATTTATTTATTTATTTACATCTGCGTCTGGTTTTTCTTAGGGTTTGAGAAGGACGATGAAGTTATTCAAGTCAGTCAACATTCATCAGACAAGGTAAGCAATAAAATTACATGTTCAATTCTTATATTATGTTAACTTATGATAGTAAAGTAATATTAAGCTGACGACTAAATTTGGTCAAACTGGAAAACGGTTATTTTTTTTTCTTTTAAATTCTATATTTTTCTTTACCATGAAATAAGTCAATAGCACTATTTTCGAATTATCTTTAATGTTTGCTAAATATATCAGTGCAAAATTTTAGTTTTTTATATTTTGTTTGTTAAACTCCTTTTAATTTATAAGGAAATCTGTTTTTTAGAGCAAAAAAATGGTAACTATGTCCCTTTAGACTAATTTATACTACTTTATGTCCTATTACATTAATTTTTTCTAAAATGGCAGTAATGCCCTTAAAATTGTAATTTTTTTTAAAAGGATATATATTGAGTTCGACAAGGGGGATCGATCGATCCCACTTTACAAGTTATAGTGGATCGATCGATCCCGATCATTATTCAGAACAAAAAAAAACGCGAAATATATACTGATCGACCTGGTCCATTTCACTCGATCGACGAAGGTCGATTTACACAGTTCGATCTGTAAGAATAGATCGATCGATCACGTGCCGAGGAAAGAATCCCAAATCGATTTTTTTGGTTTTGTATGATTATATCCGGATTGATTCCCACTTGATTTGAACCGACCAAGCATGATTTCAACTCTTTAAACTCGATTTCTCTGGGATGAAAGTGAATATTCTCAAATATTCTCAAATATTTGAATTTCTAAAAATAGGAATTTGAATTTCTAAAAATAGGACACGCCTCTTCAAGAATGTTCCATCGACAACAACCAGTAGCACCCCTTTGAATTTGACTTTCTAAAATAGGATATTTTTCTCTGGGATGAAAGTGAATATTCTCAAATCGATTTGTCGCTTTTTTTTGTTCCTTTTTCGTTTTTTTTTTTTTAAATCAATTTTTTTAAAAATATAAAAGTGAATATTCTCAAATATTTTGTTTTCATATTTTTAGGAACTGATTTCTTATCCGTAGAATACAACTAATATGTAGAAATCAGTTTCTACAGTTTTTTAGAATTATAGTAATGTTTAGAATTTGATTTCTACATGTTTTAGATTTAGATTAATGTGTAGATTTTGATTTCTAAGAATTTTAGAATGGTAGGTTAAGCGCGGAATGTGTATTCTACATATTTGTAGAATACTCCTATTTACGTAGATCACGTATTCTAAACATTGTAGATTCAATGAAAAAAATAGATTTCGTTTTCTACTTCGTAGAATGTCATTTCTACTTTTTTTAGAACATAATCTGAAATTTATAATTTTAACTTTTTTATAACTGGAAAATATACCATTAAGTTCATATAGGTATTTTAACAAATGTTACTATTTTTCCAAATTTTTTTTGTTTGTAAAATTATTTATTAAAATTATTTTCATAAATATTAAAGGGTATTATAGAAAAATATGACATAAAATATAGATTAGTCTAAAGTGACATAGTTACTATTTTTTTCTCTAAAAAAAAACAGTTTTCCCTAATTTATATGTCTGCCAAAATTGTCTGAATTTGGCTATCGTAATTGTTGGTGGTGCAAAATATATAATGCAGGCTACATTTAATGTTGAGAGAATGATCGACTATCCAGGCCCATTTAATCCAACTCCCATAATTGTTCGGCCTCCTCACGCGCCCCTTACTGATCCTCCACCGCGTCCAACAAAAACTGATATCTTACATTAAAGGAGAAACATATGTAATACTAGGGTAAACCCGTCTTACGAACGGGCGGATAAATAAATACCATTAAGATTGATAATTGTCTAATTATAATAAAAATTTAAAATTTAATTATTTACTTTCTCTCAATGCATATTTTAGTTTAACTATAACAATAAGCACATAGATAAAACAGTATGAAACATTAGATATTTTTCTAAATTTATATTTATTATTAAAAGTTTTACTATATATTAATTTTAAATTGTCATTTCTTCAATTTCTCTTATTATGTTTATTAATTTTTAAGATTAAACAATAAAATCCCTAAAAATATAGTTGTTTTTTTTGTTTTTTTTTGTTCATCACTCTATATACAGAGATATATATTATTTACAAATCAACTTTGGTTTGACAAAAAAAAATAATAAATGTGAATTCTTTACAGATATGTACCGTATATATATTGTAATAATAATTAATGTCAATTTGCATATTCATTCATCATTTGTAATTGAAGATAAGCAAACCAAAAATACGAATAACAGAGCCAAACAAAAAAGATTTTGACACAAAAGTTACTTACTAACTAAGTTAGAATGTTATTTATGATTAAGATTAAATTATCAAATGCATAGGTGACACTGGAACGTAGGAGTGTATGTCATGTCAAAAGCGAGAGTTGCGTTTCTAGTTAGAGTTAGAAAATTAGGAAGCTAATTTACTATAATAACTGCGTACAAAAAAATTCAAGTTTAGAGAGCTTGGAAATATAGAACGAAAACAGTGTAAATAACTCACTCTATAGAACGACTCGGCTGAGGTGTCCGCCATCACGAGTTCGAACCCCGGCCACAGCGGATTTAACATGGTTTCCGTTTGGCTTCCATAACCCGTAGGTTCAGGTTGGGCCGGTGGGATAGTCGGAGTAAGGTCCGGATACCGGATTATCAAAAAAAAAAAAACTCTATAGAACGAAAACAGTTTAAATAACTCTATTAAACACAACAAAAGGAAGAACCATTTTTATCATAAGTGTATAATAGTTTTTACGGTACCAAACAACACATCTTCCACCAATTTATTAACCACTATCAATTCTTCATTTCACATTTGATCAAATTCACACATCTGCAAGATAAGGAAGGCTGAAAAAAATATTGCATTATAACTGGTAAGTCAATGTATTTCCCATGATTCGACAATTAATCCTAACATTACAAAATCTCATAGTCTCATCTCAAATATATATATCAACACATCACAACTCCAAACCATCTTTTTCCCATCCTATATATTCTTACTCCTCCATGTGAAACCTTCAAGTTTCATAAACATGGTACGTCCACACGGGTTAAAGCAATGCTCTTGCACTCTCAGATCCTCTTCACTTCATCTTGGTGTCTTTCTTCACCAATCTCTCGCTCTATTATCATGTAACTTTTAGGAAGTCAGACTAACATTGGGTTAAGATCTTTCCACTCTTTAACTTCTTCCCTGCTAAGCAACTTCACACAGAGAAAATACAACAATGCTCAGGTTGTATTGTAATATTTCTTTTCAATAAACACTGCTGACTATATCAAAAGAACATTACCGATTACATCTACCACTTTAGGATTACCTTTCACCAAGAAAATATGGTATTTCTCAGCCTTGTGAGGGGCACGAGATGAAGATGAGATTCTGAGGTGTCATTTATGTAATATAGCTGGAGCTTCACACATGTAAGAAGCCATATCAGGAATCATAATTTGATGTGGTTGAATGTGAACATCAGTGGTGAATCTAAAAACTTGAACATCAAAAAATGAATTGCATCACTATTTACACATCTTATTATGAATGGTGATCTAAGAACTTAAATTCCACCTATTAAGAATTCAAACAAACCCAAGATATATTACCTTTGTGAGTATGATATCAAAGATATCAGTCTAGGCCTCCGATGTAAATAGGACATCCCCTTGATGATGGCTGCAAACAAAGAATCAAATAAACGAATTATGAGGATGGTTAAATCTATGAATTTGGTAAAGATACTTTCACCTGGACTAATAGCAGAAACCGAGAGGGATGGTGGAGCTGTTCATAGACTGCAGGGTCACAGAAACCAATACGACGTGGTTTTAGAGAAACGACAACAGCGTGATCTTTTTCTACCACCAAAACGGACTCCTCAAATCTCTGCCGGCGGGAAAGCGTTTGGCTGAAGCACCATGTTATCATCTGCTGATAAGGAAGATGGACCTTTGTGAGAGATTATGTATTTTCACTATGTTATCATTTTGCAGGACCTTCTAAGGTCCATCTTACTTATCAACTCATCCGAGAAGTCAAGACTTCATTTGAACCGCTAAACACAATCTTCTTTCTTTCTTTTTTGAAACTTTGCTTGCATATACTTGAATGTGGCATGTTTGATATAAAAAATTAACGTGGCAAACTGGCAAAGGTAGCTTAAAAAAACCAACCATAGTTCTTTTACTAACCCTTAACTGAAATCCATATAAGTACTAATCTAATATAGCCCAATTAGGATGATTAGAATCCTGAACACAGGAGCCCACGTGAGATGAACTCTTGGGTTCGAAATGAAATATCCAGCAAATGAAAGCCCATCGAGAAGTGACGATATGAAGTAGATAATTATGTCAAAAGTACGCCGGCACACGGGAAACTGAAAGACAATTGAAGAGATGATAGGGTTGAAGAAGTCACATGAGGGAGAGTCATAATCAGAGCAGAAACTAAAACAAATTACAAATGGTTTCATACTTAGTTTCAGTTTATCTATTAAACCATTAACCAAAACTAAAACCATTAAATCCCAATAAAAACGAAAATACACCACTGCTATTGATTTTTTTTTTCAAATATGTTGTATGGCTTATCACCAAGAACCTACTAACCACAAGTTTCATTATGACACAAACAAAACATATTTGAAGCCGTAACATACAATTTTTAACGTAAGAAGTACACTTTTCTTTGTTACTCTAATGGCGAGTTTCTTTCGTCTGTTACGGATCAATAATGAAAAAAAGAATTTTTTTTGTAGTTGCCAGAGTTCTTCAACTACTGAACCTAAACAACTCAGTCGGGAGCGAATGCGTTTGAGTTAAAACAAAGAATAAAAATCTTGCTAATCTAAAGGACTTTAATGTAAAGTATTTACTATGAGCTTGGAATAGTTACCCTCTTGTTCTTGACCAATCCGAAGAAGCTCAAACTCAGCTTGGAGTTATGCTTCAAACTGATCTATCTCTCCTCCAAAATCTTCTTCCCCTGCCTTAAACACTTAATGCTTTTAAAGACCTTTCATATCCAGTGCTGAACAAAAACCCTTATTTTTCAGTTCTGAAGACAAAATTAAGGGGAAAATTAATCGATGGTTGTTTATACAGTGATCAGTTCTTCTCATAGACACAAAGGAAATTAACCAAGAATAGTAGGCACTAAACAAATAGTTTCCTAATTTTGGCTAAAGATCTAACGGAGGAAAGATACCTTTAGAAGAAACATTAGATCTTGGCTGAGAAACCTCTTCTGATAAATCTCAGACTTGTTTCCATGCCTCCATCATCTGGTTCATCACTTCTCTCACAGCTTTCACCTGAACATGTATCAACAATTGAAACTTGTAATCATGCTGGAGCAGAACAAAACCTACATTCAGACACTAAAACCAAACCTTGTCGTATATCTTGCGTTTGAAGATCTTCAAAGACTTTCTCCAGAATCATTTCTTTCCGCCGTGGATAACCTCCCCAAGGCTTCGGCTGCTGCTTTCCTCGCCGCTCAATCTTCACTACTCAAGAAGCTAACTAAGCAATCCACCTGCCATTTCAATCCACCGGAGCTCACTGTAATCAGTATGAGATATAAGCATTACGAAGATAAGATGAGATCAAGGAGAGGACTATTCACACATATTTATACAGAGATCACCGCCTATTAGATCAAAACAAAGCATTGATGACGACGCCTTTACGCAGACCGTTCGAAATGGTGAGAAGAATCACAAAAGGCATCGGGTTGCCATCGCAGGGAGAGGAGAGCCTTTGCGGATGAATTAGGGTTAGAGGCCTTTCCTTCTAGTAGGGCCGAAAAACATACCAAGTCTTAAGCCCATTCCCACATAAACCATATAAGCCCATTTCGCCTAGATTAAATGAAACGCAAACTTCGTTACCTGGACACGTGGCGCCGTTTCCTTTCTCGACTTTCTTAGGTGGCAGATGAAATGAAGGGCCTAGGAAGGAGAGAAACACTATTTTAGATATATACTAGGGTCGGCGGGATATACTTTACTTATGATTTAGATTATTATTTTTTCTATAATTTTGTCGTTGGCGTTTTAGGTTTGCATTTGCAAAAAATGTATATGTTAATGATTTTTGTCTTTTATAAAATTTTAGGTGAAGAAAAATTTTATAAAATATGTTTTGATTGTTTATAATAGTTGTTTGTCCAAAAAAAACAATAGTTGTTTCTATATTAATGAGAAGGTACTTTGCTGGAATTTCTAACATTTCAACTTCTTCACCGTTTTCAGTAGTTGGTTTTATACTTTCTTCCGCCTGGTGTCATAATCGTGGCGACGACTAGAGACCCTAAATTTCTACTATTTCTACCATGAAAACATGTGCATACAGTGAATAAATATAATAAGGAAGACATGACATTCTAATATTGTAATTTTTATGCTGGAGTTCGATTTGTTATCTATACGAACATAAACCAAAAGAGAATATATCTTAATTCATTTTCTGACTCAAAAGACAAATTATTCAGAAAGAACAGTAAAGATACCGAAGATTTGATTGTCAAAGCCATCTAAAGAGGTAGAAAACTAAATTTGCCAAATTTGAATTTGAGGAATAGTAAAGAATAAACCTTGATGAGGGTCAAAAATGGCCAAAAGCTAAATCAAGAAACATTTGTTGTAAAACTTCATATAGAGAGTTTCATATACAAGTTTAAAAATATTGTATGAATTATTCTTTACAAAGATTATGTGATATATATTACATAACTGTTTCTATCTATATAATGTTTTCTAATATTTTATCCATTAAATTCTTATTTAGTTATTACAGTTTTTCAAATGCAATTTTTTATAAAGAAATAATTTAGTTTTCACTAAATTATTGATTTGTAAATATTTTTTTGTTTATTCGAACAAACCGTATCAAATATCCAAAATGAATACATATTTTATTAGATGGTGTCAAAGCAACTTGAATTGTAAAATTGTGATCTAGGCAAATTATGAATATTAAACTCATAAATATGGATGTCCTCGCATTGAATCTTGTTTATATAAGAGAGACGAAGTTAAAAGTGTGACCAATGTCGCATGTTTCTACTATAAAAATTGTTAGAAGTTTGTGTTTGTTATTTAAACAAAAAAATATAAGGTTTTAATGTCAGAATTACATTGGAATTCTTTTTTTTTCATAATACCACTCAATTCAGCAACAACATGAGGCTTGAATTCGATTTCAAAATGGAATTTCAAATCAATACTCTGAAAGTTTAAAAAGAAAAAAAAAATCAAAAACCAACAAAGACAAAATTTAATGCATACATGACAGCATATAATATTCCAAAATCAGCATTATTGAAATCACCATGGAGGACAAACCAAAAGTTTAAGCAATTGTTAGATACATGTTAGTGACTATAACATAACAACAATGGCGATGTACAGAGAACGTAAACCTAAAGGTCTAATGCCAAAATAAACAAACAACAATAACAGTGAGTTTTAACACAATCCAAAAAATATCAACTCACAGTTTTGATATGACTCAAAAGAAACTTGGTAATAATTGTAATCCTCCTCAGAAGCTGCAAGTTTCTGCTTCTTCCACTTGTAAGCAGCTTCAAGAATCTTGAGATTTGTTGTCTGCGATTCTTCTGGATATAGGTAATCAATGTATTCTTCATACCTGCCAAATATTCCAACAAAATGTTCACATTAAGCCTTCGATCATCAAAGTCAAAAGATATCAAACTTGAAAAATGATATATGAATTGCAAAATGTACTCTGTAGACCCATCTTCTCTAGTGATTGTTTTTTTTTCTTGAGATTCTTCGGGAGATTAGATTGTACCACACTCACATCCTCGAGATTACCAAAGTTGGTCTACACGTTAAGCCAATCTTCCAATAGTGTAGCTCATTCTTCTTTCAACTATGGTGCAAAGTCTTTGTAGTAGCTGTTGGCTCTCTCGAAAATAGCTGAGCAGAAGAAAGAATATAGAGAGAAAAAAGCAGTTAATATATATCTCAAGGTTATAATCAAAATTCATATAACATGTAGTTTTAAAGTTACCTCAGGCACGTCTGATGCACTCTTTCTTGAGTTCAATAGCATTTATTTCTTCTTGGTCTTCCTCTTCCTCGTCTTCTTCTTGATCCGCAGCATAACCTTCAAACTTTGCAAAACTAACCTACACCGCCACACCTTGTAATGCTTTGTGCGGTCCAATAGTCGCTCATATAAAGCTCATGTCCTCTATGATTCTCCTTCTGATATCTCAAAACCTATATACGCCTGCCACAAAAATAAAATAAAATTCCAATGATCCAAGCAATTCAAAGTCTGAGAAATATTATACTTTTTTGAATCTATTGGACTGAATATTTTACCTTCCATAGCAGTTAGGGCATGTCAAGTGCTGACTGAGATATTGCAAGCTCAAAGATAGTTCTAGCTAGTTCAGTCTCAGCAAGAGACCTCTCTAGCTCATCGTATTTGCTCCAAGCATACCGTATTTTGCTTTCCTCTGTAAACTTCCTGCAACAATCCACCACAAAGCACATGTGCAACTCTGTTGCCCTTCACTGTACTCTACTCCACAACAGTAGCAAAACTCGTGCCCACACATACAAAGAACACAAAGAGATATCTCAACATTGATAAAAGAAACCACAAAACCAAACACTATATAGATATGAAACGTTCTATGGGTGTATGTCTTACCGGCAAGTCATGTGGTTGCAGCCTTGAGCAATTAAAATCATTACACGACATTGCTGACACCGTCTCCGCCTCTTCTACCTAGCCAAGCGATGCAATATGATATCAGCTTGATATATTTTATGAACCTGAAGAATCTGAAACTCTTCACTGCTCATAGATTCACGCCAAGGAACATTACGGTCCACACACGCAAACCACTCACAGAATGGACACTTCACACAACAGATATTCTCTGTCTGACTACAACAGCTATTCTCTGTTTGACCACGGTCCACACACGCAAACCTTAAAGCTTGGTCAAGATCACATAAAGGAGAAAGCTTTAGAACAAACCCATTTTATAGAAACGAAAAGAAAACAAAGAGAGTCTAGAACAGTTGTAAAAAGACAGTCTAGAACACACCTGCTGCTTAGATAGCTTCTTCAAAATTTTCTCCTTGATATAAAGCAGTACACAATACTTCTTCGTTTGCAGAAACCTATGACCATGGAAACACAAAGTGATTAAAGCATTCATCCTTTTATCTAATCACTCGTCAAATCACAAATCGAGCACAATTCAAAATGAAATAAAAGCAAGGGTTACAGGTTCTCTTGTTGCACTAAGAACAAAACAAAATTTTCATTTAAACATCAATTTCACTAATCTAAATGTGGGTTAGAAACAAAACTCACAGAGATAGAACCTAACCCAAGAAGCGTATAAATTACAATCAGGTCGTGAGCTATGGAACTGAGACATGAAGGAAACGGATTTAAGATTGACGCCTTCGGTTAACTTTTCGTGACGCCTTGGAGATTCATCTGCAATCGAAATCAAATTTAGTCAAAAGCAAGAAACAAAAAGGTGAAGCAGGTCGAATCAGATGTCAAGTAAACCATCACCTGAGAGGGATAATTCGGAGACGCAACGGCGAAGCTGGATACGTATCGGCGAAGCCAGAGACGCAGCGGCAGATGAGCCATCTACATATGGAGTAGATCTGATTCGTCGTCCATCGAAGCCTCTTCTCCTCCTCTGCTTATGAACACAGCCGTTTCCACGTTCTTCGTTGCAGCCGTAGGGTTGATGAGGCCAAGATGTTAAATTTTAATGAAACGCTACTGTTTCCTATTGGACATGTGTCAAAACGTCATGAACTGATTTATCTACGTGGCATCCTATGGGTACACTCTGGGAGAGATACAATGCTTCTTTTATATATAAAGATATATAGATAGATGAGAAAAATATAAAAATAGCACTAAATCAAGTTTATGTTCCCAAACTAGCACTCAACATCAAAAGTCACAAAAATAGTACTTAATGTTTTATCAAAAGTCACAAACTTAGGGTTTAGAGTTAAAGGGTGGGGTTTAGGATTTAGGATTTAGAGTTTAGGGTTTAGTGTTTAGGGTTTAGGGTTTAGATTTTAGGGTTTAGGGTTTAAGGTTTAGGGTTTAGGGTTTAGAGTTTAGGGTTTAGGGTTTATGGTTTAGGGTTTAGGGTTTAGGGTTTAGAGTTGAGAAATGAGATTTTGGGGATAAGATTTCAAATTTTGAAAAATAAAAAAATTAAAATTTTCAAAGGATAAACTTAGAAAAATGCTATTTTGGTCATTTTAGTTTTTGAGTGCTATTTTTGTAATATAAATTTAGAAATGTGCTATTTTGGAGATTTGTCCAATATAGATAGATTGGTTAGTTTCTAAAACATTAGAAAACCTAAATATTACAAGTTGACATCGCTGAAAAATATAGAAAAATTTCTAGGTGAATTTTACAACAACAAAAGAATTTGAGGGCTCAAAATTAATATTTTGCATAGATATTGGTAATCCAAAACATATAGAAAAACTATTAAACAAATTCACAAAACACATGATATAAAATTTAAAAAATCATTATTAAAATTATATGAGGACTAATTTATAAATTTTAAAATCATTTTCAACATAAAATAATATTTTTAAAACATAAACAATCAACAAAACTATATACAGTAGAACCTCTATAAATTGATAATGTTAGGACTTTGAAATGTTATTAATTTATAGAGATATTAATTTACAAAAGTTTTCTTATTTAGATTTCTTATTTTAAGATATATTTATTATAAGATAAGAAAAATATTTTATTTTAGTGTATAGATATTAATTATTATTTTTTGAAATTTGACATTTATATTAATTTTATTATAGTATTATTTGTTGTATATAATATATATTGCATAGAACTTAAATGTGGTTTTAGATATAATATTGCTAAATCTCATCAAAAATATATGAAATGTTAAGTAAATATAAAGATAATTTCATTGCAAATATAAAACAAACAATGAAATAATATGTTACATATAAATTATAAATTATTAATTTTAATGGGACCATATATTTACATAAAATTTTCTTAAAAATATTATCTTATTATTTTATCGATTTGGGTCAAATTTTGAACCGGTCCAAGTTAGGACCGACAAAATTTATTAATTTATAGAGATTATTAATTTATCGAATATTAATTTATAGAGATATTAATTTACAAAAGTTTTCTTATTTAGATTTCTTATTTTAAGATATATTTATTATAAGATAAGAAAAATATTTTATTTTAGTGTATAGATATTAATTATTATTTTTGAAATTTGACATTTATATTAATTTTATTATAGTATTATTTGTTGTATATAATATATATTGCATAGAACTTAAATGTGGTTTTAGATATAATATTGCTAAATCTCATCAAAAATATATGAAATGTTAAGTAAATATAAAGATAATTTCATTGCAAATATAAAACAAACAATGAAATAATATGTTACATATAAATTATAAATTATTAATTTTAATGGGACCATATATTTACATAAAATTTTCTTAAAAATATTATCTTATTATTTTATCGATTTGGGTCAATTTTGAACCGTCCAAGTTAGGACCGACAAAATTTATTAATTTATAGAGGTTCTACTATATGTATTACATAATAAAATGTGAAAACATATTTTCTTATAATTTAGAATTACTTATCATTTTAATAGAAAATAAAAGCACGAATTAAAATTTAATAATACTTATTATATTAGCTAGTGACCAAAAAACCATCTAAAATTAGTGAAAAAGCTAGGGAAATGGAAATAAAGTTGACGGTAAACCGGACGGACATGCAAATTAACACGTGTAAATTTGTAATTGGTAAAGCGAGGAAAATGTGTATATATTAGCGGTGTTAGCATTTGGCGGTTGCGACTATAAATTTTACGGAAAGAAATAAAATTACATTTTAGTTTTCAGACCAAACTCTCTCCACTATCTTGCTCATCTCAGATTATTTGTAATTTTTCTTTTTAAATCCCATCTTGAAGAAAATGAAGTCATCTTGATATGAGCAATTTGATCAAGATTGAAATATGTCATTTTATCAATTACCACATTTCCATATTTTTCGTATATGAAATTCATATTTTCCTGGATCCCTTGACGTATTTTAATTATATATAACCAACCGAAAATAATTTAAGATTACTGTAAACTTTCTATGTTATCCCTAGCCTAGTTCCACCTTTATATATATTAGCTTCCATTTCCATTTCAACATTGGAGAAAGTCGTCCAACTGACCAAGCATATTCCGAATAACCAAAAATCTTTTTCCTTAGACCAGGCAAAATCTTACTACATTTGAGAATGTGGAGTTAAATAATTTTTTATTACTTAATAAATATATATTCCGTAAATAAAATATTAAAAGCCAACTTTTAATTATATAAATACATAAATAGTTGGAAATACAGCTAATAACATATTATTAGTACTTTGCTTTTCTTTTCTCTAATTTAAAATGGGCTACCCGCGCGGCCCACGCCAGACACCACCTCAAATCACGACGAGTTGAAAAAGATAATAATTAAAATAAATATATAATTATCTCTTCAGAAACCTCATCCCTCCTCATTTCGCTTACTCTCTCTCTAGACTCGCATCCCCTAATAAGAGGAGAGAGACAGCTTTTCAACCCTAGTTTTTCCCGCCGCCACCTGCCATGGCTACCGACGCGAATCAGCAAGCCCAGCTCGCGATGGTCCTCGGCTCCGATACGGCGCCGTTCGAGACTCTCATCTCCCACCTCATGTCCTCATCCAACGAGCAGCGCTCCTCCGCCGAGGCTCTCTTCAATCTCGCCAAGCAGACCAATCCAGACACCCTCGCCTTGAAGCTCGCTCACCTCCTCCAGCTCTCCCTCACCCCGAGGGCCGCGCCATGGCCGCCGTCCTCCTCCGCAAGCTCCTCACGCGGGACGACGCTTACCTGTGGCCGCGCCTCTCCCTCCCCACTCAATCCTCCCTCAAATCGTCGATGATGTCTTGCATCCAGCGCGAGGAGGCGAAATCGATCTCGAAGAAGATCTGCGACACGGTCTCCGAGCTTGCCTCCGGGATCCTCCCGGAGAACGGATGGCCTGAGCTGTTACCGTTCGTTTTCCAGTGCGTGGCGTCGGATTCGTCGAAACTGCAGGAATCGGCGTTTTGATCTTGGCGCAATTGTCTCAGTACGTTGGGGAGACTCTGACTCCTCACATCAAGCATCTACACGGCGTCTTCCTCCAGTGCTTGAGTAGTAACGCCGTTAGCTCCGACGTTAAAATCGCGGCGCTTAACGCCGTTATTAGTTTCGTTCAGTGTCTGTCAAACTCAACGGAGCGTGATAGGTTCCAAGACGTTTTGCCTGCGATGATCAGGACGTTGACCGAGTCCCTCAACAACGGGAACGAAGCGACCGCGCAGGAGGCGCTAGAGCTTTTCATCGAATTGGCTGGTACCGAGCCACGGTTCCTTAGACGGCAGCTTGTTGATATCGTTGCCTCGATGCTTCAGATCGCTGAGGCTGAATCCCTAGAGGAGAGCACGCGCCACCTGGCGGTTGAGTTTCTGGTGACTCTGGCTGAGGCGCGTGAGCGTGCTCCTGGGATGGTTAGGAAACTGCCTCAGTTTATTGACAGGTTGTTTGCGGCTCTTATGAAGATGCTCGAGGATATCGAGGACGATCCTGCTTGGTACAGCGCTGAGACTGAGGACGAGGACGCTGGTGAGACGAGCAACTACAGTATGGGTCAAGAGTGTTTGGATCGGTTAGCGATTGCCTTGGGAGGGAACACTATTGTTCCGGTTGCGTATCAGCAGTTTTCTGCTTACTTGGTTGCCTCTGAGTGGCAGAAGCACCACGCTTCTTTGATTGCGCTTGCTCAGATTGCTGAAGGTTGCTCGAAGGTAGATGCTTTGTGATGGCAACTGGCATTGTTTATTGGGCGAGGAATTGTCATCATACATATTAGTTTGGTGTTTTCTTTTTTGATCTTGAATATCTTGAACTTTGATGTAGGTGATGATTAAAAATCTAGAGCAAGTGGTGTCCATGATCTTGAGCCAATTTCAAAGTCCTCATCCTCGCGTAAGGTGGGCAGCCATTAATGCGATTGGACAGTTGTCTACAGATTTGGGTCCAGATTTGCAGAACCAACATCATCAGAGAGTGCTCCCTGCACTTGCTGCTGCTATGGATGATATCCAGAATCCACGAGTGCAGGTCAGATCCTTGCTAAACCTGTTTATCTGAGTATATTATCTTCTGACGTTTTCCTAAAGCAGTATTCTGTGATCTTATGTAGGCTCATGCTGCTTCAGCAGTACTCAACTTTAGTGAAAATTGTACGCCTGAAATACTGGCACCTTATTTAGACGGAATTGTGAGCAAATTGCTTGTGCTCCTACAAGTAAGTCAATTGTGCAACTTTTTTTTTGCAAGAAATAACTAATGGATTACGCTCAATGATTTAACTTTGGAGTATAATGTTGTTACAATTAGAATGGAAAGCAAATGGTGCAAGAAGGAGCGTTGACAGCTCTTGCTTCAGTTGCTGATTCATCGCAGGTATATGCGAACAAGTTATGTTGCATCTATTATTTTCCTTTCATGCAACTCTTGATCTGACATTATCTAAATTCGCAGGAACACTTCCAAAAGTACTATGATGTTGTCATGCCTTATCTCAAAACTATTTTGATGAACGCAACTGACAAATCAAAGCGGATGCTTCGTGCCAAATCCATGGAATGCATCAGTCTTGTTGGAATGGCAGTTGGAAAGGACAGATTTAAGCAAGATGCTATCCAGGTATGGGTCAAATCAATTTTCAAAATTGATGTTATATGCTGTAATCTTATTTTTGTACTATTGAGATTATTCCCGTCAACCTATCTAATATGATTTTCGTTCTATTCATATGTCGCATGAAACGATTTTACATGTCTGTTCCAGGTCATGGAAGTGCTTATGTCATTGCAAGGTTCTGAATTGGAGGCAGATGATCCAATAACGAGTTATATGTTACAGGTGAATTCTGATTACAACTTGCTAGGCTGATATGGTAAATTCACTTGCTTACATTTACCTTACATTTTCATAGGCATGGGCTCGGCTTTGCAAGTGTCTAGGCCAAGAGTTCCTCCCATACATGAGTGTGGTGATGCCTCCTTTGCTTCAGTCAGCTCAACTTAAACCAGATGTAACAATTACATCTGCTGATTCAGAAGATGAAGCAGAGGATTCTGATGATGAAAGGTTTTCCATTCTTCTTTACACTTCCGTCTGATTGTTGTGATGTCTCTCTACCCTGCTTTTATTATATCGTATGCCTTGGCATAAAACTATTTTTATTTTGTTGTGAAAAAAGTCATGAGTAATCTTTCTGTTCCCCTATTATGATGTGACATGTTTTAATGTTTTGTTTAATGCAGCATGGAGACGATTATCCTGGGGGACAAAAGAATAGGAATCAAAACGAGTGTCCTAGAGGAAAAAGCCACAGCTTGTAACATGCTTTGTTGCTATGCTGATGAGTTAAAAGAAGGATTTTTTCCCTGGGTTGATCAGGTTAGTATGGTTAGATAACTCCAATTTTTGTGACTATCCGCTATTGTTCTTGGGACTAGGTAGACTGATTTTGTATATTGTAGGTTGCACTTACACTGGTTCCTTTGCTAAAATTCTATTTTCACGAAGAAGTTAGAAGAGCTGCTGTGTCAGGTAAATCAGTAAACATATTATCCTTTTTTTGTCAACCCCTAACTCAATCTTTTTTGGATTATAAACGCATAATTCTAATTAATTGTATATCTTTTCTTTCTAGCCATGCCGGAACTAATGCGCTCAGCCAAACTGGCAATAGAGAAAGGACAACCCGGTGGGCCCGATATATCATATTTGAAGCAGATTTCTGACTACATTATTCCAGCCATGCTGGAAGCTTTGCATAAAGTTAGTGTATATTTTGTTCTTTTTCTTCTTCTTTTTTTCTCTTTTGGCTTTGATCTATTTCTGATGATTGAATTTTATGTAGGAGCCTGATACAGAGATCTGTGTCAGTATGTTGGAAGCTCTCAATGAATGCTTGCAGGTAACTTTTCATCAGCAATGAAGAGTAAATTTTAAACATTCCTTGTACTATGTGCCGCATGTCCCTCTCCAGCATTTCGATTTGGTAGTTTTGTATGTGATAGATAACTTATTTTGAATGAAGTCTTTATTATGTGCCTCTTAGAGTTAATCGTAGCATTGCATTTGGAAATGGTATCTTATAACCTGTCACTGTTTTTCAGATCTCTGGAAATCTTTTGGACGAAGGGAAAATTAGATCCATAATTGATGAAGTAAAGCAAGTGATGACAGCAAGCTCTAGTAGGAAGCAAGAGAGGGGAGAGAGGGCCAATGCTGAAGATTTTGACGCTGAAGAGGGAGAGCTCATTAAAGAGGAAAATGAGCAAGAGGAAGAAATTTTTGATCAGGTTAGTTTTCTATGATTCAACCACCCTTGTCAAGTGAAAGTATGATGAAGTTATACAATCTTCAATGCTCTTTTTCGAATTTTTCTGCACATAGGTTGGAGAAATATTGGGAACACTGGTAAAGACATTCAAGGCCTCGTTTCTGCCTTACTTCGATGAATTATCCTCTTATTTAACTCCTATGTGGGTAAGTGGCCGTCATCACTCAAGTCTTCCTTTTTGGTGCTGCATGATATTAAGTGGAGAATTTTATTGTCAAGAGTATCTTTTGTTTTTGTTATAGGGAGAATCTCGTGTATTTCCTATAATATATAACTAGATTGATGTAGCACAAGTGAATAACTGTGGAAGATTTTAGCACCATGGTTCAAATGAATAGACTTTCTAAATATGTGTAGTTCAGTTCAGGTGAATAGAGTTTCTAAAATATGTGGCTGTGGGAATGGCGCTGATACAATATCTTCTTAGTTCGCCTGGGTTTTATGTTTTAATATTGATTGTGGGTTGTATTCGTCGAGTTCAGGGAAGGGATAAAACAGCTGAAGAGAGAAGGATTGCAATATGCATCTTTGATGATGTTGCTGAACAGTGCCGTGACGCTGCCTTTAAGTAAGGATTTGCATTCACTGAATCTTTGTACATTGCACGTTTTCAGTATCTAGTGTTCTTATGCGTTTTTTCTGCTATTTGTTTATCAGATATTATGATACTTATCTTCCATTCGTACTGGAAGCTTGCAATGACGAGAGCGCAGATGTTCGACAGGTATAGCCTGCATTGTGTAACTGGTGTTTCCAGAGCTCTATACTCAATTTTATGGACTCTCTTGTTTCTCAGGCTGCCGTTTATGGGCTTGGTGTTTGTGCTGAGTTTGGCGGATCTGTATTCAAGCCTCTTGTTGGAGGTATGGAATACCTTTCGCCACTGGTAGTTCTTGAGGTATACATACTTTGGAGCTAAGTAGTAACACGTTTTTTTTATTTCAACAGAGGCCCTGTCAAGATTAAATGTTGTGATACAGCATCCAAATGCTCGGCAGTCCGAAAATGCCATGGCATATGATAATGCTGTATCCGCTGTGGGAAAGATCTGCCAATTTCACCGTGACAGTATTGATTCTTCTCAGGTAGCTTATGATAGCTAATTAAGAGTCATCACGAATTCGTGTGGTTGCTTTTGATGATCAACAAGTTAACTTGTTTTGGGTAATATTAGGTACTTCCTGCGTGGTTGAACTGTTTGCCTATAAGTAATGATGTCATGGAAGCCAAAGTGGTTCATGATCAGCTCTGCTCAATGGTTGAGAGGTAATCAAATGGGTTTATATTATAATATGCTTAGCCTTTTTTTGCATTCACTTGACTGTCTAAAACCATGATATCAACTTGCAGGCAAGATGTGGACCTTTTAGGCCCCAATAACCAGTATCTCCCAAAAATCTTAACAGTATTTGCTGAGGTTCGTGTAATGACTGTTCTCATATACATTTTTCATTCGTTGATCTTTTGTACTCAATAGAAAAATCAATGTATATATATATGGCTGGGCAGGTCCTTACAAGGAAAGATGTGGTGACGGAAGAGACGGGAGGTCGTATGGTGAATATAATAAGGCAACTGCAGCAAACACTGCCACAATCGGCATTGTCCTCAATATGGTCAACATTGAAACCCGCGCAGCAAATGGCTCTCCAATCCATGCTTTCCTCCTAAAATCCATTCCAAAATGGGGTCTCAGTCTTGTGAGCGTCGTCAGTTTTGCATTTTTAAGTGTTTATTACTACATTTCTTTTGCATTTTTCAACATTTGTTTCTTTTCTTTTTGGTGGGGAGGGATGATGAATGGGTCTATCTATCCTTCATAAGTTATGAAATGAAATGTATATTAGGAAGGAGGGATTGTTAGTGAAAAGAATGTGAATTGGGGAATGATTCCCCAAAAGACAGGTTTGGTGCTGGCTTTTGGGTTTTGGGAGAGTGATGAAGTTTTTGGTGCTTATACGAGAAACTAAAACAGAAGGAAAGTGTCTCGATTTTTGGAGTTTTTGTCTTTGTATGCAAGTGAGAATTTTTGGGTGATTATTCCTTTTTCTCATTGCCATTGTTTATTTGTGTACTCGTTTGCTTGGCTTTTTCTAAATTGAAATAATCTTTGGTCTCTCTAGCCTGACTAAATGTCTTTTGCGGCTTCCCCTCCATTTTTGTCATCCATCTTCTTCCTTGGAGTTCCATGGGAACCACGTCCTTTCCAGAAAGATGTACACAATGGTTGGTGACATCCTTCTCATCTTCAAACTCGTCACCGTTTCCCTCCATTCTGCATGCACTCTGACGATGTATCGTGTTCATGCCCGTCTTCACACTCTTGTCATCAATGGTTGGGTCCATGCATGATGAGCATTTCCCGAACATTCAGTGAAGGTTGCGGGATGTTTGCGAATTCCCTCATGAAGTAAAGTCATCCGTTGGTGTCACCAAAAAGTTGGCTTAACCATTCAAAGTATCTAAACATAAATCCATTATGTTTAGCGGTCGGTCGTTAACGTTCACCCGCCTTCAGTAAACTTTTTTTTGGTTCATGTTACGGCTAGCCGCTTGGCTTCTCTTCGGCCAAGAAGTTGTGTGTAGCTTGCCTTTGGCTTCAGCACTATAAGCCATTGATTCGAAACCTTTCGCAATCTCACACAGTGAACTACCAGACAAGGATGCCCCCACACAATCGCTCGAATAGGGCTTTTGTTAAAGGATAGATATGTCACGTATGGTGAAATGTATCGTAAACTTTACGTCATTAGAGGTAGATGAACATTACATTCAATCTTTGATTCTTTATAGGAAATTTGTTTTGATGCAAGTCAAATGTGGTTTATGTATTACATCTCTTTTAAGAATTTGTATATGAAGTTCTTAAAACATAAACGAAGACTGGCCATTAGATATTTAGTCAACAAGTTTTGGAATATACAATTAATAAACGAAGAAGCTTCAGTCACACTACAAAAACCACAAAACAGAAAATGGAGAAATTTCGGCAAACTGAGAAACGTCAAAATAAAGTTAAGACAACATGAATGCACTTTGAGATAACAATCCATCAGCCACTCGCATGCTTCTTAACGCCTCAAATACCACCACCATGGTTTGGAAGGAGGAGGTGGATACACCCTTCCATGTCTAGCGGGTGGTGGTGGTGGAGACCTCCTGTAGTAGTAGGCGGCTTGTGGTTTAGGAGAAGGAGGAGGAACAGCAACTGGAGGTTTATAAACCGGAGTAGGAGGAGCAACAGGAGGTTTATAGACCGGAGTAGGAGGAGCAACAGGATAACGATAGACCGGAGATGGAGGAGGAGAATATTGTGGCCGGTAACTTGTCAATAGCTTTCTGCTGTTGTCGTTTCCTTAGCAACTGCGATTAACGTTGCAAAGAGACAAAACATAGTGAAGAAAAACCTTCGGGAAACCATTTTTGCTTGCTTATTGTTGTCTACTTAATGTCAAGATTCTTAAGACATACTCTAGATAGTAAGCATATATATATATAGTAAGCTTCATAGAGGGTTTCCACTAATCGGTGACTTTTTGTCAGAATCATAGTCAACTATATATTAAGCTCAACATGTCTTCAAATTAAAGCAATAAACACGACATGTTTGTCTTATTTATTATTTCATTTTGTATTAAGAAATTAGAAAATGGTGCGCACGTAATATAATCATGGAACCCACATAACATAAAACATCTGCATCATCACCTAAAATAATAAGAACCAAGTCTTCAGAAAACGAGGCACCCACTAAGACAAAACATACTAGCACACAAGTGAAAGACCTCAACTTATGTATTCTTATAAATAGTTATATATCAACCATCTCTGTACAACAGATTCATACCAAAAAATGGAACAAAAACAACCCAAAAGAAGAAAACAAAAGAAAAGAGCAAAGACAACAACAAAAAGACCAAGTTCGTTGGAGTCAGGCAAAGGCCTTCAGGAAAATGGGTGGCAGAGATCAAAGACACCACACAAAAGATACGAATGTGGCTTGGAACCTTTGAAACCGCAGAAGAAGCTGCTCGAGCCTACGACGAAGCTGCCTGTCTCCTTCGTGGCTCCAATACTCGCACCAACTTCGCTAACCATTTCCCAAACAACTCGCAGTTGTCTTTGAAGATCAGAAACCTCCTTCACCAGAAGCAGAGCATGAAACAACAACAACAAAAGCAACAAAACAAACATATCTCTTCTATCGCCGAATGCAACATCAATTACACTTCGCCTGCTACTAGTCCCACGGCCAGTACCACGACCACAATGATGCCGCTCAATGATGTGTACCGCCCTGATTCAACTATCATATCACAACCAGAAACTGAAAGTATCCACCTTCCTTACTCTTGTACCTTTGTCTCTGGATTCAACCACCAGGTCCCTATGACTCATGGAGGGGAGGAAACGCATGAACATCTCAACAATCCGTACTCAGCCGATCAACATTTGGGTCTAGCTGATATCGAAAGAGAAATATCGGCGTCCCTATATGCAGTGAATGGAGCTACCACATACTACAACAACATGAATGCAGAATATGCAATTTTCGATCCTACGGATCCCATTTGGGATCTCCCTTCACTATCTCAACTCTTCTGCCCTATATGATCTCTTCTTCCATTTCCTTTTCAATTCATGTAAAGTAGAACACATCTCTACAATAGTCAATAGACATTGTAAGAAGATGAAAGTTTGGTTGAAGGAAAGCTTTGATGATGAACACTTAAATTCTCAATGGTCGCTTTACCAATGAATTGAACCAAAATAAAAACACAGGACGACTAAGAAAATGCAACGAATATTGTACAAGATTGAAAAGAAACATGTAATCCACAAGAATCATAAGTAGAAACATTAATTTGAAACAACTCTTTGGTTGCACATTGATTGGGAGAAGAAGGTGTCAATACTCTTCACCTTCATCTTCTTCATCGTCTCCACCTTCAGCGCCCACTTCTTCATAATCTTTCTCCAGTGCCGCCAAGTCTTCACGTGCCTCTGAGAATTCACCTTCTTCCATTCCTTCACCAACGTACCAGTGCACAAACGCTCTCTTCGCGATACATAAGATCAAACTTGTGGTCGATCCGTGAGAACACCTCTGCAACTGCTGTGTTGTTGCTGATCATGCATACAGCTCTCTGGACCTTAGCGAGGTCGCCTCCAGGAACAACCGTTGGAGGTTGGTAGTTGATCCCACATTTGAAACCAGTTGGGCACCTGCAAAACAAAACCAAAGCAATTGTGTTTAAAAAACAAAACGAAGGAAGGAAACAACAGCAACTAGTTCCAATCCGTGGATCATTACCAGTCGACAAACTGAACGGTCCTCTTAGTCTTGATAGTACCAACAGCAGCATTAACATCTTTAGGAACAACATCTCCACGGTACATCAAACAACAAGCCATGTATTTCCCATGCCTCGGGTCACACTTGGCCATCATGCTAGCTGGCTCAAACACGGCGTTAGTGATCTCAGGGACTGATAGCTGCTCATGGTAAGCCTTTGCTGCCGAGATGACCGGAGCGTAAGACGACAGCATGAAATGGATACGGGGATAAGGGACAAGATTGGTCTGGAACTCGGCGATATCCACATTGATGGCTCCGTCAAACCTCAACGACGTTGTCAAGGATGAGATGATCTGAGATATCAACCTGTTGAGGTTGGTGTAGGTAGGCCTCTCTATATCTAGGGATCTGCGGCAAATATCATAGATGGCTTCGTTATCCAAGAGGACAGCTACATCGGTGTGTTCAAGAAGGGAATGAGTCGAAAGAACACTGTTGTAAGGCTCAACAACAGCAGTAGAAACCTGAGATCAAAAAGGCAATGCATCATAACCAAGAAACATTCAATGTAAATACTAATGAGTTTTAAGTACCTGAGGAGAAGGGTAAATGGTGAACCCAAGCTTAGATTTTTTTCCATAATCAACAGACAAACGTTCTAGCAACAGAGACCCCAAACCAGAGCCAGTTCCACCACCAACAGCATTAAAAACCAAGAAGCCTTGTAAGCCAGTACAGTTATCCGCAAGCTTCCTCACACGGTCAAGACAAAGGTCCACAATCTCCTTCCCAACTGCAATCACATAAAACATTAAAGCATCCAATTTTTCAAGAACCCCTAAGAAAACAAGAAACGGATTCTCACCAGTGTAATGTCCTCTGGCGAAGTTGTTAGCAGCATCCTCTTTACCAGAGATGAGCTGCTCCGGATGGAAAAGCTGCCGGTACGTTCCGGTACGGACCTCGTCGATAACAGTGGGCTCGAGATCGACGAAGACGGCTCTGGGGACATGCTTCCCAGCGCCGGTCTCGCTGAAGAACGTGTTGAAAGCATCGTGCGCTACACCAACGGTCGTATCACTGCCAAGGAACCCTAATTGTTAGGCTCCTCTCTCAAAAACCAAAAATCGAAATGGGGGATTAGGTTAGAATATATAAACCTAGGCATCATGCCGTCGGGCTGGATCCCATGTTCGAGGCAGTAAAGCTCCCAGCACGAGTTCCCGACTTGGATCCCAGCTTGGCCGATGTGAATGCTTATGATCTCTCGCATCTTCTTCTTCTTCTCGCAGCAGAAGCCCTAATTCTTCGACCTTCTTCGGCGGAGGAAATGAGATATTCTTTTCATTATTGATTTTTTTTTGGGAGTATTTATTTATTTAGATGGGATTTGATAAATGGGTTGGGGTCCGCCAATTTTGTGACAGCCTAGCCTTTATGGGACTGAGATTGAGATTAGACAAAAGTACGTGAGGTGGTTCAGGTTCGATCTGGATCTAGATCTGGCCGGTGTGATATTTTTATCCCCGGTTTGCAACTAAACCGGATTTGGGATTTTGTGATAAGGGTGGAAAGGAACACATTAACCGAATCAAACCGATATTTTTGGTTTAGAAATGGTTTTGATTTTTGGAATGTAACTTAATTATATATTGTGCAAGTGGCCAAACCGGAAAATTATGATACCGTGAGATTGTCCATGTTATATAAGATTTTGATTCTCTTTAATGTTTTTTTCTTTCCATATTTAGAAACTTGCCGATATATTCATCCATTACCGCTATTACGCCGTGTCTTTCAAAATTCGAAATAAAGGTTTTCACGTTATTGTTTTTCACGAGTGGGGCTAATTTGCTGACTTGATGTGAAAGAGGACCATAAATGATTAGGAAAGTGGGAAAGGTCACCTTTATTTTGAATTGATCAACTTGGATTAATTAAGTACGAGTAATTGAATTAGAGAAGAGGATTAACTCTCTAGTAGCTCAACATAATTTGAGAGGTTGGAAGTTAATCGGCTTAGTTTAGTGGATTGATCCCTTGATTCAATAGCAGCTGAGAGCTAGGAGAATTATAATTCTACTACGCTTGGGCACAGACCGACCATAAGGAGAGTTCCACGTGGGAGATTCTCTCGTCTTCGAATACGATCCCAACATCAACAACGTAACTCATGTTTTTGGTGCTCTTTAATATGATTTATGTGATTATCCTTTTCATAAAACCGTCTACAACACAGGTGACGATGTTGTGACTCTCACGGAACCATGTTTACACTATTTCGTCACCTCAAATCAAGCTCAATGTGTATTGGGACTGAAACTCGAAGTTCTTGTCATCCATGACCTCTCACGTCTGATTCCTCCACCAACACCTAGCAAGATCCTTCTTGTCAGAAAGACCTACAAGGTCGGAGACTCGGAATGATGGAAAATCTATGATAGTGACTTTTATAACAAGTGGAGTGAAGAGATACCGTTTCATGTTGGAGATAATCTGATTTTCGTATACGCCAATGAAGTCAACGATGTATATGAAATCAACGGTGACCTAGAATTCATGACCTTCGACCCAACGTCTCATGTAACCGTGCACAAGACAAGCACAATATTATTAGGCTTACTGAACCAGGAGTTCACTATTTTATAACCTCGCGGTCTGGTTATTGTGAAGCTGGACTTAAGCTTCGAGTGATTGTGAGACCACAACCAAAAGCTATTATTTTCCATAATTTTCCAAAGAAGGTGGACTTGTCAGCTAAGGAGTGTCTCAACTGGTTGAAGACTTTCAAACCCCAGCCCCATCATTAACTCATTTAACCATCTTGCAGCTATGGTTATCTCTTTATCTTGTCTCATAGCTTCTTTACTGCTTTGTTTCGAGAATACTTCTCTGTTGTTATCATCGTTGATTCAAAAAGTATTCAATAAAATTTCATGTTTGATTCAACGTAACAAAACTAACATACAAATTGCATAACAAAGATACCTTTATATATCTCGACAAAAACAAAGATAAGAGTTTCTATCAAATTCAATTTACCAACATTATTACAATTCCTTTTACGGCTAATTTGCTGACTTGATCGAGTGGGTGAAGAGGACCATAAATGATTAGGAAAGTGGGAAAGGTCACCTTTATTTTGAATTGATCAACTTGGATTAATTAAGTACGAGTAATTAAATTTAAGAACATGATTAACTCTCTAGTGGCTCAACATAATTTGAGAGATTGGAAGTTAATCGGTTTAGTTTAGTTGATTGTTCAATAGCAGCTGAGAGCTAGGAGAATTATAATTTTATTAGGGTCTGGTTAGTTCAAATGAAGTTGTGTGGATATGTAAAAATGGGTGGTTGCATTTTCAAATGCTACTAGTAAACAACATGAAAAAAAAATGTTTATGTAATTATTGTCTCGTATTGTTGGTTTTATGGACTTGTGTGACTGTGTCATGTGCTGTAATACTTGATCTCGGTGACTTATACCAATCCGACTTATAGTGAATGTGGGTTTTAGCC
>CM028697.1:5449235-5638688 GCA_016771965.1 Brassica carinata | reverse complement strand
ACTCTACCACCCCTAATGAATGCCATAGAGATTTTAGCGCCATATATTTTCCACAATCAGAGACAAGTACAGAAGATGGTATAGATATATGGTCGTGTAGTTGATGCAAATAAACGTATTCTAAAAGTTCCTACACTTGCTAACCTTTTTCATTTACTTTTGTTAGTCATTGCCATCAAAAGCATCCAGTCTACTTATAATTTGAGTAGAGTCAGTTGGCAAGGCGATCCATGTGTCCCAAAACAATTCTCGTGGATTGGTTTAAGCTGCAACGTTATGGATACCTCCACACCACCGAGAATCATAACACTGTAAGAACATTCAAAATAAACATTGTGCTCAAATTAAAATGTATATTTACATTATATATGTGATATCTATAACCATTCAAACAGAGATTTGTCTGAAAGTGGATTAACTGGAACTATACCGCCTAGCATACAAAATCTAAGCCAACTTCAAGAATTGTAAGTAACTCCATGATTAAATAAACTGTAAATACCCATGATCTTTTTCAATCGCTAAATTATCAACATATCATTATGGTTACCCTACTTTTAACTCATTCTACACTCCAATCACACATATCAATTGGAATGGAATGTTTTTTTCCAAAGTAACTCGAGTTCTCTTTGGCAATATATATTACTAACCCGATCTTCTCAGACGATGCATCAACACCATCTTAATATCCAAAGAATGCTTCACTTTATGAAGCTGTCTTCTTCACTCTACCGTTGCTGGAAAATTCTAAAAATAAAAACACAAAAAGTCAATTAACTATCTAGAGAAATTTGCAACATTATTAAGATGTATTATATTTGTGTTACTTAAATAATACTGAGATCTTTTGATTTAAACAATTGGAAAATATCCCTTACAGGCTTTTAAAAGTTAAAATTGCGTTTCACCTTGGCCAGCCGGCAGCCACAATTGGAATACTATGTCCATGAACTGGATCGTGTGGGCAATATTGCCAAATTAATCCATCTTCGGACAAAAGAGAAGCCGTGGGACCCAAGGCAGGCTGTCACAACTCGGCGGGGACCCCAACGAATTATTAATATCGTTAAATTAAACCTAAACGGGTCAAAAAAAAATTAAAAAAAAGTCTCGCTCACCGTTTCATTTCCTCCGCCTCCCTCCGCCGAAGAAGGTCGAAGAATTAGGGTTTCTGCTGCGAGAAGAAGAAGAAGAAGATGCGAGAGATCATCAGCATCCACATCGGCCAAGCTGGGATCCAAGTCGGGAACTCCTGCTGGGAGCTTTACTGCCTCGAACATGGGATCCAGCCCGACGGCATGATGCCTAGGTATATATACTCTAACCTAATCCCCCATTTCGATTCTTGATTTCGAGAGAGGAGCCTAACAATTAGGGTTCCTCGGCAGTGATACGACCGTTGGTGTAGCGCACGATGCTTTCAACACGTTCTTCAGCGAGACCGGCGCTGGGAAGCATGTCCCCAGAGCCGTCTTCGTCGATCTCGAGCCCACTGTTATCGACGAGGTCCGTACCGGAACGTACCGGCAGCTTTTCCATCCGGAGCAGCTCATCTCTGGTAAAGAGGATGCTGCTAACAACTTCGCCAGAGGACATTACACTGGTGAGAATCCGTTTCTTGTTTTCTTAGGGGTTCTTGAAAAATTGGATGCTTTAATGTTTTATGTGATTGCAGTTGGGAAGGAGATTGTGGACCTTTGTCTTGACCGTGTGAGGAAGCTTGCGGATAACTGTACTGGCTTACAAGGCTTCTTGGTTTTTAATGCTGTTGGTGGTGGAACTGGCTCTGGTTTGGGGTCTCTGTTGCTAGAACGTTTGTCTGTTGATTATGGAAAAAAATCTAAGCTTGGGTTCACCATTTACCCTTCTCCTCAGGTACTTAAAACTCATTAGTTATTTACATTGAATGTGTTTCTTGGTTATGATGCATTGCCTTTTTGATCTCAGGTTTCTACTGCTGTTGTTGAGCCTTACAACAGTGTTCTTTCGACTCATTCCCTTCTTGAACACACCGATGTAGCTGTCCTCTTGGATAACGAAGCCATCTATGATATTTGCCGCAGATCCCTAGATATCGAGAGGCCTACCTACACCAACCTCAACAGGTTGATATCTCAGATCATCTCATCCTTGACAACGTCGTTGAGGTTTGACGGAGCCATCAATGTGGATATCACCGAGTTCCAGACCAATCTTGTCCCTTATCCCCGTATCCATTTCATGCTGTCGTCTTACGCTCCGGTCATCTCAGCAGCAAAGGCTTACCATGAGCAGCTATCGGTCCCTGAGATCACTAACGCCGTGTTTGAGCCAGCTAGCATGATGGCCAAGTGTGACCCGAGGCATGGGAAATACATGGCTTGTTGTTTGATGTACCGTGGAGATGTTGTTCCTAAAGATGTTAATGCTGCTGTTGGTACTATCAAGACTAAGAGGACCGTTCAGTTTGTCGACTGGTAATGATCCACGGATTGGAACTAGTTGCTGTTGTTTCCTTCCTTCGTTTTGTTTTTTAAACACAATTGCTTTGGTTTTGTTTTGCAGGTGCCCAACTGGTTTCAAATGTGGAATCAACTACCAACCTCCAACGGTTGTTCCTGGAGGCGACCTCGCTAAGGTCCAGAGAGCTGTATGCATGATCAGCAACAACACAGCAGTTGCAGAGGTGTTCTCACGGATCGACCACAAGTTTGATCTTATGTACCTTGAAGAGCGTTTGTGCACTGGTACGTTGGTGAAGGAATGGAAGAAGGTGAATTCTCAGAGGCACGTGAAGACTTGGCGGCACTGGAGAAAGATTATGAAGAAGTGGGCGCTGAAGGTGGAGATGATGAAGAAGATGAAGGTGAAGAGTATTGACACCTTCTTCTCCCAATCAATGTGCAAGAGTTGTTTTTTTTTTCCTTGTGATTCTTGTGGATTAAATGTTTGTTTTTAGTTCGTTAAACTTTATTTTTCCTTTTATCTTGGTTCGATACATTTGTAGAGCGACAATTGTGAGTTCCAGTGTTCATGCTCAACCTTTTGGTGTAACAAACTTTCTTTATCATCATCTTCTTGATATGTCCATTTATTTCTTCGTGTAAAAAAACATTCTCGGTCGGAAATATATCAACTGGCCATGTAGTGTTAATGTATTTGTCTTTGTCTTTATGTTGTATTCCAATCATGTTATACCATGTTGTGTTCCTTTATGGGAAAATATATTCTGAAAAAAGCCAAAATAAGAATTTTGTTTTTTTCATGACTTTTATAAATGAGAAAATAATATTGACAATATATTTTCTAGTCTTTTTACAATTTATTTCCTCTTGTATTTTTCTTCCCCCTCCCCCCTCTAATTGTAACACCAGTCACAAGCTTGTTGTTGAAGAGCTTTTTATACACATTGGCATCAATATTATCAAATCTGCAATAGAATCTAAAACTCTATTGGTCCACTACCTACTACGGCGTGAAAGATGCCAAAACAATCGTATTTAATGAAAATAATACAGCAAAACAAAAGGTCTATTCAAAATTTATAATTCTATTGGACCCAAAAAATACTAACAAAATTCAACTTTGATAACCAGAAATTAGAAACGGACCGTTGACAAAAAAAAAAAAAAAAACGAAACGGACCTGCCTATCTAATTTGAAGATTGATTACATATATCTAACGAGACTCATCACTCAAGTGAGTGCGTAATAAATACCTACGGATTTGCTTTAAATCCAAAAATGGAAGTCCAAAATTAATAAAATTGAGATAAAAAATAGATTCAGATCTCAAACGATATAATCCAAAAATAATGGTTTGGTGCGGTTTAGTTAAAGCTGGGCACTGTTGGGATAATATAAAAGCACGTAGAAGCTTTACTTGCTTCCTTTCCTCTCCACCCAAGCGAGTTTCTCTTTCTATCTCTGCGCGGAATCTCTCTTTCTTCTAGTTTCGCAGTTTCTATCCCCCAAAAAAAGAGGAGGAGATGGCGGAAGAGAAGAAAGTAGCTCCGATTGGTGTCTGGAATACCGTGAAGCCCTTCGTCAATGGCGGTACCTCCGGTATGCTCGCCACTTGCGTTATCCAGCCGATCGACATGATCAAGGTACGTAAAATGTTTCTCGATACACGATTCATGGTTTTGAGTAGACTTCTTGCTTGATTTCATTTACTGATATTCACATTGTTCGTCAGATCCGATTGGATTCCCTCAGATCTGGTTTTCGTTCGAGAATCTAGTTTCATTTTCTATGAACATGTTTATAATCGTTAGTGTGTTGAACTGTTTCTATTGATTTGTTTAGATGAAATGTTTGGGTTTCAGATCTGGATTTTTTTTTTTAATTTGAATCAAGCTCCATGGTGCATTACTATGAACAATCCTTCACCAGGATATGGATGTTGTGAATCTAATGAATTGATAAATGTGTTTATTTATTTTTTTAAGGTGAGGATTCAACTAGGTCAGGGATCTGCAGTCAGTGTGACCAAGAACATGTTGAAGAATGATGGTATTGGTGCTTTCTACAAGGTATTGTTTTTGTTTTATTAGATCTATCTTGATTCATTTTACTTTGGTGTTTCTGGTATTGAAGCTTATTAACAGTTACTTATATGTGTTCATGTGGTTGATCTTTAATCCAACAATCTTTTCTCTGTCTTGCTAACCACAACAGTTCTTCTGAGCTTTATTAAGTTTTCTCTCTCTCTCTCTCTCTCTCCAATAGGGATTGTCTGCTGGTTTGCTAAGGCAAGCAACTTACACCACAGCGCGTCTTGGATCCTTCAAGTAAGTTAAATATCATCTCTGTGTGTGTTATATCATGAGCCCATCTAAATGAATGTTTCTTTATTGCGTTATGTTACTAATCAATGAAATTATCAGGATGCTGACTGCAAAAGCAATTGAGGCTAACGATGGGAAGCCGTTACCTCTGTACCAGAAGGCTCTGTGTGGTCTGACAGCTGGTGCTATTGGTGCTTGCGTTGGTAGTCCAGCTGACTTGGCGCTTATCAGAATGCAAGCTGACAACACCTTGCCGTTAGCTCAGCGCAGGAACTATACCAATGCTTTCCATGCGCTTTACCGTATTAGCGCTGATGAAGGAGTTTTGGCGCTTTGGAAAGGTTGTGGTCCTACTGTGGTCAGAGCTATGGCTTTGAACATGGGAATGCTTGCTTCTTATGATCAGAGTGCTGAATACATGAGAGATAACCTTGGTCTTGGGGAGACTTCCACAGTCGTAGGTAAGCTTCTCTTCCCTGTCTCTCATACAGTGAGAAAGATATTGTTTCTACTACGCCTTCAAAAAAATGTAGATAGCTGTTAGAGCCAAGGAAGCACAGAATCTTCTTTGTAAATTTACATATACAACGAGTGTTGTGTTGTCATACTTAAAACAATTGTTTGTTTGACTTAATGAAGTCTAGTTTCTAGTATAGAACTAGACTAGAGAATAGAATATGCTTAGTGAAGGGAGTCTCTAAACTCTCAGCCATTGCCCAAATTGATCTGAATGCATTCTCCTTGCTCCATTTTAACCCTCCAGCTCTCTAGTAACTGTAATGTATATTGCTGAGCTGAAAAAACTACATTTTTCTGCTCAACTCTCTAAACTAGTTGCAATAGTTCTGCACTAGAGTTAAACGAGAAGACCTTATCAGTTTTGTCCTGTGGTGATGTATTCCCACGTAAATTATATGTCTGAGTTTGATGGTTGTGTGATTGTTGGGTCCCTTTTGGGCAGGAGCAAGTGCTGTTTCGGGATTCTGTGCTGCGGCTTGCAGTCTTCCATTCGACTTTGTCAAGACTCAGATCCAGAAAATGCAACCGGACGCTCAGGGTAAATATCCATACACGGGTTCGCTAGACTGTGCCATGCAGACCTTAAAATCAGGAGGACCTCTGAAATTCTACACAGGTTTCCCTGTGTACTGCGTCAGGATCGCGCCTCACGTCATGGTATGTTTTCACCCTTTCTTCAAAATGCTATTTCAAGACTCACTTCAGGGTTGTCTCTGAGATGGTTGATGATCGGGTGTTTTCTTTTTGGCAGATGACATGGATCTTCCTAAACCAGATTACTAAGTTCCAAAAGACCATTGGTATGTGATCTTCAAGCCATCCTTGTGAAGTGCGGAGCCAATAATAAGACGAGAAGAACGAAAACACAATTGGAATTGTGTTCATTTACCTTTTTAACAATATACATGCCTTGAAGCATTATTTGAGACTTGAATATTTTTTTTGTTCGTCGTTGATTGGTCCGTGAACTTTTAAATTTTTTAAATTTTGTTTAAGATTTTTAGCCATTAAGTAACTTTAAAGCTACTGATGCATCGAAATAATATTTTTATTTACTTGGTTAATGATGTGTGGAAGTTGGAAGACAAGCTTGTTTCTACATTCATAAGGTCTAGTGCGGAGTCTCCATTATTTCGTTTTGAAACACAAACAAAACATTAACATCAGCAGACAAGCACTCTGCGCCCAAAACTCTGCCGATTACAATACAACACACACATGTAGCTGTCGGGAACGCAACATGCCTATTTCGAGACAACTTCTTTGTGGAGGAACAGTGTGGAGGAACCAGAGGAAAACATGTCATGAGTATGTTTCAACGTTTTGATAGAACAGAGTAACAAGAGCATTCGTGATATATATCATCTCAATACACCCTTTAAGACAAGTGATGCATGTCTTATAGCTCTAGAGACTCTCCAAATCTCATGCTGAACAAGTCCCCAAGAAGCTTTGGTCTTAACGCTCTTTGCATTATCTATTGCATCATCAATTCCAGGAAATGATTCGGATCCATACTCATCGTACTTAGCTGGTCCATATACCAAATGCTTGTACCATGTTCTCCCAGAAAGTCCATCTCTATCTGTTAAAGCTCGCTCCGCCATCATTAACCTGTCGTTGAGCTCTCTCGCTTTCAAAGCTCCCTTAATCCCCTGCACAGTCCAGTGAAACTAACTCTCAGTAAACCAACTTAACTTGTCGAATTTTTCAAACTTAGCCATACCTCTTTCTCTATATGTATTCCTTGAGCAGATGTATACAGATCTTGGATTGATTTGAATAACGGCGAAACATCTATGCCATGGCCCAAGTTATCTTTCTCCAAATCTTCTGCACTTTTCTGTTTATGCATGTATATTAATACCATTACAGCAATCTATTTTCTCACTAAACTACTTTGACTATATGTTTCTAGAGAAGTTACCATGAGTTAAAAAAAAAAAGTTACCATGAGTTCTGTTGCATAGGAGACATAGTTGAATGGTAATACTTCCTCATCTGCTAACCGAAGAGCGACCAAACCTAGAACACTAGCCATGGCCACATGACGCTGAAACATAGGGTCTCCAAATTTTTCCATCCAAGTGAAGTCATCATACATTGAGTGATAGACAGGATAGCCTATTATAAAATGGTTATTTTTCAAATAGTGTTTATACAACAGATCATGATGTTTGGCTCATCTAGTGTTAAGTGTGAGTGGCTGATTCAGACACTTACCTCCTCCGAAACGCATGTCAGCTGCTGGAAAGCCAACATGTTGCACAAATGATGCGTAGTCTGATGTTAGGTCCCCTAATCTTCCAATCTTCACAACCAAGTAATACAAATCAGCTTACCATAAGACACGAATGGTTTCATAATCTAGCCTCACTTACCACACCAGAGTTGCTTGATCCTATCCACGAATCATAGACGGTTTGTGTAGTATTATCTGGATCCTGGACCTGTAGATAGTTACCATTCAAGACTAGCTCAAAAGACCCACATGCATGCTTGTTAAAACTGCCTTTATAGTACCTCTTGAGCCGCTTGTTTGATCAGTTCATCGAGTTGTGGAGTCGCAGAAGCACGAAACCCTGGGCCAGATACAGCACAATCTACATTCAAGTAGGCCACTGCTCTCGAAGCTAACATCTCTCTGTTTTCTTCTACCCATTCTGTTGAACCAATCTACAGAAAAATGTATACATTAAAACGTTTCTGCTGCTCTAAACGTTACAAAAGTAGGCATTTACAAAGTGAGGTAGAGAGTATAGACCAGAGCATACTCCTCAGCATCCCAATTACAAAAAATAATCGTCCGTCTAGGCTTCCATCCTCTTCTCTGCAGCTTATCTAGCCTTTGTGCAATCTACACTAGTTTCAACATCTCTCTCATTGCAATGTAACCATTTCAAAAACAAAATTCAGCATATAAAACTTTACGCACCTCCAAAAGTACAGCAGTCCCACTGTTGGGATCAACAGCTCCAAAACTCCAAGCGTCTCGATGGTTTCCAAGAATCACATATCTAACCAAACACAAAGTCAGTAATCTATCTACAAATACAACCATTAAGCTTCACTCATATTGTGCGAATGGTACTACCTATCAGGCTCTTCTTCACCTTCAATCACTCCAATAACATTCTCAATCCTAGCTATAACAGTTTCCCCCTGAAACCAAACCCAACGTTCAAATCTTAAAAAAAAAAAAAACACAAACACCCTGTTCATTTACATGCCGAATGCAGCATGAGACTAAATGTTGTTCGTTTGCATATCACACGATCCTGCAACTAGTCTAGCGAACAAACACTAAAACGAACAACAATCTGCGACCAGCTGAAAATCTATCAGTCGCAGCTAACAAACGACAGACACAAACCCATAAACTCACAATGTAGCTTAGGTTCAAGATTCCCTGTCCGGGCCCCACTGGATAAACATCTCCATCAGCAACATCTCCAACGATACTCTTCAAAATCACTTCCGCATCAGCCGCAGAGATAGGCAGCGAAGGTATAAGCGGAGAGTCCCCGCTCA
The DNA here is from genome assembly GCA_016771965.1 of Brassica carinata. Lineage (NCBI taxonomy): Eukaryota > Viridiplantae > Streptophyta > Magnoliopsida > Brassicales > Brassicaceae > Brassica > Brassica carinata. The sequence goes on along the minus strand of CM028697.1, from coordinate 5,629,866 downwards.
ACTCCACAGCCTCCTCAGACAATCTCTCACAACCCTCAACACTTGTCCACCCAGGAGTCGTCGGATCACCCAACCCATTATAAACACTACCCACTTGAACACCACTCGGAGGCATCCATTTACTCGCCGGAAAACACTCATCTCCTCCTCCGCCGTAATCTCTCTTGTCAGTATATACCACAACGCCTACGGCTCCCGCACGGTACGCGTTCCTCACAATGTCTCCTCTGTAAATCTTCCCGTACCTCGCGACCACGACGGCCCCGGAGACGTTAAGGCCAGCGAAGTCTTGAACTCGTCCGTAGTTCGCGTAAACCGCGGGGCCTGAAACGTTGCCTGACTTGGCGTATCCGTGGAACGTGGGAGTCACTTCTTCTGCGTAAGGGTTGTCTCCCACGTCTTCTTGTTCTAAAGTGAAAGTGATTGGCGTTGCTGATGCGTTTGGTGTTAGTAGGAGGGAGCGATGGAGTGGGTAGGTTAGAGATACTTGGTAAGAGACGAGGTGTGTTTTGAGGGAGGAGGAGGTGAAGGCGGAGCGGACAAAGGCGGCGGCTTCAGCGTTGGCTACTGAGCCGGCTATATGGGGGCGGCGGGTGAGGGTGCGGAGGTTTAAGGCGATGGAAGCGTTGTCGGAGAAGGAGGCTGAGAGGAAAAGAGTGTGGTAGTAGTGTGGTTTTGGTGGAGAATAGAGGAGGAAGTAAGATAGAGCAGCGAGAAGGAAGGCGAGAGATGTTGTGGACTTCGACATCAATGGTTGCTTAGGAGTTGACCTTCGCAATAATTGATCATCTTCTTCTTCGTAGTTACTTTAATGTTAAGCTTTGTTCATGGTGGGGACAACAACTATAGGCTAGCGAAACATTAAATTAACAAAGAAAAGTGAGATACTTTTATTCCCACTGAATGCATAAATACTTTATTATATTTAATCACATTTATGACTCCAATGGGTATAAATGGTTCGGTTGGGATATGTGTCACTAGACTCATTACCTTTTTTTTTTTTTTTTTTCCACGAAACACTTATATTAAATTAGATGTTCAAACGACTTAAACGGTTACAACCGGAAGTGAATTCGACGGCTAAATGAAAGCGGAAAGTACCACAACAAGCGATAGAAGTGTTAAAGGGGTGAGAAACCCGTAGACATGCTTCACTTGAAACCCTGAAACTGATGTTCCTAAGAACATACTATTGTCGGTACAACAACCGATGAAAGGGGACCCTGAAGAGCGGGTTTGAAGATCGTTGGTGAACACCAACACTGATGATAAGCCCACTGGAAAGCTAGATTTGGCTATGCAGTTCATTAAACAAACAAGATCAGCTCTTATACAACTATGATAAACCGGGAGACTAGGTGAATCTCAACTGTGCCGGAAAACATATAGTTCGAAGAGACAGATGGTGAGGCGGTTGATACTGTGCCATGAACTCCGGTTCTAGAGCACTCGCTGGAATGAACAACGAATGTTATTTCCATATAAACGAGACTCATCGTGACGGTTCTTGGCTTTGTTGATAGGTGGGTTGAAACCGGCTCTAAAGAATGGCTGACCTTGACCTTTATGACTTGATACATAAGCTCGATGGTAGTTGATGGGTAGGCGGTGGTTGAATTCAAACAGGGACTCCATCCTCCAACACTACCGTGTTGAGGCCAGAGAACCATTAAATTCAACCAGAGACGCTCTTCATCAAACTTTAACAAGTTAAGCATAAGAGGACAAGTACCATGATGTACATAGGTTGTGGAGCTGAGCTCGGCGACTTTGATGTGCTGCAGAGGAGACAGTGAGGCTGCAAGCCATGGAGATGTAGACGGAGGCGTAGGGGAGCTGTTGGAAAGACGTAGCTTCGGATCTGCAATCCCTAAATTAGTGGGCAATGGTGGCTCCATCTTTGATATTGGGCTCTCAGAAGCCAAATAGATTATGTTGGACTCAAATGTTTTTGAGACCCAAGCCCAAGAAGAAGAGGCATTCAGCCCATCTATGGAAGCACGCTCAATCAGAGGAGTGAGAGGCCTGGGTTTTTCGCCGGCGTAGAGGCAGCCAGCTTCGCGGCGGGGAGCGTCGCGTGGTTGAGATGGTGAGGCTCGGAGATCACCAGCGCCTTCAAATCGTCCGGCGAGGCAGATCGGAGATGAGGAGACAAAAGTTCGAAACTGAGACGTGACGGTGGAAGCGAGGAGAAGAGGAATGTCTGGGGGGTCTGGTGGTTCCGGAGGGATGACGGGAAAGAGAGCTTCAAGCGGAGCGTACATACTCGACGGCGGCGGCGGATCTGGAGGGGGGCGGAGACACGGGGTAGTCACCATCCTGGCCAAGGAGCAGAGCTACTTCAGAGGGAAGAGGAAAGAGCGGCTTGGCTGGAGCAGGGGAGATCCATCGTAACGGCGCCTTGGGATGCGGGCCTGAGAGAGTTTCTCTCTAGGGCGAACTCCTTTCCATTAGACTCATTACCTAAACTGACATTTTGTACCATCATTCAAGCAAAGTCATAACGAAAAGCTTGACTATGTATCATTGTAACAGAACCAGATGACAGTTATGCTTGTTAAAGTACCTCTCGAGCTGCTTGTTTGATCAGTTCATCGAGTTGTGGAGTCGAAGAAGCACGAAACCCTGGACCAGATACAGCACAATCTACATTCAAGTAGGCCACTGCTCTAGAAGCTAACATCTCTCTGTTTTCTTCTACCCATTCTGTTGAACCAATCTACAGAAAAATATATTTCACATTAAACTTTTCTGCTGCTCTCAACGTTACAAATTAGACATATAGAAATTAAGGTAGAGAGTAGAGACCAGAGCGTACTCTTCAGCATCCCAATTACACAGAATAATCGTCCGTCTAGGCTTCCACCCTCTTCTCTGCAGCTTATCTAGCCTTTGTGCAATCTACACTAGTTTCAACATCTCTCTCACATTGCAATGAAACAATTTCATAAAAATCTTTTAACATATAAAGCTCAACGCACCTCCAGAAGTACAGCAGTCCCACTGTTGGGATCAACAGCTCAAAACTCAAGCGTCTCGATGGTTTCCAAGAATCACATATCTAAACCAAACTCATCCAAACACAAAGTCAGTATCTATGTTTTTACACATGCAACCATAAAGCTTCACTCATATTGTGAGAATGGTACTACCGTACTACCTATTAGGCTCTTCTTCACCTTCAATCACTCCAATAACATTCTCAATCTGGGCTATGACATTTTCCCCCTGTAACCAAACCAAAAGTTCAAATCTTTTAAAGTAAAAGAAACACATAACACCATGTTTGCGTATCACATGATCATGTGACCAGTTGCATGTTGCAAAAAAAATTAATTATTAGCAGCAAGCAAAGAAACAGACACAAACACATAAACTCACAATGTAACTCAAGTTCAAGATCCCAGGTCCAGGCCCCACAGGATAAACATCACCATCAGCAACATCTCCGGCCATACTCTTCAATATCACCTCCGCATCAGCCGCCGAGATAGGCAGCGAAGGTATAAGGAGAGTCGCCGCTCAACCCCACAGCCTCCTCAGATAATCTCTCACACCCATCAACGCTAGCCCACCCAGGAGTGGTCGGATCACCTAACCCGTTATAAACACTACCCACTTGAACACCACTCGGCGGCATCCACTTACTCGCCGGAAAACACTCATCTTCTCCACCGTAATCTCTCTTGTCAGTATATATCACAACGCCTACGGCTCCCGCTTGGTACGCGTTCCTCACTATGTCTCCTCTGTAAATCTTCCCGTACCTCGCGACCACGACGGCTCCGGAGACGTTCAGACCAGCAGCGAAGTCTTGGACTCGTCCGTAGTTTGCGTAAACCACGGGGCCGGAAACGTTGCCTGACTTAGCATAACCATGGAACGTAGGCGTCACTTCGTTTGCGTAAGGGTTGTTATCACCGACGTGTTCTTGTTCCAGGGAGAAAGTTATCGGTTTTGTTGACTCTCTGGGTGTTAGTACGAGGGAGCGATGAAGTGGGTAGGTTAGAGATACTTGGTAAGAGACGAGGTGTGTTTTGAGGGAGGAGGAGGTTAAGGCAGAGAGTACGAAGGCGGCTGCTTCAGCGTTGGCTGCTGAACCGGCTACATGGGGGCGGCGGGTGAGGGTACGGAGGTTTAAGGCGATGGAAGCGTTGTCGGAGAAGGAGGCTGAGAGGAAAAGAGTGTGGTAGTGAGGTTTTGGTGGAGAAGAGAGGAGGAGGAAGTAAGATAAAGCAGCGAGAAGGAAGGCCACAGATGTTGTTATCGACATCAATGGAGAGTCTGCTTTTCTTTAGATAATCTTGAGATTCCTCACATTTGAGATAGGAGTTAGTTGACCTTAGTTACTTTATTTTTAAGCTTTGTTCATGGTGGTGACAACTAAAAACAAAGAAAAAGTGGAATCTTTTTATATCCACTGATTACATGAATAATTTATTATATTAATCATGTTTATGGCTCCTACAGATGACAAAAGACACAAAGGTAGAGCAAGATTACTGGGAATCCTTCCTCAGAGTCCTTAATACACATAATGTTATATCTATATATGTGTATTAAGGACTCTGAGGAAGGACTCCCAATAATCTTGCCTAAGGTTGGCATATTTGTCATATCCTTACCTGACAATTGATCAAGCAAAGTCATTACAAATACCTTTTGTCTTCTACGAGTAAACCAATGCGACAAAAGGGGACCGAGTTAAAGTGGCTATGAGAGGTCGAGTGCTAACCTAACATGAGACACACGTCCCTCTCCTCCACCTGATAACTCTCTCTACTGCGGAACAGAGCCAATAGTATGCTCGCTTGCTTGAGCGCATTCGAACCAAGATGTACCACTGAAACCCGTGCTCAACTGAACCGGCTCCTCAGCTGACTTAGTGTTGCGTGATCTCAACTCGGTCAACCTCCATTGCAAGCCGCAACGTTGAAGATCTGTTTACCCAAGTAAGCTTCCAACATGACCTTGTCTTGACTCTCAGTTTATTGAAATACTGAAACTAAACTGAGAGCAATATTTCATCAAGTTGTTTTTCTTTTTGTTAATGTATGTATAGCCAAAATTACAACAAATAAAGAAGATGAACAAAAGATGTGAGCCTTGTGAGGTGTACATAAGTCTGTGAATTATTCATATTAAATAGTATAGTTAAAAGGGAAAATGTACATTATACTATTAAGTATTAACTAGGTAGAAAAAGAGAGAGTAATGGTTAGAGTTTGATCCATTCAGAACCGTCGATGAAGGTAAGAGAAATAAAAGGCTTAGCTTCTTCGTCAGTGAGCTCTTTTGCCCAAGCCACCCTCCCTGCATAGTTTGCTCCTTCTCCAGTGCACTTGTACTGACCATAGAACACCGTCCTGCATCACACATTTGATTTCATCTATAATACATTTTTTTACTATTATTATCTACACCTTTTTGTTTCTATATGTTTATGAACGATAATTTTTGATGCCATATGCAATCATTTTGGAGCACAAGAATTCTACAGTAGACTATAGTCTGGTTATATAATCTAAAGAAAAAATAGCAGTGCGGTGAAAGAGGAGTAAAGTCTACGTACGTCTCACGTGAAGGGTCGCCCCAATTATACCAGCCTCTAGGGAGGATGATGTTATCCATATACGAGTAAGCAAAGACGACTCTTGAAAAGGGACCCCATGCCCTCCCAAGGTACAAAACTCCTGTCCCTGTCACCATACAGTTCACGAACGAGAATCCTGTGTCCTCTAGCACACTGCTCCTCCCTTGCGCCGTGACTGCTCCAAGCTTATCCGCTATCGCATGCACGAGACATCCCTAATTAAACACCAATTTTTAGAGCAAGAAGCAATCTACTTATGTTATTTACAAAAGTGTAGAGAATGTTCTAAGATACTCCAGACTCGGGTCGAGCAAGTATATTACTACTATGAGTTTTCCTGCGCCATGCGCAGAAATAGTAATTTTTAACATAACAAAAAATTTTGATTCATATTTCAACATTATTGATTTATATTTTAACTTCAATTGTTATAAAAAATCATAAACGTATTTTTGTAATCTTATTTATTTTGATTTGGTATAACTATTTAAATTTGAGTTTATTTAAATTTTAATAAATATAAAATTAGATTTTATAAAATAGTTTTAATTATATTATTGTGTTTAATGATTATTTATTACATATATATATATATATTTATTTATATTTACATATAAATATAAATTCTAATAAATTTGAGACTTTGTTTGTTTTAGTTAAACTGAAAAATATTTTTGTTAATTTAAACGATGAAGATGAACAGATAAATTTAAATAATGTTTAAATATTTAACTATCAAAGTTTTTTTGGATTAGTGTTACTTTATTTAGTTTATTTTTATTAATGTGAGATACATATATACATATATATTATTATTTTAATTGTGATATATGAATTATTAATATATTTAATAGTTTACCATAAATAAGTATTTATATGGAAAATTGACATTAATGATGATATATGAGTTATTTTTATTATCATATTTAAAATCCTTGCAAAAAAGTTTAAATTTTTATAAGAAAATTTTACATATCACAATTAATATGATGCTATGTCACTATTTTCTAAAACCATATCATCTATTTTAAGTGTCATGTCATCTTTTTTTCAGCGAGAATGATTGTAGTGACGACATGTGTATAAATCACTTCGCAAATATAGTTTAGGTGATTATTACTAAATCGTTTATAGCCTCAAAATCGTTATAACTTACAATGCCCTGAAATTACTTTTAAATATATTAGTATTACTACTAAATTGTTTCTAGCCCTCAAAATCATCGATCCTGTCTAGATGAGACTGTTTACCTCATAGAGAGAAAGAGCATTGCCAAAGATGAAATCAACAGATCCCTCAATGTAACAGTCTTTGTAGTAATGCCTTCCTGAATGATCATAGAGAGTGTCTTGAGCACCAAGCATTTTACACCCGAAAAATGCAGCATTGTCCGCTGACACCCTCAATGCCACGGCCTGTTTCCCAACCGCGCCTGGCAAAGGGACCGGGGTCGTGTTCTACATACATATAAGACCGCCAATAGGGCTTCAAAACTTATCTATCCAAATGAAATTGAACACAACAATTATGGTAATGGTTGCAAGTTACCTTGAAAGTGATGTTCTTAGCGACAAAGAAAGGTGAGTTCACGGCGAAAGAAGCAGAGTTGAAGGTGCCCATGGGATTGCCTTTTGTGTCAGGTGTTTGTGCTGTGTTTCCCCATTCCACTATTGTTGTCTCTGCTCCTTCTCCTTCTATTGTTACGAATGACTTCATTGGGGGTATGTTCACCTTCTCCCTACACCCATTTCCCCTTTCAGTGTTATTATATTTTCTCAATTTAATTACAAATCTAAGAAAAATAGCTATAGCAAATAAATCAATTTGTTACATATAATACAAATAAATCCAACCTTTGAGGCGTATTAAAAAGTTCTTGGTTTCACGTGATCTTATAGTGTTGATTTTGAGAGAGATGGCTACATCTCTTTATTGGCAATAGGTGTTTAGACTCTTTCAGATTTATTATTAGTTTTGGCTCATGCAAATGCAAGGAAAGGACGAAAGGAAAAGATATGTTATCATTTCATAAATAGAGCCAAAACAAATTGCAAAACTGCAAAATGTTAATAGACAAACTCCAGAATCTACGGTCCAGGTTGTCGGAATATAGTTACATCCACATATATATATTTTTTAAATGAAGATAAAGCTAAAGATGTTGTGGTACCAATTTGGTTTTCATCAATTGCAAAATGTACCACACAATTGATTTCTTTATCTTTATAACAAAAAAGATCGTCCAATATATGTTTTGATTAAACAGTAATTACACCAAAACTCGTACTATTCACCTGATATATAGAGCTGTTATTTTAAAAACAATGAAAAACTTCTACTTACTTGTAAACTCCAGCATGAACTTTGACGACGACACGAACGAGGTTGATGAGAGGAAGAGAATCAATGGCGTCTTGGATATTAGTGAAGTCACCTTTATTCTGATTCTTATGGACAGTGAGTGTATATGAAGGGAAGAGTTTGTTCTTGGCTGCCTTGAACACCGAGTGTTTAAGGCTCCCAACGAATCTGACCCATTTCATGAATTCCTCTTCAGGGTTTTGTCTCTGACTCGTCGTGTTCACATTCGTCTGTTTTCTTGGTCGTAATCGTAGACCTTTGGTGTGGCATTGTGTTTGCGTTGAACAAAGTAGAATAACGAGAATAAGGAAAAACAATATGGGAGCTTGTGATGAATTGAATTTGGGCATCTATACGACAAGAATCAATATATTAGGTTTTTCTTTGTTTTATAGGTTTCGCCAAAGATACAAAGTACGGCCAGTGATATATGGCTTATGTGATTTCTCAATATGTATATGTATATATACATGTATGTGTATGTTATTTAGAGGTGGTCGAGTGTTTGGTTCTTCGGTAATGGAATTAGGTGGAAAGTGACAGAAGGGAAGAGGTCACGGGGCGGTTCCATTCACATCCACGTAGAATGAGAAGCCTAGCAAAATGCCAAATTAAAAAATATAATAAAGAGATTATTTTTTTCTTATGATAAAGAGATTCTATTATTAAGCTATAGAAACTCAGCACATAAAGGGAAAAACAAACCAAAAATGAAAAGAGAATTAGCCCACATTTATATGATACTCATACTTATTTACTATACTGTATACTGTCAAGACAAAAGGAAATCACGAGTTATGTATCATATGTGAATTCAATTTTATGCAAAGAAAAAGAGACTATGTTGTCAATGAAAGTTGCATCAACTGTGTAATGGTGAACGAAAAAAAGAAAGAGGTGTTGAACATGAGCAAAAGTTAAGTTCATTGATGAGATGGAAACTAACATAAATATGAAGCTAACATGGACACTAAAAAGTAGTTGCAGTGAGAGTATCTCGCACAGTTTCTTTGAGTAGTTGTACGATTAGCTATGCATGAAGGTCTAATCAAATCTGTAACTGGAATAAAATTGTAATTTTATTATTAAGTTAATCTATTTTAAATATGTATCGAAAGTTTTACTATTTTGGATGTTTAATCCATTTTAAGATATATTTTTTCTTGATTTTTCATTTATTACTTTATTTTACGAATAAGTGAAAACATCAATTTTTACTGCAAGTTTATCGGTTAGTTTCTTATTTTTAGATCCTTAGCCCTAAATAATTATTATTTTAATACAGTTTAATTTTACATAAAAAAAAATTAATTACTTTGAGAAAAAGAGACCATTCATATAATAACACATAAACATAAAAGTTCCCATGAGGTTTCTGTAGAATGTGTTTTAAGAATCGATTGTTAATCTCTCTCCTATTTTTTTCATTTCTTTCAATTCTTTTGTTTGTTAGATACTCTATCACATTTTGCTGTTGGAAATGGCCTTAGCACCAACATACAAAAGAAGAGAGAAGGTGATAGAAAGTAAGAGAGATGGAGAGAAACACCTCTTTTTAAAAAAATTTTTGAAGAGAATACGAGAGACTGTTTTGCTATGTGTCATCACATAATAAAGTTAGTTTTTTCCTATTTAAGTTTTAATGAAAGTGCTCAATTATTGTAGAATAATGTTTCGAACTGACTTGTTTTATTGAACTTGTAAACATACGATACTTATACACAACTTGTATGACGGTTTAACTAAACCTCAATAAACTATTTGTCCTTATCAATAACATATTTGGACTTATCAATAACATCATTATCCTAAGTATTAATAACTAGATAATGATCCCATTATACTTCCCCTCACATTGGTGCGTGAAGATTGTGAACGCCCAACTTGGACAGTAACGTACGGAACTGATCACGCCCCAATGCTTTAGTAAGGATGTCCGCAACTTGGTCGTGAGTCCGAATGTGATGAAGAGTAATGAGGCCAGCTGTAACTGCATCACGCACTGCGTGACAGTCGTTTTCAATATGCTTGGTTCGCTCGTGAAAGACTGAATTGGTTGCAATGTGGATAGCGGCCTTGCTGTCACAGAAGAAACGTGTGGACTGTTGTTCGATACCTATTCCTTTTAACAGTTTGCGGAACCACTTTACCTCCTTGAGTGCATAAGACATTGCACGATACTCAACTTCGGCCGATGAGTGGGAGGCGTATCCTGCTTTTCGTCTTCCATGAAACAGAGAGTCACCAAGCATGACAACAAAGGAAGAAGCGCTTGAGAGGACAAGAGGACCAGCCGAGTCACAATAGATGGAGAGAGTCATATCCGGCGAGGAACTAAGAAAAATACCTTGTCAGCGTTCCTTTGAGGAACTGAACCAGCCGAATGGCAGCTTTCCAATGATCCTCCGGCGTCTTCATGAACTGAGAGAGTGTATGGATTGAGTAGCTGAGTTCAGTCGAGTGTGAGACAGGTAGATCAGCGACCCATGAGGCGTCGTACTTTGTTGGATCGGCCGAATCAGACTTTTACTCTTGGCGAGGTTATGTTTTGCTCAAAGGTGTCGCAGCAGGTTTACACCCGAGATTACTTGTGTCAATGACAATGTCTAGTGCATATTTTCGTTGAGACAAGAAGATACCTTCCGGGCCTCTGCTAACTTCAATGCCAAGAAGGTACTTAAGCTTGCCCAAGTCCTTCATCGAAAAACATTTACCAAGATACTATTTAAACTTCTCGACCATATAGCTATTGTTACCGCATCTAAGCAGATCATCAACATAAATAAGAACATGCAACTGCATTCTCTTGCGAGTATACGAGAACAGCGAGTAATCATCATATGACTGTACAAAACCAAACTTGAGAAGTGCATCTGATAGCTTCTTAAACCAGCAACGTGGAGCCTGTTTAAGTCCGTAAATAGACTTTCGAAGTTTGCACATCTTATTAGGATGAGTGTGGCGAAAACCAGGTGGTAACTTCATATACACTTCTTGGAGATCTCCATGAAGAAAGACATTGTTCACATCCATTTGATACACTTCCCATTTCGGGCAGCAATAGAGCGGGCGTTAGCACCGTTTTCATCTTAACCACAAGAGCAAAGGTCTCATGATAATCAACTCCTGCAAACTTGCTTATTACCACATCCCACAAGCCGAGACTTATATCTTCGGATTGTGCCGTCTGCGTTAAACTTAATTTTATAAACCCACTGACTGCCAATGGCAACTTTTCCTGGTGGGAGATCAATGATATCCCATGTATGCTGCCCTTCAAGTGCCACAATTTCAACAGTCATAGAATCATCCCAAACTTTAATCTGGGCGGCTTCCTTGAAGTGCTTTGGCTCTTTATGAGCCGTGACCGAGGTGAGAAAGGCACGATGCTGCGGAGTAAAGTTAGCATCACATATGTAATTAGTGAGAGGGTATAGTGAGTTACCTTGGACCAGACTGGAGGATGATGATGTGGAGAGCGGGAGAGCGTGAGGGGTATCAGAAACAACTGCATTGTACGTAACGTAGTCCTGAAGTCTTACAGACGAAACACGCTGTCTATGACCACGACCAGAAGCTTCCTCACTTTGTTGAGCCGTATTACCATTGTTTTCATTGTTAAAAAGAACATCATTAGCTACTTCAGTAGTCTCTGTTGCCACAGGTTCAGCGATATCTACCGCAGGCGGTACCGACTCTGTTGTAGCTAATTCAGTGGTCTTTGTTGCTGCAGTAGTATTAGCAGAATCTAGTTCCGGAACATTTGACGTAGAGGCTTCAGCTGGCGTGTCCTCAATTAACGTAGGAGAAACACTCCCCCTGCCTACAAGAATCGACTCATTGAAGCACCAATCAGTGTCACCTCCTTCTACTGATGACTGAGGCTGAGAAGCTTGAGTTTCAAACGGGAACACATCTTCTCTAAAGATAACGTCACGAGAAACCAGAATCTCTTCACGCTCCATATCAAACACTCTATATCCCTTCTTGCCAAATGGATATCCGAGAAACACACACAAGCGACTGTGCTCCCCAAACTTGTCTTTATCCCTCGCAGCTCGATGCACATAACACGCGGAGCCGAACACACGAAGCAAATTATAGTCCGGCTTTCTTCCATGTATAACTTCATACGGTGAACGTCCTTTATGCAAGGTTGTTGGAGTCTGATTAATTAGATAAGCAGCAGTAAGGACAACTTCACCCCAAAACTTGATAGGTACCTTAGCTTGAAACAACAGAGCTCGTGCAATATTGAGTATATGACGATGCTTACGTTCTACTCGTCCATTCTGTTGAGGTGTTCCCACACAGGACGTCTGATGAACAATACCTTGTTCTTGGAACTTTGATGCAAGACAGGTAAACTCAGTTCCATTGTCGCCGAACAATTTTGACGGACTTGTCAAAGCCGCATCGATGTATGTAATGAAGTTGGTAAGAATAGTATTAACTTCCGACTTTGCTAGCATGAGAAACGTCCACACAGCACGCGAGAAGTCATCAACGATTGTCAAAAAATAAACCGCCCCACAAGAAGAGGGCACACGATAAGGACCCCATACGTCAACATGAATCAATGAAAAACAATCGTTTGCTTTATTAAAACTGTTTAGCTCGAAAACACACATCACACGGACGAGAGCTAACAGAAGTAGAGGAAAACAATGGTAATGAAGACAAACAGAAAAACTCGGATGTCCTAAGCATTGCTGCCACAAGGTCTGATCACATGCTGCACCGGCCAAGTGAATCTTTGCAGTAGCCACATCCGTCAAGAAGTAAACCCCATCACGCTCTTCACGGTTCCAATCGAGTCCTCGGCGGTCTGTAAAACACAAACGATATCGATAAAAGTAGCAAGACAACCAGTTTGCTTTAAAATTTTCGAGACTGATATCAAGGTGCATTTCAATGCGGAACATATAGCACATTGGTCAATGAAATCTTGCTTGAGAGAGGAAGCGATCCCATGCTCAAAGCAAATGTCGTACTACCATCCACAAAGCCAATAGAACGGTGAGATAGACCTGGCGTTTGTTAACGAGACAACTGTCCTATCATGTGGTGAGAGGCTCGGTGTCTAAGATTACATCACCAAATTTTGTCTTACCGAAAGCTTGTCCGAGGCGACTTTTCATTGATCATGTGAACAAGAGACTTCCACTGGTCTTGTGTAAACTCTGGAAAGAATGAAGAGTTTGAACTCGTAGCATGTGCTGCAGCAATGAAGCCTCTACCACGACCTCGAGCACTACGTCCTCTTCCTCTTCCACCACCATTATTTCGCTCAGACCGTTCAGTTCACCACTCCGGAAAGCCCACTAGTTGGCAACAATCTTTCTTTTATGACCATTCCGTCCACAATGAGAACAGACAGCATTACGGTTCCTGAGAATGGAAGAGTCATTCTTAACAATACTGTTGTCAAGAGACACCAACTCCGTTTGCCTTGTAACAAAGCCGACCGCATCTTGTTGTTGTTCCCTTGTTCGAGAAGCATTCAACCTCTGCTCTTCTCTAATAACTTTAGAGTACACTTCACCAATCGACGGCAATGGATCCATACCAATAAAACTAGTACACAAGGCACCAAATCTCGAATCATCTAAACCCATGATGAACTGATGAACTTTATCATCATCTAGCTCTTTCCTTATCTCGTCAGAAGCATCACACGTACACTTTGGAAGTGGTCTGTATACAGAAAACTCCTCCCATAAAGCACACAAACGTCCATAATACTCAATGACAGGTTGCCCATCTTGTCTACACTGAGCTTGTTGCGCTTTTAACTCATGAATACGAGCTTTATTCCCAACCGAGAATCGCTGCTTCAAGCTAGACCACAACTGGCTCGTCTCTGATACAAAAATTACAGAGGATTTCACCTTGGGATCAATCGAAGACCTTATCCACCCTATCACCATTGAGTTGACTGCCACCCAACTCTCATAATCAGGTCCATCACTGGACGGCTTCTCCACGGTTCCATTAATGAAACCAATCTTCCTCTTGGCTTGCAAAGCATTCACCATCTCGTTTGCCTAGAGATTATAGTTATCACCATTCAGCATAACCTGTGTTATCTTTGCACCAGGATTATCTGAACTATAAAGAGTATAGGGTGAATCACCAGGTTTCACAACCGATCCTATAACTCCCAAACTTTGAGAGTCTTTGTCACCCATCGTCACAGACGATTAATCAGTTCAAGACTATGAACTATTGAATAAGAAAGAAAAATTTATGTGTTTAAAGAGATCTTTAGCTCTGATACCATGTAGAATAATGTATCGACCTGACTTATTTTATTGAACTTGTAAACATACGATACTTATACAACTTGTATGACGGTTTAACTAAACCTCAACAAACTATTTGTCCTTATCAATAACATATTTGGACTTATCAATAACGTCATTATCCTAAGTATTAATAACTAGATAATGATCCCATAATAATTATGTTATTCTTTTATGTCTAATATACTAATTGAGAAACTAAACCATTGCTCATGCTTTTAATGGTTAAAGACGATGGGTTGTCAACAATTGTTAAAGATTGGGCTGACTTATATACATTTTAAGGGATTGATTACTTAATTATATTTCTTTTATGTATTTCTTCATTTAATTAATAAATATATGTTAATTTATTTACTTGTATATATTTACTAAAGATTAGGGAACTAATAGTTTTTTGTGTGTAACTATTGCAGAATATGTATTTCTCTTTTAATGTATTTATTGTGTATGCTTCTATTTATTATAAGACTCCCAACAGAAATGTTGTTCGACATTTGTAAAAGAAGTGTTTTATTTACCAATTGATTTGAGATACTGCTATTTTCTACAAAGCTCCCAAAAGAATTATGATGATTTTGATTTTTAACAAATTAAAGCTAACAAATGTTTCTTTGGTTTCATGTGATATGGTTTAAATCATACCAGTAAACATAACGGTGTATATATAGCACTAACTACTTCAATAAAACCTAAAGAAAAGTTTCATATATCGCTGTGGATGCTTTAACACATCACTACAAGAAAACATCGGTATTCTGACGGACATTCCGACGGAAAATGAAATCCTCGGAATATCCCGAGGAATTTCCGAGGAAATTCCGAGGAAATACAAATCCGTCGGAATATTCTTATGGAATACCGAGGAAAAACGTATTCCTCGGAAAAAACCGATGAATTCCGAGGATATATTATAGCCGTTAGAGAGCCGTTGGGGGATTTTAAAAATTCCGAGGAAATTCGAGGAAATTGGACGAACTAGCGTTTCGTCGAATTTCCTCGATCTGTCGGCGAGGATTTCAACTATAAATACAAGCACCCCTCTTCCTCTTCATTCACTTCATATCTTCATCCTCACTCTTACTCTCTTTACACACGAATTTGATTCATAAAAAACATGTTTTCTTCAAATTATTTTCGTTCTTGGATCGATCGACCTCATTTGGATCCGAACACGAGATTGCTTACGAAAGAATACCAACGAGGTATAACTGAATTCATGGGGTTAGTTCACCGACAACCGGAAGCAAAACAAGTATGTTAAGATGTCCTTGCTCTAATTGTAAAAATAGAAAGGTTATTAAAGAGTGGGATGTTTGGACTCATCTATATTTGAGAGAGTTTACACGAAGTTACAAAATTTGGTATCATCATGGGAAAACTGATTATGAACATGGTAGTACTAGCGAACCTCAGCCAGCGGTTAGATTAGAAGAACCATTAGAGCGGATGTAGATTATGGTGTAAGTCTTGAGCAGATGGTAAATGATCATTTTAGGGGAAGATTTACCCAATGCACAAGCTAGGAGATTTTATGATATGTTGGATCTTTGGAAAGCAACCATTGTCACGAAGGTTCGCGAGATGGTCATTCAGCTTTATCATCCGCTACAAGATTGATGGGCATTAAAACAGATTATAATTTGGTGAAGACGTGTGGATGCGATTGCTGATTTTGTAAAAGATATTCTACCGAGGATAATGTAGCTCTGGTTCATACTACGAGGTTCGAAACTCGTAGCTGGTCTTGGTTTATCGTATCGTAATAGATGTATGCAGCGACAACCGCATGATTTATTGGAGGCGGATGAACAGCGGGTTACATGCAAATTTTGTGGAAAGCCTCGTTATAAAGATACGAGTGGAAGAGTTCCAGTGCCATATAAAATGATGTGGTATTTGCCTTTGTGGAAAGGTTGCGAGGTTGTATCACTGAACGCCATGCCGCTAAACCAATGAGATGGCATGCGGAGCACTCAGCGGATGGTGAGATCGGACATCCTTCAGATGCAAAAGCGTGGAAGCATTTCCAATCAAAGTATCCCGACTTTGCGTATGAGAGAAGAAATGTCTACCTTGGATTATGTCTGATGGTTTCAGTCCGTTTGGCAAGTGGAAGACGGTATTCTCTATGGCCCGTCATTCTTACACCATACAACCTACCCCCAAACTTGTGCTTCTAATTTCGAGAGTTTTGTTTCTCTCGATTCGCTCCCAAAAGAATTATGATGATTTTGATTTTTAACAAATTAAAGCTAACAAATGTTTCTTTGGTTTCATGTGATATGGTTTAAATCATACCAGTAAACATAACGGTGTATATATAGCACTAACTACTTCAATAAAACCTAAAGAAAAGTTTCATATATCGCTGTGGATGCTTTAACACATCACTACAAGAAAACATCGGTGATTCGACGGACATTCCGACGGAAAATGAAATCCTCGGAATATCGAGGAATTTCGAGAAATTCGAGGAAATACAAATCGTCGGAATATTCTTATGGAATACCGAGGAAAAGCGTATTCCTCGGAAAAAACCGATGAATTCCGAGGATATATTATAGCCGTTAGAGAGCCGTTGGGGGATTTTAAAAATTCCGAGGAAATTCGGACGAACTAGCCGTTTCCGTCGGAATTTCCTCGGTCTGTCGGCAGGATTTCAACTATAAATACAAGCACCCCTCTTCCTCTTCATTCACTTCATATCTTCATCCTCACTCTTACTCTCTTTACACACCTAATTTGATTCATAAAAACATGTTTTCTTCAAATTATTTTCGTTCTTGGATCGATCGACCTCATTTGGATCGAACACGAGATTGCTTACGAAAAGAATACCAACGAGGTATAACTGAATTCATGGGGTTAGTTCACCGACAACCGGAAGCAAAAACAAGTATGTTAAGATGTCCTTGCTCTAATTGTAAAAATAGAAAGGTTATTAAAGAGTGGGATGTTTGGACTCATCTATATTTGAGAGAGTTTACACGAAGTTACAAAATTTGGTATCATCATGGGAAAACTGATTATGAACATGGTAGTACTAGCGAACCTCAGCCAGCGGTTAGATTAGAAGAACCATTAGAGCGGATGTAGATTATGGTGTAAGTCTTGAGCAGATGGTAAATGATCATTTTAGAGGGAAGATTTACCCAATGCAAAGCTAGGAGATTTTATGATATGTTGGATCTTTGGAAAGCAACCATTGTCACGAAGGTTCGAGAGATGGTCATTCAGCTTTATCATCCGCTACAAGATTGATGGGCATTAAAACGATTATAATTTGGTGAAGGCGTGTGGATCACGATTGCTGATTTTGTAAAAGATATTCTACCGAGGATAATGTAGCTCTGGTTCATACTACGAGGTTCGAAACTCGTAGCTGGTCTTGGTTTATCGTATCGTAATAGATGTATGCAGCGACAACCGCATGATTTATTGGAGGCGGATGAACAGCGGGTTACATGCAAATTTTGTGGAAAGCCTCGTTATAAAGATACAGTGGAAGAGTTCCAGTGCCATATAAAATGATGTGGTATTTGCCTTTGACGAAAAGGTCTAGAGGTTGTATCCGCTCAACGCATTGTTTAAACCAATGAGATGGCATGCGGAGCACTCAGCGAGATGGTGAGATCGACATCCTTCAGATGCAAAAGCGTGGAAGCATTTCCAATCAAAGTATCCCGACTTTGCGTATGAGAGAAGAAATGTCTACCTTGGATTATGTACTGATGGTTTCAGTCCGTTTGGCAAGAGTGGAAGACGGTATTCTCTATGGCCCGCCATTCTTACACCATACAACCTACCCCAAACTTGTGCTTGCGGCGAGAGTTTTGTTTCTCTCGATTCTCGCTCCCGGACCAGAGCATCCTAAGAGATCACTTGATGTGTTTCTTCAGCTACTAATATATGAGTTACAACAACTATGGGCTCAAGGTGCTGAAACATACGATGTTTCGTAAAGAAAACTTTCAAATGCGGGCGTACTAATGTGGACAATAAGTGATTTTCCGGATATGGTATGTTGTCGGATGGACAACGATGGAAGGCTATCATGTCCATATTGTCAAGATAACACGATGCTTTCCAACTAAAACACGGAAGGAAAGCGTGTTGGTTTGACTATCACAGAGATTCTTACCACCGATCATCCATATCGTAGAGTAGGAATTTGTTTACGAAGAACAAGAGGGTGTTTGACAGTCCACCTCCGGAAATTTGTGGGAAAGATTTGAAGATACAACTAAGAGATTTTGGTGCAGAAAGGGCCTTGACGTCGGTGGACATGGCGTTTTCCGGTAGATCTTTGTTGGAGAACTACATAAGCGGCACAAAAATACTTTCGGGATCTGCCAAACTGGAAGGATCATCCGCTAAGGCATAATTTAGATATCATGCATATTGAGAAGAACTTTTTGACAATCTCATGAACACGATCCTTAATGTTCAAGGTAAAACAAAGGATAATTTGAAGTCAAGACGGATTTAGTCGATATATGTGCTCGCTCGTAACTTCATGTTGATGAGAATGGTAGGGCTCCTTTTCCCATATACCGACTTGATGCAGAGGAAAAGATGCGTTCTTTTATTGGATTTCAAACGATGTGGAATTTCAGGCGATTACGCATCAAATTTGCGTAAGCGTATCGGCGAAAGGAAAGAAAGTTTACTGCCTTGAAAAGCCACGATTGCCATGTAATGATGCAGCGCCTCCTTCCGTTAGCCTTCAGGAACTATTACCACGTAATGTTCATGAAGCAATTGCAGGATAAGTGGTTTCTTCCGCGATTTATGCACGAGATCAGTGACTCTTGAAGGTATTGAAAATTTGAAGACTAACATAGCCGTGATTGATTGCAACCTTGAGAAGATATTTCCTCCCTCATTTTTGATGTTATGGAGTATCTTGTTATTCACTGGATAGAATTGGAACTTGGTGGTCACATGCGGTATAGATGAATGTATCTATATGAGCGGTATATGTTCCATTTGAAGAAGATGGTGAAAAATTTAAGTAGGGTGGAAGGTTCATAGTGCATACGGATGATCAATCAAGAAACTTCAAACTTTGCGAGTACTACTTTCCAACGAAGTTCGGACCAAAATAGAAGACCTGCTCGGCATGATGATAGAAGCGAGCGGGCAACATATCATGTTACGGTTCGGACATTTTCACAGGCGTTGGGCGACTTAGCGGAAAACCAAAGGACCGTCGACTTCGGCGAGGCCTTGATCATTTGCAAACATATTTGCTCACCAAGCTGCGAAGCGTTCTTCAATATGAGAGGTAAATAAATTAGCTTACAAATTTTTATTTTAACAAGTTAAAATTTAAATCTTAATTAATTACATTATTGTCATCATATACAGGATTTTCCGCGGCGGTTCGTGTATAGATCGCCACGAGAGGACGAACTAGAAGAAATGAAGCGGATAGAATTCTTGGATGGATGTTTACTTATGTAAGTGCTTTAAACAAATTAAAATATATTTTATCACATATTTATACTAATTCACATTTATTGATATAATATATATATATATATATGTGCTATTAATAGGTGTCTGCTGGTTTGGCGAGAGGTTAAACATTTGACGATTGGATACGGAGATGGTCGTTGAACCAAACTTTGTTGTGAAGTCATATCCGAGATTTTGTACTCGAGGATATGCATTCTAACTCGAAGAGGAGACGCTCGAGTACGACTTATGATCTGGCGTTTGTTACGCATCGAGGAGATGATGTATACTATGGACACATACATGAGATTTTGGAAATCAAGTATTTGGGCATGGTTGGATTGCGCTTGTATTGTTTTCTATTGTGATTGTACGACAACACTCCGGATCGAGGTGTGAAACGGATGCATTGATTGTTACATCGGTAAATTCGGTGAAAGCTGCAATATTATGATCCTTTCATTCTTTCCTCTCGGGCGATCAGGTAATTAAATGTTAATTATTCATAATGATTCATCATCATGTGTATTAATTTATAATTTTACTAATAATTTTCTAAATGTTACGGGTTTGTTATATCAAGTACCCGGGTAAGGAGCAGAGATGATCCATGAGTTCTGTTACAAGACTCAACCGAGAGGCGAGTTCGGGGAAGTTAAATTTGGAAGACCCACTTCTGACCAAGCACATCCGACAACTTAAGTGCAATGAAGATTTAGCTGGAGTTGGCCTTGTAGTCGATTTAACCGACTTCGAGAGGAAGCCGTCGTTCCGTAGATGATGAACCAGTGATTGGAGAGTTTCACCAAGATCCGATTCAGATTCATCCGGTGATGGCGACTTCGGAAACAGTACCATTGATTTTTTTTTTTTTTAAGAAATACCGAGAATTTGTTTTCCTCGAATTTCCTCGGAATATTCGAGGCTTTTCGAAAAACAAGGTTTTTAAATAAAAAATTGATGTTTTGAAACCCCAAACATGAGTTCCTCGAATTTCTCGAATATTCGACGAAGTCGAGGAATTCGAGGAAGATAAGGGTTTCCTCGAATTCCCTCGGAATATTCGAGGAAATAGAGTTTTAAACCGAAAACAACGTTTTCGCGGTTTGAATAAGACTTATATAACCCTTATTAAGTGTCTTATACTGATTATGAAGTCAAAATTTGTTCATTACCCTATAATAAACACTTTTCGATTGTATGAGCGAAATCCCACAACATAAGAGAAACACATACACTTTAATGAGCGGTAAAGGTAATACTTTCAATTCGTTTTGAAATTTGTTATTTCATGGTTTATGATCATCTATACAAACAATCCTCAATGGTATGCATTACAATTGTATAAGAAATGAAATCTGGCAAAACAATTGATGTTTTGAAACCCCGAACCACGAGTTCCCGAATTTCCTCGAATATTCGGCGAATTCGAGGAAGATAAGGGTTTCCTCGAATTCTCGAATATTCGAGGAAATTCGAGGAAATAGGGTTTTAAACCGAAAACAACGTTTTCGCGGTTTGAATAACATATATAACCCTTATTAAGTGTCTTATACTGATTATGAAGTCAAAATTTGTTCCTTACCCTATAATAAACACTTTTCGATTGTATGAGCGAAATCCCACAACATAAGAGAAACACATACACTTTAATGAGCGGTAAAGGGAATACTTTCAATCGTTTTGAAATTTGTTATTTCATGGTTTATGATCATCTATACAAACAATCCTCAATATTATGCATCACAATTGTATAAGAAATGAAATACGGCAAAAAATTGATGTTTTGAAACCCCGAACCACGAGTTCCTCGAATTTCCTCGGAATATTCGGCGGAATTCGAGGAAGATAAGGGTTTCCTCGAATTCCTCGAATATTCGAGAAATTCGAGAAATAGGGTTTTAAACCGAAATCAACGTTTTCGCGGTTTGAATAACACTTATATAACCCTTATTATGTGTCTTATACTGATTATGAAATCAAAAATTTGTTCCTTACCATAATAAACACTTTTCGATTGTATGAGCGAAATCCCACAACATAAGAGAAACACTTATACACTTTAATGAGCGGTAAAGGGAATACTTTCAATTCGTTTTGAAATTTGTTATTTCATGGTTTATGATCATCTATACAAACAATCCTCAATATTATGCATCACAATTGTATAAGAAATGAAATCGGCAAAAAAATTGATGTTTTGAAACCCCGAACCACGAGTTCCTCGAATTTCCTCGAATATTCGGCGGAATTCGAGGAAGATAAGGGTTTCTCGAATTCCTCGAATATTCGAGGAAATTCGAGGAAATAGGGTTTTAAAGAAATCAACGTTTTCGCGGTTTGAATAACACTTATATAACCCTTATTATGTGTCTTATACTGATTATGAAATCAAAAATTTTGTTCCTTACCTATAATAAACACTTTTTGATTGTATGAGCGAAATCCCCACATAAGAGAAACACTTATACACTTTAATGAGCGGTAAAGGGAATACTTTCAATTGTTTTGAAATTTGTTATTTCATGGTTTATGATCATCTATACAAACAATCCTCAATGGTATGCATTACAATTGTATAAAAATGAAATCGGCAAAAAATTGATGTTTTGAAACCCCGAACACTAGTTCCTCGGTATTTCCTCGGAATATTCCGGCGAATTCGAGGAAGATAAGGGTTTCCTCGAAATTCCCTCGAATATTCGAGAAATAGGGTTTTAAACCGAAAACAACGTTTTCGCGGTTTGAATAACACTTATATAACCCTTATTAAGTGTCTTATACTGATTTTGAAGTAAAAATTTTGTTCCTTACTATAATAAACACTTTTCGATTGTATGAGCGAAATTCCCACAACATAAGAGAAACACTTATACACTTTAATGAGCGGTAAAGGGAATACTTATAATTAGTTTTGAAATTTGTTATTTCATTGTTTATGATCATCTATACAAACAATCCCGATGGTATGCATTCGATTGTATAAGAAATGAAATACGGCAAAAAATTGATGTTTTGAAACCCCAACTAATTTCTAATATTCGACGGAATTCGAGGAAGATAAGGGTTTCCTCGAAATTCCCTCGAATATTCGAGGAAATTCGAGGAAATAGGTTTTAAACCCAAAACAACGCTATGGTTTGAATAACACTTATATAACCCTTATTAAGTGTCTTATACTGATTATGAAATCAAAAATTTTGTTCCTTACCCTATAATAAACACTTTTCCATTGTATGAACGAAATTCCCACAACATAAGAGAAACACTTATACACTTTAATGAACGGTAAAGGGAATACTTTCAATTCGCTTTGAAATTTGTTATTTCATGGTTTATGATCATCTATACAAACAATCCTCAATGGTATGCATTCCAATTGTATAAGAAATGAAATACGGCAAAAAATTGATGTTTTGAAACCCCAAACACTAGTTCCTCGGTATTTCCTCGAATATTCGACGGAATTCGAGGAAGATAAGGGTTTTCGAAATTCCCTCGAATATTCGAGGAAATTCGAGGAAATAGGTTTTAAACCGAAAACAACGCTATGGTTTGAATAACACTTATATAACCCTTATTATGTGTCTTATACTGATTATGAAATCAAAAATTTGTTCCTTACCCTATAATAAACACTTTTTCGATTGTATGAACGAAATCCCCACAACATAAGAGAAACACTTATACACTTTAATGAACGGTAAAGGGAATACTTTCAATTCGTTTTGAAATTTGTTATTTCATGGTTTATGATCATCTATACAAACAATCCTCAATGGTATGCATTACAATTGTATAAAAAATGAAATACGGCAAAAAAAAATTGATGTTTTGAAACCCCAAACACTAGTTCCTCGGTATTTCCTCGGAATATTCCGACGGAATTCCGAGGAAGATAAGGGTTTCCTCGAAATTCCCTCGGAATATTCCGAGGAAATAGGGGTTTTAAACCGAAAACAACGTTTTGCGGTTTGAATAACACTTATATAACCCTTATTAAGTGTCTTATACTGATTTTGAAGTAAAAATTTTGTTCCTTACCCTATAATAAACACTTTTCCGATTGTATGAACGAAATTCCCACAACATAAGAGAAACACTTATACACTTTAATGAACGGTAAAGGGAATACTTATAATTCGTTTTGAAATTTGTTATTTCATTGTTTATGATCATCTATACAAACAATCCTCAATGGTATGCATTCCAATTGTATAAGAAATGAAATACGGCAAAAAAATTGATGTTTTGAAACCCCAAACACTAGTTCCTCGGTATTTCCTCGGAATATTCCGACGGAATTCCGACGGATATTTTAGTATACGTCGGAATTTCCTCGGAATATTTTCATTTAACCGGGCAAATATTTGTGAAAATTGAAATTAGAATTCGACGGATAATATCCGGCCGGACCTAGGTTTTATAACCACGAGCCGCTTTTCTTCCCCATTTCTCTCTTCCTCTCTGCTGCTCTCTCCTCTCCGGCGATTTCACTCGACGATATCTCCCATGATCTCCCTTCTTACACAAATCATGTAAGGACCCTATCTCATTCTCTTAGTTCTACTTGTTAGGTTTTGTGTAGTTTTGATAGATTTTTGTTAGGGTGATTGGTTAGGATTGTGATTTGGTTGTATAATGGGTTTAGAATTGTGGTTTGGTTGAATAATTTGTTTTGTTGAATTGATTTAGAATTTTTTTATAATTTTTTTATTTTTTTTGTATTTATAAAATCGATTTTTGTATTTTGCAAGACAATTTTTGTATATAAATTCATTTTTTTGGATTTTACAAAATGTTTTTTGTATATAAATTCGATTTTTTGGATTTTACAAAACATTTTTAATATCTATAAAACTTTTTTTGTGATTAAAAACTATTATTTAGTATTTAAAAAAAATATATATATATATATATATATCATTAAAACTATTTTTTGTAATTATTAAACTATTTTTTATTTATTAAAACTATTTTTGTTTATTAGAACTATTTTTATATATTTATTAAACATTTTAATATCTATAAAACTTTTTGTGATTAAAACTATTATTTGGGATTTTTTTTTAAAAATATGTATATATATATATATATTATATAAATTTCTATATTTATTAAACATTTTAATATTATTAAAACTATTTTTGTAATTATTAAATTATTTTTATTTATTAAAACTATTTTTGTTTATTAACTATTTTTATATATTTATTAAACATTTTAATATCTATAAATCTTTTTTGTGATTAAAACTATTATTTGGGATTTTTTAAAAAATAATTAATTTATATATTTCTATATTTATTAAATATATATTTTTAATTTACGTGTCTCATGATGATCGCATTCGCCTCACAAATGCCGTGGTCGTTGTGGTACGGGAGCGAAGTCTCGATTCCAACTATTTTCGTGGATTCCCTTCGCCCCACGCCTCCTACCATACATCTCCTCTCACTGACCCGCCTCGCTTCTCTCGCCTCACCGGCCAGATCCGCGACTCGCTTCCTCCTGTCCTCCCGGAGTGATGAGTGTTATGGAGTTGGTTCAATGCCTCTGCCGTGACCATCTTCCCTATCTCACTCAGATCCACATGGACGGGTCAAACATGGTAATTAAACATATTTATTTTTTCTTTAAATTTGGATTCATTATTAACCGTTTGTTCTTTTATTAGTTCAACCGATCCGGAGCGAGATCAGCATGGATCAACCGTATGATGTACTTTCGACCCTCGACGGGGACATCCGACTTTCACTCACTTCCTACCAAATGGCGACATCGTGGTTTCGTCGGTTCGCGGTAAGTATTCTAATTTTTACTTATATTTTTAATCTTTAATATAAATTTTCTCTTAATTGTGTTTTTTTCGCAAGAGTTCAATGGAATTCGATGAGGCGCTCTTTATCTATCACCACCGTCCATAAAGTTATGGACAACTATGAGAAGCAGATCCACGAGTGGAAGAAGAAGTGGAAATCAATAAGGTTCGATTTAATTTATTAAACAATTTTTTAATTTATTAAACTATTTTTTATTTATTAAACTATTTTCTTTTCTTTTTATTAAAAGGTCCCAAAGTCGATGAACGACATAGTGCGGAAGGAGTTGTGTCGCGCGTGGGATAAGGAAGAGACGAAAGAAACTTCTTCCACTCCACCACCGCCGAGGAGCGGCAAGTAAAGGGAAGGGCATCTACAAGCATAACTTGGTTGCTCAATCTATCATTACCCGAGATCGCATGGTAAGTTCAACCGCTTTTCTTCAATTATTTGAGTTTGAATTTTAATTTATTGTGCATTTCTTAATTTCTAATGTTTTAATTTATGTTTTTCAAAGCGGAAGAAAATGATGGCGAGCGGTTGATGATCTCGTCCTAATGAGGAGGCGTATACCAACAAGAAGACCGCCGATTGATGACGGTCTTGTGAGGGACGTGGTCGACTGGTCCAAACTTCGGTGGTAGGCGAAGTGTCTCTTCAAACCGAGGATGACGCTCAACGGCCGACCAACTTGTCGGTTTGAATCAACGAAATCGTTGAATCGGTAAATTCTTTTTTAAAGTTCAATTTATTTATTTCGATTTTTATTTTATCATCAATTTATATTATTTAAATTTAGCTATTTATATTTCACGGTTCCAGAAGAAGAGACGCTTGGTCGGTTTGGGTCGTCGCTCGGTCGGCTGCTCCTTCTTCGCACCACCGCCATATGTTGATCTGAAGTTCTTACGGCCACCAAGGACAAGGATGATCTGATACCGCGCTGGAGACCGTGATGGCGTACCAACAGCGGCTATGAGACACGTAAGAGGCTGAACGAAAGCAGATGATGGAGATGATGAAGAGGATGTACCGAACGAGGTGTTCCCGAACATTCAAGACCGTAGTTTTTTTTACCAAAAACTCGGAATGTTTTATTTTTATTTGTAAAACTTTGAATTATCTAATATGTTTTCAGTTTTAATTTTAATTTTATATTTTCGAATTTAAATTTCACAAATTTTAATTTAAAAAAAAAAATAATTTTTTTTAAAAAATTAATTTTTTCGAAATTCCGAGGAAAATCACCCTCGAAAAGTTCACTGAGAGATTCTGATGTAAAACACGAAAAGTTCTGTGCACACAATTATGGTGGCACTTTATTCTATCAATTGATATTGTCTTTCAGTGCCCGTGACCCTCTCTTATTTCCTTTCTTGTTGGCTTCTGGTGGGGACAAACTCTTCTCGTGGACTGTTGTTTTGTTTCCATCAATGCTTGTTTATTTTTTATACTATTTGATTTACGAACTATATAAATAAAACTATGAGAAATCTTGTCCTCTATAGGCATGGAACTTGTGTTAAAGAAAAAGGCAGGGAACTCAAATATTTAATAGAATAGCCATATGACGTTGCAGCGTAGGTGAATGTGATTTGATTCATCTAAAATGACTCTTATTGTCTTTTTATAAAATAGCATTTAAAAAATATAGCATAACTATTGTCAAAACTTAATTTGATCAAAAAAATCTATCTAAATTTCTTTTTATCTCCTTGATATTATTTCCTTAAACACTCAAGCGAAACCTCTGCTCAAAAGTGTTATTTCTCATGGTTCTTTATTTCCTCCTACGTTAGATCTCATCAAGTCTGGAACTTCAATTCACCAACAACCATATACAATATGCACAAATAGTTTTATTCGTGAAATCCATAAATTTTATTTACTTGCTTTATACATATCTACTACTAATAGCAATCTCAATTAATTCTAAAGGTTGTGAATCCACTTATGTTGAAAGGTTGTGTCTTTTGTAAAATATGTGCAAAAAGTTGTGTCTTTTCTAAAAGTTCTACGATGGAAGGTTGTATATTTTTTAAAAATTGTCTAAAAGTTGTGATTATTCATATAAGTATCTTTTAAAAAGTGAAAAGTTGTAATTATTCTTATAAATATATTTTAAAAATAACTATTTTTAAATTGGAAGAATGCGACTATTCAAATTGAAGGGTTGTGATTATTCAAATAGATTTTTAAAATCTATAAAAAATCTTTTCAATTGTTGAAGAGTCATGTCTTTTCACCAATTAGTTTAATAACTGTTTCGTTCCTCTATAAATACAATTTGACACTATGTTTTAAATTCAACTTTCCTTTCATTATTCTACAAAAAAAAAATAACTGGTGAATAAAATATCTTCAACGAGTTAGACAAAATGGACATAGATCCAGGTAATTTTCAACTCAAAATATATATATTCTTTGTTAAACCAAAATAGTTA
Source organism: Brassica carinata (assembly GCA_016771965.1). Lineage (NCBI taxonomy): Eukaryota > Viridiplantae > Streptophyta > Magnoliopsida > Brassicales > Brassicaceae > Brassica > Brassica carinata. The sequence goes on along the minus strand of CM028697.1, from coordinate 5,601,875 downwards.
GTTTAAAAAAAAGTAAGCAGCGGAAAATCTTTTAGTTTTTAATAATAAGAAAGTATACAAATGATTCTTTTTTCTTTTTCACTTGAGTATATATGTTTATATCAAATTCACATATTATGGTATTTTTGGAAATGAAATTTAGTTGTTATGACTATCTTTGTATTAAACATATATATCAAAATATGTGGATATTTATTTTTATAAAATGAGTTTCCGTGCGACATCACACGGTTTCTTACCTAGTTTTAATAATAGCAATGTTTTCTAAATCAAAGGTTTATTATATAAATAAAACTATGAGAAATCTTGTCCTCTATAGGCATGGAACTTGTGTTAAAGAAAAAGGCAGGGAACTCAAATATTTAATAGAATAGCCATATGACGTTGCAGCGTAGGTGAATGTGATTTGATTCATCTAAAATGACTCTTATTGTCTTTTATAAAATAGCATTTAAAAAATATAGCATAACTATTGTCAAAACTTAATTTGATCAAAAAATCTATCTAAATTTCTTTTTATCTCCTTGATATTATTTCCTTAAACACTCAAGCGAAACCTCTGCTCAAAAGTGTTATTTCTCATGGTTCTTTATTTCCTCCTACGTTAGATCTCATCAAGTCTGGAACTTCAATTCACCAACAACCATATACAATATGCACAAATAGTTTTATTCGTGAAATCCATAAATTTTATTTACTTGCTTTATACATATCTACTACTAATAGCAATCTCAATTAATTCTAAAGGCCATGAATCCACTTATTGAAAGGTTGGTCTTTGTAAAATATGTGCAAAAGTTGTGTCTTTTCTAAAAGTTCTAATGATGGAAGGTTGTATATTTTTAAAAATTGTCTAAAAGTTGTGATTATTCATATAAGATCTTTAAAAAGTGAAAAGTTGTAATTATTCTTATAAATATATTTTAAAATAACTATTTTTAAATTGGAAGAATGCGACTATTCAAATTGAAGGGTTGTGATTATTCAAATAGATTTTAAAATCTATAAAATCTTTTCAATTGTTGAAGAGTCATGTCTTTTCACCAATTAGTTTAATAACTGTTTCGTTCCTCTATAAATACAATTTGACACTATGTTTTAAATTCAACTTTCCTTTCATTATTCTACAAAAAAAAAATAACTGGTGAATAAAATATCTTCAACGAGTTAGACAAAATGGACATAGATCCAGGTAATTTTCAACTCAAAATATATATATTCTTTGTTAAACCAAAATAGTTAGTTTAAAAAAAAGTAAGCAGCGGAAAATCTTTTAGTTTTTAATAATAAGAAAGTATACAAATGATTCTTTTTTCTTTTTCACTTGAGTATATATGTTTATATCAAATTCACATATTATGGTATTTTTGGAAATGAAATTTAGTTGTTATGACTATCTTTGTATTAAACATATATATCAAAATATGTGGATATTTATTTTTATAAAATGAGTTTCCGTGCGACATCACACGGTTTCTTACCTAGTTTTAATAATAGCAATGTTTTCTAAATCAAAGGTTTATTATATAAATAAAATTCATTACAGTGTACAGCTCTTAGAATAATTAAAGAAGATAAAGGCACACAACAACACCACTTTTTTAATCGAATGCACAAAACAAAACCATTCAAAGATTAAAAGGAACTTTTGAAAGAACTTAAGAAAGACAAAAGAAAACTATTCCAAAAAATAAATTCAATAAATATTATGTAATGACCAATCCCACAATCTCCACCTTCTTTCCCACTATAATGTCCCAACCCCACCATCTCCACCTTCTTTCCCACCATCTCCATCTTCAATAATTCACAAATTAAGAAAAAAAAAAAAGAAAGAAAGAGAGAAGAGAGAAAGAGAGAGAGAGAAGAAGAAGAAGAAGGGAAAAAGCTCATCTGAAATTTCGTGGAAAACCAAGCCATGAGGACGTCGTCAAGCTCGCCACCACCATCATCCGCTACCAAAGGTAATCGGAAACCGCCATGTTTTTGAGTTAAGTTTCGGCTGTTTTAGTAAATCGACAATAACTTTCTAACCGTAGTGAATCTCGTGATTCCAAGACCACCATCGTGTTCCTCTCGTCGAGGCGAATCCGTAGCCACCAAACTCAATCAGTCTGGACGAAACGTCGCAGCCCATAAGTTTAAGACTGCTGGCGTGTCGTTCACGCGCCGCCGAAATTGCCTCCGCCGTTGCACCGCCTTCGCCGCCGGTAAGCTCCGCCGGTGACCGACACCGGTGACTCGTCGGTGACTCGGTCAACTCGGCCGAGTCAACTCAGCGAGTCAACTCGGTTGACTCGGTTAACCGATCGGTTAGCCGGTTTAAATTGATTTGAATTCGGTTAGGTTTAACCGGTCGGTTAAAATCAATTGGAAATCGGTTAGAAAACCGGATTAATTAATTAATTAATTAAATAATTAATCTTTGACCAGTGGGTTGACTTTTCCGTAAATACCCGCTTAAACCGCTCGAAGCATGCTCGACTCGAAATTTCGATATGATTTCAGATTTGGAGTCCATTTGAGCAGCTGGAGTTCATATATACCACTTCTCTTCATTGCTAAGGTGAAATTTCAGGTTAAATCCGTGGTTTAATCTACCATTATGGAAAGTTTAGTTTGAAACATGGATCCGCCTTTGAATCGAAGTCGTTTGAGAGTCTTGCTTGCTCATTATTGATATTAATTGTTAAACCGAAATAAGATAATAGAGGATTCAACGGTTGATTGAATTGATTGATGTTAAGAATCATATATATATATATATATACATATATTTGAGTCCGTGTCGAGATCATGGCAAGGAAATGTCTGCGCTAGGCGTGGATTTCGCGGGTACAAAGACGTTTGTACTAGGCTGCATTGTTTGAGATTGCGGGTATAGAGATATATGTCTAGGCGTGGATTTCGCGGGTACAAAGACGTTTGTACTAGGCTGCATTGTTTGAGATTGCGGGTGCGAGATTTCGCACTCAGTCGCGGATTTCACGAGGGTACGAGTGGACTACTGTACTACGACGCTTGTAGAATATATTCATATATATATATATATCCTTATGAAGGAAATGCGGTATGTTATCATCGCATTGGTTGTAGCATAATACAGTCCTCACAGACATATGTTGATTGTCTTGTGTGGTGTAATCGACACCGATTTGTTTACGCGAGAGCTAGACCTACATTTTAGTAGTGCTATGAACTCAGTCGTGGTTTGCGGTTTAGCATCCCATACCCATCGGCGATTCCCCGCCGCCACCCTCCTTCTTTCCCCTTTCGTGAAACCTACGAGCAAGAGTAATTATCCGACTGGTGCTATTGGGCTTTGGGCTTTTACTACTATCGAGCTTTGGACTTCTATCACTATTATCGCTTTTATCGCTTTTGGCCTTTGGGCTTCTATCTATCGTATGATATTTCAGATTTCGGACTTTCGGTTTATGTCAAATTTTTTATTTTGGATGTTATCGTTATTGGGCCTTAGGGCCTTATGCCATCATGTTAACTTTATATTATGATGGAGGATATTATTATTATTTCGGTTGTGTTATTCTTTTATTTTTCCGCTTTTAATATAAAGTTAACATGCTCGACGAACCCGCGAAATGAAGTTAACATGCCATCATGTTAATAAAAAGTTCGACATAAACCGAAGTCCAAATAATGAAATATCATAAACGATAGATAAGCCCAAAGGCCAAAAAGCCATAAAAACGATAAAAGTGATAAGTCCAAAGCTCGATAGTAGTAAAAGCCCTAAAGCCCAATAGCACCACGGATAATCACTTGCTCGTAGGTTTCACCGTAAAGGGGAAAGAAGGAGGGTGAGCATGTGGGAATCGCCTGCTGAGGTATGGGATGCTAAACCGCAAACCATCGACCGAGTTCATAAGACTACTAAAATGTAGGTCTAGCTCTAGCATGAAACAAACACGTGTCGATTACACCACACGTATCAATCAACTTATGTCTGAGGACTGTACATGCTACAACCAATGTGATGATATCATACCGCATTTCCTTCATAAGGATATATATATGTGAATATATTCTACAAGCGCCGTAGTACAAGAGTCCACTCGCATTCCTCCGCGAAATCCACGCCTAGTGCAGAAATCTCGCACCCCGCAATCTCAAACAATGCAGCCTAGACAAACGCCTTTGTACCCCGCGAAATCCCACGCCTAGCACAGATATCTCTGCGTCTCCGCATCTCAAACAATGCAGCCTAGACAAACGCTTTGTACCCCGCGAAATCCCACGCCTAGCAGACATTTATGCCGCATCTCAACACATGGACTCAAATATATATATATATATATATAATGCTTAACATCAATCAATTCAATCAACCGCTGAATCCTCTATTATCCTATTTCCAGTTTAACAATCAATATCAATAATGAGCAAGCAAGACTCTCAAACAGACTCGATTCAAAGAGACGGATCCATGTTTCAAAACTAAATTTTCCATAATGGTAAGATCAACTAGCTCGATTTAACGGAGTAGCCCTCACCTTAGCAATGAAGAGAAGTGGTATATATGAACTCCAGCTGCTCAAATGGACTCCAAATCTAAAATCAGATCGAAATTTCGAAGCCGAACGCCGAACGGTTTAAAACGGTATTTACGAAAAGTCAACCCGCTGGTCAAAGATTAATTATTTAATTAATTAATTAATTAATCCGTTTTTCTAACCGATTTCAATTGATTTTAACCGACCGGTTTAACCTAACCGAATTGAAATCAATTTAAACCGCTAACCGATCGGTTAACCGAAGTCAACCGAAGTTGGCTCGCTGAGTTGACTCGCCGAAGTTGACAGAGTCACCGACGAAGTCACCGTGTCGGTCAGCGGGCGAGCTTACCGGCGTGAAGGCGGCGCGACGGTGGAGGCGATTCGGTGGGCGCTGTGGACGCATTACTCGCAGCGGTGAAACTTTCGGGCGCTGCGGGTTTATCCGGGTCCGATTGGCGTGGTCAGCGGCTACGGTTTCGTCTCGTCGAGAGGAACACGATGATAGTTTTGGATTCACGAGATTCATCACGGTTAGAAAGTTATTATTGATTTACTGAAACGGCCGAAACTTAACTCAAAACATGGCGTTTCCGACACCTTTGGTTGCGGATGATGGTGGTGACGAGCTTGACGACGCCCCGGGCGGTGGTGGCTCCGCGACGCATTCAGGTGAGCTTTCTCCCTTCTTCTTCTTCTTCTCTCTCTCTCTTTCTTAATTTGTGAATTATGAAGATGGAGATGGTGGAAAGAAGGTGGAGATGGTGGAAAGAAGGTGAAAATGGTGGGGTTGGGGAAAGAAGTGGAGATGGTGGGATTGGGTCATTACAATTCTCCCCCACTTATAAGGAATTCGTCCCCGAATTCATGTCATAAGCTGACGTGCCCAATGTCATCATAGCAAAACCTCGAATACTAATCTTCGCTCGGCCTTTCAGGTCTCCTCCTGGGTCTTATATCTTTCCCAATGAACTCGGACAAACACGGTCGACATTCCCCGAACTGTTTTCACTTGATGATCCAAAATCTCCATAGATGATAAGGTCCATAAAACTTTCTCAAGTCACTTGACGCTTCATGCAAAATAATTATAGCCTTCTCAACTTTTGCAATGTTGTCATATGAACCAAGTCCTGAAGGCTGATATATCTGCTGATAAAGTAATTGCAAGCAACTAATCCAATCCACTCCAGTGAAGGATACAATTCCATGTGTCTCGGTTTAAGCTCCTTTATCTTCTCGAAGTCTTAGGTCCCTCCGAAATGTCCTTATTTTTCAGGTATATTAGGTGCTCATATGTAGTTCAATCCTTACGGTGCTTAGCTGCATAAATCCTCCGACGCCATGGGCTTCCAAAGCCAATCCTTGAGCATGTCCTTTGCTTTACCGCCTCGAACCATTAATAGTTCTAACTCATATTGCTACCACACTTTGGTCCAACAAAGTGGTATACTATAAGGTCAACCATAAATAACCCTCGTATTGTAAATTTTTTTTCAATACTCAAAAGATAGTTTTCGATGTAGGCAAACTCTGGTAAACGTAGATGCTTTCCAAATTCCATCCTACGCAATCTCGAACATATCTTTTAAGTTCGAGTAATCCTCTCGACCGACAATATGTCAACGGGTGATAAGATGTACTCATATGATCTTTGTCCCAAGTGCCTTCCGAAGGCTCTCAAATGTAGATGTGACTTCGATTCCCAATCCGATACAATGTTGACATCCATGAAACTTCTCAAACCCAATAATGTAGGTCTGCTCCAATTGATTAGCTCTGATTGTCTTCTTAATTACTTAGGAAATGGGCTGACTTGGTAAGTGTATCCATGACTACCCATGTGGCATCCTTTCCACATATGGTGATTTAAAATCCAATAACAATGTCCATAATCACCATGCCTCATTTCCACTCCGGCAAAAGCAAACTCAAAAATAACATGATAGATAACTGATCCTCTGTCATAGCCATATAACATGTCTGGCAATCACACGCAATGTAGTTACAAACATCTTCATACTACACCAATTATAGTTAACTCTTCATATTTTTGTACCCTTTGGTGTTTCCGATGGGTAGAGAAACACGAGTGATATGTTTGTTGTAAGATCCCTTTTCTTAACAGCTTATCGTCCACCACACAAACTCGGTTTCGGTACAAGTATATCCTGCTCAAAGCTGTATGATATCCAATACTCCCAATCTCGATCTGCTCAACCAAATCCATAATGCTAACTTGTGCTTACAGATCCTCCATAGCAAAACTGCATGCTCCAAGCCTTAAGGCCATATGTCTTTCCTTTGACAAGAATAACACACAATATGAGATTAGCAAGTGTCCCAATAATACATGAATCTCCTTGGTTCCTAAGATACAACTCATATGCCTACCCAAGTCATTTATCACCTGGTTGTCCTTACCAGATGGTATGCGATATCCAAACTATAGCCTGCTACGAACTCAATCCAATTGCACTGTCCAAGTACAAGTTTTAATGAATGAAGATAAATTTCATATTCTAATGATCCCAAAGAATCTCAACTTCATTCCCATACAATTATGATTTCCAAAACTATAACGCAACTACCACCGCAGCCAATTCAATCATGAATAGGGTAGTGGGTCTCGTGAAGTCTCAACTGATGCGATGCATATGCAATGACCTGATCCTTATGTATCAATACACAATCCATAAATGCTCAACATGCTCCTCTACTACAAAAATAAATCAAAGGGTCGCCGATGAGTACAATCGCAAGACTTGTCCAAGTGGTCACGAAAGACATCATTTACAAACTTCATGAATGCTATCAGTGCATTTGTCGACCCAAAATGGTATCACCAAAAATCATAATATCCATAATGGAAATCTGCATTCTGTACATACTCCTCAGCTATAATAATCTGATGGTATCCTGATGCCAAGACAACCTTCGGGAACCATGATCCTCCATGCAGCTCATCCAAAAATTCATCAATACGATGGTTACCATGTTCAAGACTATGTAGTCGATCCTTACAAACAATGATGATGTTCCCCACGGTAAAGTACTTGGTCTGATAAAACCCTTGTCTGATGAAACTTTAATATGCTCTTCCAACTTGGTCATCTCCAGCTTAATCAAGATAACTTGTGAAACCGATGACGTCCGTGGTTCCAAATCAATCGCAAGAGTGTATCCTCTGTCTGGTGGTGACCCTTCCTAAGGCCACAAAATCCAATTGCACTGTCCAAGTACAAGTTTTAATGAATGAAGATAAACTTCCTTTCGATCTGATTTCAGATTTGGAGTCCATTTGAGCAGCTGGAGTTCATATATACCACTTCTCTTCATTGCTAAGGTGAGGGCTACTCCGTTAAATCCCGAGCTAGTTTAGTACTACCATTATGGAAAGTTTAGTTTCGAAACATGGATCCGTCTCTTTGAATCGAGTCTGTTTGAGAGTCTTGCTTGCTCATTATTGATATTGATTGTTAAACTAGAAATAGGATAATAGAGGATTCAATGGTTGATTGAATTGATTGATGTTAAGCATTGTTATATATATATTTGAGTCCATGTGTTGAGATTGCGGGTACGAGATATCTGTGCTAGGCCGTGGAATTTCGCGGGTACAAAGACGCTTGTACTCAGCTGCATTGTTTGAGATTGCGGGTACGAGATATCTGTGCTAGGCCGTGGAATTTCGCGGGTACAAAGACGCTTGTACTCAGCTGCATTGTTTGAGATTGCAGGTGCGAGATTTCGCACTAAAGCCGCGGATTTCGCGGAGGGTACATAGTGGACTACTGTACTTACAACGCTTGTAGAGTTATATTTATAGATATATATCCTTATGAAGGAAATGCGGTATGATATCATCGCATTGGTTGTAGCATGTCTAGTCCTCTAGACATATGTTGATTGTTTTGTGTGGTGTAATCGACACTGTGTTTGTTTCATGCTAGAGCTAGGCCTACATTTTAGTAGTGCTATGAACTCACCATGGTTTACGGTTTAGCATTCCATACCTCACTGGCGATTGCCGCCACCCTCACTCTTTCCCCTTTTAGGTGAGATCGATGAGCAGGAGTGATCTTATCGGACTTTGGCTTCTTGGTGCTATTTGGGCTTTTGGGCTTTTACCACTATCAGGCTTTGGACTTCTATCACTTTTATCGTTTTATCGCTTTTGGGCCTTTGGGCTTCTATCTATCGTTTATGTTTATTTCCCATTTCAGATTTTCGGTTTGTGTCGTACTTTATACTTCGGATGTTATCGTTATTGGGCCTTAGGGCCTTATGCCATCGTGTTGACTTTTATATTATGGTGGAGATTATTATTATTATTTGAGTTGTATTATTATTTTATTTCCGCTTTTATCTATTTATTATATTTCGAAAGTGACGAGTGTCACATTTTGGTATCGGAGCTATTTATTTATCGTAACATTTTATTATGTAAATCGGGTGTCACATTTTTGTATCAGAGCTATTTATTTATCGTAACATTTTATTATGTAAATCGGGGTGTCACATATTAATTTACTTTTTTTTTGCAAATGTTCAAGCTGAACAAGCATATATCTGAAATGGAATTGTAAATAATATTTTAATATTTAGCAGTCGATAAAAATGGCAAATACCTACGTGTACATTTTGATATGCAAGGACAATTGAGAAATTTTTCGTGAGGTTATTAACACTCTTATTAGAGCATTTTCGACTCACATCTATAGTAGAGATCTCTAAAATAGAAAAAAAATGTGGTTTTTTTTTTATAACCGAGTATCCTAGTCTTACCGAAGTGATCCAGATTAGAAACCGAAACGACCAAGGACCAACGAACTGGTCACCATGTGGGTCACCGTAAACGGTCTTCGGTCTCGGACGTTGGAATTCCGCATGTGAATTTCTCAGTGGCCGGAATTTAACCGGATGATGGCACTCACACCGGCACTCACACCTGTAAGCATGTTCCACTAGAACTAGAAGCCTCGTTAAAAAAATGTGGTTGTTGCTCCAATGTGTTTCCTTATAGAGATGGATTGTAATGGTCTTAAGAGTATTAAGTCGGCCTCTTTGACGGGGAAAGAAATCAACGGTCGAAAGATATCCCTTTCTTATTATTTGAGGAGCATTAGATAAAACTAACCTTTATTTCATGTGTTTATTACATGTGTGCCATTTTCTACGTGCCATCACCACAAGCTCTCTCACACCTTATATTCAAACACCCTTTCTTAACTAGACTAATTACAAAATTTGTCATTGCTAATTACATTAAAACTTCCGTATATACTATAAGCTTATTGACTAACAAAATAATTTATCCCATGCCCTACTACTCTTTGATTACAAACGTTTTCATTTTCAAATACGCAGAGATTTTATTACCATAACCAGAGATTCTTCATAATTATCGATTTCAATATGGAAATTCGTATAGCCTGACTTAAATATTAATGCATTTCTATATAGTTAAACTATATAAAATCCATTATGTACGTATGTATCTACATATCTACTTATATATGTGTTGCTATATCACGAATTCGTTATATATGTGTTGTCAAACACAATGTTCAACAATTCTTACATAATCGCAAAATCTTATACATATATACATACACTTTTTCAAAAAAATTACATAAAATGATCTAATATATAGTATTTTTAAAAGCTAATAATAGTTTCAAATCTCCTCCATTGTATGTTAACCACGTTTATCGCTTCCATAATTATCAATGCAATTGTAATCGATTGATCATTTTATGATAGTTTGGATTCAAGGCAACACAATTTAATACATTACCATTTCGAAAGTGTTCGATAATATATGAATCAGAATTGATTTGTCAATCACGGATCAAATAAATTATTGTCAATGGCAATGTTAGCGTAGGAAATGGCAACACAATTGACGAAAAGAGGAGTTTTCTATAAAATTTATGATACAATATTTCAAATGTAAATGTAGATTTTGTTTTCAAACAAAGACTTCCTTTTTGGGATATGTAATTACTGAGTATTTTTTTTACTCTCAATAAGCCATATATAATAACATTTCTATGCATTTTAAAGATATAGTGTACATGAAATCCTTGCTATGCATTATAAATATCTTTGCTATGCATTTTAAAGATTTTCTTACAGCAATAATGGCATTGGTGAAAAGAAATATATATTAAAACTTACATATTACAATATTTTTCTACTTTCTTAATAATATAAGTTTTCACCTAAACGAAGGGATTGTCAATCACACAACACTTAATGGGACATACGATGATCTCCATGATATTTCAAATCAGGAATGTATAAAGATAAATATGACGCTATTGGAATAAATGTATGTTATAGAGTTGAACTCAATAATTTCTATACAAAAATTGCGACGAAAAATGAAAAGTTTCAAAATCAGAATTGATTATTAATTTGAGATCGATTGATTTTTTCAATCAAGCTGCAATCTTTGTTTCCTTATATTAAAAGTAAGAATAAAATGTTTTCTGATTTTGAAAGATCAATTCGCAAATGGAGTAATAAGGCGAGTTTCAAAATAGAATTGTAGCAAGTTATTCAAGATAATTATTGAATATTACATATATTTAAATCGATTTTGAATAAAGATAGCAAACCCTAGACCCAAAACTTCTTGTATATAAATATGTAGCCGATGTTAACATCTCCTCACCACAGTCTATATCTCAAAACATTGTTACCAAAACATTAGGTTTTTCTGATTTTACCTAGGTGGTAACATTGTCATTTTACCTAGGTGATAACATCGTGATTTCACTTTATTATGTTATTCTATCACATATGCTGCAATATCGTGTTTTATGATTACATTAACGTCATCATTAAGTGTGTTTATTATGGTGTCCTTGCTCATGTTTTTAAAGAATTTTATTAGTTTATTGCTTATATTTCGTTTTATCTTATATGTATATTTTATTTTATGAAAACAATAATTCTATTGTATGTGTTTTTTTTTTCCTTCATAATTTAGTTTATATAAGTTTTTGATTACTCTTATAGATTAGCTTTCATCCGAATCACATACGATTTCATCATTTGAAATCTAATCCTTCCTCATCGTATATATAAATAAGTTATTTTGAGCACATCTACTCATCACATTCTTCTTCCCAAACCTTCATTACAAATTCTATCTTACAAGCAAAACACTTATGGTGGGTCTCAACTCATTATATAATATGTAATCTTGTGACTATAAGTTTTACATTTCTAATATCTATAGATTAAAAGTTATAATTTCTTTTAATCCATTCACTCCACGCAGAGCGCGGATATCACATAGTATTATATTAAAGATACCCATAGATAAGCGGTTCGAGCCTTGCACAACTGATTTGTCTGGTATCCTTTATCAAGAATCCATTAAAAAGTTTTAAAATTAGTTTATTTACTTTATCTGTACGTTATTTCTACAAGACTGATTAGATTATATTTTTTTGAGCCATTGATTATTCTTTCTAAGAAACAATAATTCTATATTATTGGCTTTGTTGTTTTATAATTTTTTTTTTTTTGGTAGGATGTTGTTTTATAATTTAAACGTGAACCTTCTAGACTTTCTCTTACATTTTTTAAAATCGCATATGCTCTGAAACAGAAGTGTATCATCATGAGTCTAGAAGTTGACAAAAGTATGGACTTTCCTGGGTCTAGAAGTCTAAAAGTACATTCATATTCCATTTCAGTATCAACATTTTCAGAAACTACATTTAAATGATCTGTAAACCACTGACGAAAATCTATTGTACGAAACTAATCTTTTGTAAGCAAATTTGCATGACATCGAGACTTCTACAGTACCACCAGAGGAACTCATGATTTGACACTAATCCCTGCATGATTAATCTCGGTCTCTTAACCGGGATTCTTAACTCATGGTTTGATATTTTTTATTTTTATTTTATACTTTTCGGCTAATAAACGGTTCTTATATCTATTATTTAAAAGACAGTTCTTAGTTTTTCTTAATTAAAATCTAAGAACCATCTATTAGGTAAAACTAAGAACTCCAGTTAAAAAACTGAGTTTAATCATGATCTCAAGGCATCCATAGCTATTCATATTTTCCGGTCTCTCATGATTTAAAATAAAAAAATAAATAGAAAATAAATGCAAAAAAAAGGGAAGAATCGATTGGTCTTAAAGAAACCAAAGGCTCTCCATAAAAGATTTTTCTCCTGTGTATCAACTTTCAACTGCTCAAATTAATTAAAAGATAAATAAATAAAATTATAAAGTTAAACCATAATATTTTAGTTTTGTTGAGAGACTCAATTATCATACACCGGCGCTGATGCTCTTACACGTTAGCGGCAAGACAATTTAATCGTTTTATCACATTGTCTTTCATCTAAAGAAAGAATTCTAGTATTTTCTTGAAAGAATTCTAGTCTTTTGAACCAAGGTTTCTAGTATTCCCAAAACATTTATTGTTTCCAGATTATTTATTTACTTTTCAAGATTTGGTATCAGGCTTTCTTGAAACTTCAGATTTATAGAACCATTACACCTAGGTTCAACTATTGTTTCCAGATTATGTATTTTAACCGATTTGAATAATATATACAAAGTTTAAAAAACTATAAAATATATATTTAATTTTTTAAAATATAACATGTGATTTAAAAAAAAAATTATAATTTTTCAAATTAATTTTTCTTTACTTGATTATTTGTTAAAAATATAATCAAATTCACTATGAAGTTGTATTCAATAAAACGTGATTTGAATAAATATTTAAGCATCAAAAAAATATTATATAAATTTACTAAGGAAGTTAAAATCAGTAATTCAATAGTGCATATTTTATTTAGATTTTCAAATCCATATAAAATCTTTAAATAAATATTCTACTAAAAAAATCTAATGTGATACTAAGCAATCCTACAAAATCACCTGCTTTGCTTCAACTACATACACTTTTTCTTTATTTTCTTGCAAATCTAGATAAACAAGAGGTTGCAAGATTTGTTTCATTAATTTACAATTTTATGCTTTCATTTTATAGCTGTATAAATATATAGATTTATGTAGGTGGAAGTACATGCATATTTCACTCTTTACCCTATACCATTCTTCTGTATTTCAGAAAAACTTATTTCCAACATATAATTTTATATTATATTCAATGGATATAAAAGCCCTACATCTAAAACTTCAAGAGATGAGACAATCTTTCTTTAACGAGGTTAGTATATTTCAATCTAATGAGCATATAAACGTCTATTGAACGCATAACATTCCAGGTTTATTTTCATTTGAAAAAAACAACCCAGTAATTTTTACATTTGAACATCTACTGATAGCGTCACCATTAGCTCTTTGTTAAAATAACAATATTAAAAAGTTTCTGTTGAAAATATCAAAAAATCGTTTCATCATTTATTAGAAATCTTGTCTAAATTTTCTGAAAAATATTGACGCAGGGCTACCTCAATTGTCAGTATACTCAGATAGAAGCATTGGAGAAAGACTCAAGCCCTTATTTTATTGTAGAAATAATAACTCTCTATTTCAGAGATTCCCCCAATGTTATTGCTGCTTTGGAGCATGAATTGTGAGTCTCCTATCTCTTTGCTTATCAAAATCCGCTTGATATAATCATGGAATGCATCAATATTGATTTTAATATAATGTTCGAAGTAAATGGAGAGTTGGATCTGTGTATATTTGTGTGTGTAAATTCTGTAAAACCTATATTGAGTTAAGAGTACGTAGATGCACAACTGCAAGATCTAAGACACACTCTACGTATAATTTTTTATACGAAGTAAAACAACTCTTGTTTATAAGTTTTTATAACATATTTTTCTACTTATGTTTGGGTTTCTATATTTGTATATCAATGAAACATACTGAAAAGGTGCAAATTCAGATCAAAATCATTTGACAATAACTTGATGCAATGGATGCAGTCATGTTTTTTATATTCTAGTGTTTGTCCATTCACTAAACCTTTTACGTTAAATATATGGTTAAATTGACCTTGGCTATAATTCGGTACTTTTTTAAAGTTATGTTGATTATATTTTAAACAGGGCGCGGGAGCCAATAGAGCTACCCAAGATTACCAAATGCATTAATCGGTTAAAAAGCAGCAGCGCCAGGCTAGTGTTTTATTTTGCAATGTGGTTTTAAAACTAAATACAAAATTTACATTGAAATATAAATGCTGACTTTTCTTTTCTCTCAGCATCGGTGCCATCAAAATTAACAATGAACTTGAGAAGGCAAACATACTTCTCCAAGCTGGCAATGTAGAAGGGTAAGTACGTTCTTTTCATTTTCATTATTCAATTATTTTTACATACCAAGCTTCATTTAGCCATGAGATATAATGATCGAAACTATTTCATAAATAATATTTTCACTTTCAAGAATGAAAGAAGCAGTGCGTCGTATTAAGAAGGAGCACAGTGAACTCCGCGCAAAGTTTGAGACATATTTTCAGGTATATAAAATTGCAAATTAAAATGATTCTTGCAACAGATGGTTTCTATGCTCGAATTATGCGATATTCAACTAAAATAATCTTTCATATATATGATCCGGAACTGGATCTAGTTCTTAGCTTATTCTTTTCTTTGCCAGTTGATGAGACGAGCTGGTCCAACAGAACAAGCTGTGAACTCAAGCTAAAGACATGCATGTAAGCCATGTAGTTTGGCTTGCACGACAAACGTTCCACCTGTTTCTACCCAAAAAAAATAACATTTCAACTGTCCAAACCCAACCACTGATCAATTCTAGTTATAATTATTGTTAATTTTAAAATGTTATATTTTTTTCTTAATCTTATATATGTTACCTTATGTTCTGAGCATAATAAAATAATTATTTATTTCTATTAGATAACAGTTTTAAAACTGAATTTAGTGATATTTTGCATCGGGCTTCACATCATTGGTTGCAAATCAATGACATGAAAAACTCTTTAAATTTAATAAAAAAAACTTTTCTTGTTAATCTTAAAATGTTAATATTTTTTGTCTTAATCTTATATATGTTACCTTATGTTCTGATGCATAATAAAATAATTATTTATTTCGATTAGATAACAATTTTAAATATTTTCCATTGGACTTCACATGATTGGTTGCAAATCCATGATATGAAAAACTTTTTAAATTTAATCAAAAAAAACTTTAACATCTCAAAATTAAAAGTTGGAAATATATTCTACTGTAAATAATTATATAGTGTGAGATATAAGAGTTGTACAACTAGTTTTTAATTCTTATTTGAATTTTAGATCATTAACCGGCTACACATGCTTTTTTTTCTTTCAAAATGACATACATTACAAAACTACATATATTTGGGGCGAAAAATAGTTATTATAATTTTTCGTTTTCTTTCTCACCAAAAAATTACAAATTATCAAAATACCCACCCCAAAAGGAACGATCATTCCAAGTAAAAAAATAAAGAAAGAATAAAAAAACGTAATCCATTCGATTAGTGGTCAGCAGCAACAGTGACAACGTAAACTAGTGGTTCCGTTAAATCACCGTTACTTTGCGTTGTAATCACCACATCGACGCTTTCACTGCACGTAAGCTTTCTAGCTCTCATCGCTTCTCCCTCCCAATCTGTAGTGGCCACGACATAAAGCATCATAGCAGCACAACATATCTGCGCCGCGAAAAGACCTATCCAAAGCCCGCAAAATCCATACCCGGCCCAAAACGTTAGCCCAACAGCTACAGGCGTTCCGACAAGGTAAAACGCACCTAGGTTTATGTTGGCAGCTTTAGACGGCCAAGCAGTCCCTCTAACAACCCCGCAACCTACTGTTTGCGGGCAGTTCCCGAGCTCGCAGAGCCCAAGAATCGGCAGCGCAGCCGCGGTTAGCCGGATGATATCAAAATCGTTAGTGAAAATACGTCCCCAGACGTCGCTTACACCCCAAGCAAACGCAGAGGCCGTCATGCCCATTACTCCAGCAAAGGTAACGGCCACAATGGCTGATAACCTAGCCGTGTTTGGTCGGTTTGATCCAAGTTCGTTACCTACGCGGGTGGAAACTGCAAACCCTAGAGACGATGGAAAAATGTAAAGCAACGACGTCGTTTGAATAAGAATGCCCATAGCTGCAACTGGAGTCTGAGGGTTAATGAGTAAACCACAAAGAACGGTCATGATCTCGTACCACCACCACTCTAGACATACTCCCACGCAACTCGGTATTGCCAAATTAACCAGTGGGCCCCAGTCTTTGAAACATTCTGAGCTAGGGCGGGTCCACGTTGGCTCGTGTAGACCTTTGACCCAAACGTAGGCCACAAGGAAGGCGACAACAAAAAGATTTGAAGCGGCTGCAGCCATTGAAACACCGATGAAACCCAATCCAAGGTAAGAAACTAGGAGAAAGTTCATCGGTATGTGGAAGATGGTGCCGGCTAGTGTAGCGATAGTTAGTGGACTTGTGATGCCTTGTGCTCGAAGGTATATACGAAGAGGGTTAAGAATAGAGTTGGTAAGCAAGTCCGGAATAGAGAAGAGGATATATGTTTGAGCCAACGATGCAATACTTGGATCTTGATGGAGAGAGATCATGATGTTCCCCAGGTTGAGCCATAGAGCGACAATTACAAGCGAGCTGGTGAGCAAGAAGAGCACGGTTCTTTGAAGAGTTAATGAGAGGAGTGTTGGCTTGCCGGCTCCAAAGGCTTGGGAGCAAAGTGGGTCCATGCCGAGTGCAAGGCCTGCAAGAACTGAGTATCCAGTAATGTTGGCAAAGGCAATGGCCAAGGAGCCACCAGCGAGCTCTAGTTCGCCGATATGACCGAGGAAGAGCATTGAGATGGCTGAGCGAGCATAGAGGATGAGCGCGGCGAGGATCGTGGGGAAGGCTAAGGAGAAGAGAGACTTTGCTTCTGTCTTAAGCTCAGAGAATGTTGGGACAATGTGAGTAGGGTTTTGCTTTTCTACGTCTATCTTCGATAGAAGATTTGTGTGACTGGTTATGTTTGAGGTTTCCATCACTCTGTCAAATGAAACACAAGACGAGTTTTGAGTTGGTAGATAAGATTATTTGCCGATGTCAAAGCATAACTTTTTTGGTTCTATATATAGTACAGAAGTAGACCTAAACGTGTCCACGTCTAAGCTAGAATGGTTCAAATATGTATGCAGTTATTTTTTCAATTAAAATAAAAAGTCAAATAGTTATTAAATTGAGGAAAATTATGAATAGCCGCTGTTTGAAATATTATTTTATATTTAAAAATATGATGATCTGGTTTTAATTATATTTTATTGAATTAATCACTCATAATACGTACTGGTTATATTACTGAAACATGCACAAAGACACACTTTAAAGGTTTATCTGAATCCAGATAATACCAAAGATAAGGAAAGTTAGAATTGTATTTTTCATTACAAACCATATTCCACTCAAAATTTCACCAAAAACTAAATTTTACTAGTGTAGGTTAAGTTAAATATTATATTTGGACGTTATATATTGAGATCACAAAGTTAAATAATCAAAATTAGATGATAAATGTAGTTTTGATATTTATATTTACTTATGTAAATCAAATATCAATGTTAAATTGCACTATTTTGCCATATAAAAGTGAGACATGTAATCTAGTTTATATGAACCATTTTGTGCCACAAGTAAACTAGGGTGGATGTATTAGCAATTCTTAGTTTATTTCTCCACCCTTTAAACAGTTATAGAGGTGTTATCTTGTAAGGCTATAAATGTCGTGGCCACACTACATGAGAAAGAGAGCGCTTCAGCACTTGCATGTTAGTATTGACCCGAGACTCACCGTAGTCAAAACTGAAAAACAAAATCCTTGATAAGGTAACTCACTCTCATAGTCTCATCCTTATAAGAGCGTGATTAACCCGGATTCTTAGGATGAAGTTCTTAACGGAAGTTAATAAACTGTTTCTTAACTTTAACTAAAAAACTAAGAACCGGTTCTTAAAGTCTAAGAACCTCGGATTAATCATGGTTTAAGAGCATGATTATCGCTTGATACCCGATATGGGGTCCTTAATTTTATTTTATTTTTTTTTATTTTTTTTGTCCTTAAAAAAACAAAAGAATTGAACCAATCGCAGGCCGCCATGTGTCGGTGGAGCCAGCAAACAGTAAAAAAACCAGCCCAAGACCAATCTTTCACTCGCGATTTTCGTGACCGTTTTTTAAAAAATACGTGGGGCCCACATATTAAAATCACACAGAATCGGGTTTTAGAAACCGCGATAATTATGGTCTAAGAGCATAAACATCTCAGGTTTCTTAAAGAGGTTTTTGACAAAATATGGACCCCACTGACGCGTGGATCCCACAAAAATTTTAAAAATCAACCCCAAATCACCAAATAAAGATCGGTATTTGAGGAGTTTTGCACTGTTTACGGGCCCCACCGACACGTGGCGGCCCGTGATTGGTTTATTTTTTAATTTTTTTTTAGGAAAAAAAAAATTCTTAATGACCCCTTACCGATAATCATGGTCTAAGTAGCCCATGAATACTCCTCATAGGGCGAACACTCGGGTTTAAAATTTGAAAATAGGATCAAATCTGAAATTTTATACGTATTATTTCATCCATATATATCATAACTAATATGATAAAACTAACTAAGTTTTTTGTAGGGTCTAAATGTTAAGAAAACTACTCTGGAAACTGCAAACTAAATGTTACTGTAAGAAAACTAACTTGCCACCCTCGAAAAACCCCATAAAATACCAAGATCCCTGCAAATAGTCAACTTCAGATTTTAGTGTCAAGATTTATTTCTCAACTAGTTGGTACATATGAAAATAATGTCAGTACTTAGAGCATATCTAATCCAAAACTCTATTTTTTTCTTCTAAAATAGCGTAATTTTAAAAGAGTAAAATGTAACATTCCTATATATATTCTTCTATTATTGAATCAAATCTACATCTATAATAAATTTACTCTATTTTAAAGAAAAATAATAATACATAAAATAGGGTTGAATCGGAAATAGTCTTAATAAACGCTCTATTTTCTCTCATTTTAGTGAAACCTCTCCCATCTTTGTTTTACCGTTAAATAGCGTACACATGGGCTACCCTCATCGTGAATCTTTTCTCTGTTGGGTTTCCGACAATCTCATATCCAAAATACATCATCATTCCGAGGCTTGTGTTCGTTTCTCATTTTCTTGAGATTTCTCCTATGGGGAACGAACTCATCAACGATTTTTTGCCAAACAATGTATATAAATAAAACTGTTTGATATACACATGAGCTAGTCATCTAGATATACACAATATGTTTTACAAAACATATTATATCTCATATATAGCCAAGATTTATAATTTATTGTGATCATCTTAGTTACTAATGTTTAATTTATCTTTTTAATATATACATATTTCCTTTTAGTATTTTTTAAGATACTGTATATACTTTATTTTCTAAATTACTTATGTGTTTTTACTTTTAGACGTGGTGAAATGTAATCGATATCCGTAACATATATAATTTTTAACTATATACTTAATTTTCTTAAGGTACCTATGTGTGTTTATACTTGGTGAAATGTAATCGATATCCTTAACATTTATCACCATCAGAGCATCTCACCTCCAATGAAAGTTTCTCAACTTGAGATTCTAAGATTATATATATATGTATAAGTATACAAAAATATCATTGCTTATCTCCGTAACAATTATGATTATTTTTTAAGATGATTCATCCTCTCTCATTAAATTCTGGATTCAAGATCGTTCATGTAGCTTTTGTTACTTCAAACATATATTTATCTTTCCTATGGTCCCCTCCTCTTCATGATATACCATTTTAACTAAGCTTGCACCAACAGTAATAAGAAGATGAACGAAGAAAACCTAGAATTTAGAGTAAATAACCCACGTTAGAGGTAGATGGAAGACATTAGAAGTTTTGTTGTCCACAATAACTACCTTACATATTTTGTTATCAACGAAGAGTCGTTGTATGTTTTATTTTGTTTCTTCGAGAGCTCGAGTCATTGTTACTTGTTACATGGATTTGAATTTGTCTCAATAAATCTGTCATTTTTTTTCGTAACATATAAACATGTCATTCAATTAGGAGAGGAAAGCTGTCTTTCACTTGATCTTGTCTTGCCCTCAAACACCCGAACATGTCTCTGGATACAAATTATACATCATTGATGATGCTATCCCAAGATTAATTGCTGTTGACTTTGTATTTCCATTTACAAATGTTTGACTTTTAGTGGTTGATATGTTTGACTTTTAGTGGTTGATATGTTTGACTTTTTAAATATATTTGTTAGTCATATACTTCCTCCAATTACAAAAATGGCGTGTTGCCACATCTCATATATATTAAGAAACTTTCAAGTTTATTAATATGCCTATGTTTAATACATCCATAATTATTTAATATGAGAATAAGACAAAGTTATTAGTTTTAGGTAGAAATGTAATGTGAAAATTAGTTTGAGAAGTCGTATTTATAAGAACACAATATTTGAAACAAACAAACAAAAATCTAAAACAAGATTTTGTGAAAATAGAAGAAAATATTTATTTTTCCGTTTCAATGCAAAATAGCTTCCAAAGCAATTTCTGTGTATGTGTACATCATATGTTGTCAAATAATACCCAAACAGCATTTGTATACTATTGGCATTTTCTAGGCTTTTAAGCATTTGACTTCTTTTTTTAAGCATTTGACTTTTTTTAACCTACGTAAAAATATTTAAATTTATGTTGCAGTATCATGACTTTTATTTTCAAAGAGACGTGCTTTTCGCTTGGAGCCATGTCCTTATAATAACGCTGAAGCATGCCTAGTTTACACAGGTCCACGTATCTACATTCTAATAGTTGTTCGCTTTTGCCATTTTTCTGTAACTTAATTATCTTCTCCATCTGAGCCAAAGTTCAAAAACAATTATCTTCTTCATCTTGTGAAATCCATATCTGTGTTTTACATTTCAAGATATGTACTACAGAGTCTACAATACCAGTAAAATAATATTTCTGTGTATAAATATTCAATGTTAAGTTACAAAAAAAATACTCAATGTTATACCGGATCATAATCAGAAGCGTGCCTTCAGTGTATTAAGAAAAATACTTGCTTCAAACCCCGAATAATATGACTTTTTTAAAACCCCAAAATTTAAAATAATTTCTAGTATAATAGTTCAGACGTATTTAAAAAAAAAATCCACGAGAATGGACTAACTGACCATCTGAATCAACGTATTTTTTTTTCTATATGCAGAGCCGGTTTTGAGGACATACGCATGAAACTTTTGCATGGGGCCTATGATTTTTCTAAAAAATATTAAGGCTTAATTTTTTCCGTTGTTTTGTTAATGCAATGTATAAATGTTGCCAATAAGTTAAAAAGCGATGAAACCACTTATAAAATGCAAACACAATTAAATCATATATATTCTTTTATATTATTTAATATGTTAATGAATGAAAAGGAAAAATAACTGATTAAGCAATAATTACTTTCTACATTAAATTACATTTTCTTCACAATTCAACTGTATTTGCCTTTCCTACTAACGCTTCATACAATTTCAAGAGCAAAACTTAAGAGAATACTGAAACATCAAAAATAACAAAAACTTTGATTACGAAAATTTGATGGATGATTTTGTGAAAAAATATAAGAATAAAATTTATTTCTAAGAACTGATAAATTTTATTAGTT
Source organism: Brassica carinata (assembly GCA_016771965.1). Classification (NCBI taxonomy): domain Eukaryota; kingdom Viridiplantae; phylum Streptophyta; class Magnoliopsida; order Brassicales; family Brassicaceae; genus Brassica; species Brassica carinata. Next base: position 5,579,639 of record CM028697.1, on the reverse strand, counting down.
TTGAAAATATTATAATATTTTATTATAAATTTGAGTTTCAATAGATATTACAGGGACCTCAATTTTTAATTTCGTATTGGACCTCAGATATCTCAGGACCGGCACTGTCTATATGACATAATATAACATATTTTGGTGAAGGTGATATATCGTATTAAAAAACTGTTTTTATTATAGTTGTAAATAAGTTTATTTATTTTTAAACCTTCCTTTAGGCCTCTAGCATGGCACTGATCATAATACAGTACGAACTGGTAATCTGATCATCATTTCATCTTATACATGTATTTTTTTAGAAACTTTTTTTTACAAGAAACAGTAAACTATTGAAGTGGTTGCGTACAATGATTTGGTCATAGGCTTGATCAGTTTTGTAAGTGGATATTGATATTAGTTGACAAAATTTTGAAAATCATATAAAATTATGCCTAATTTTGACATTTCTCGTCCTAATAAAAAAATCCAATGCATCCCCATCGTGAGTGAGCAAAGCATATATTATATACCTGCGGAAAATAATTGCATATATACTCGGACAAATCTCCAAAATAGCAATTCTCTATTCTTTTAACTAACAACCACATTCTTTAAGGAGGTGAATGTTGGATAATTCCAAGTTCAAAAGGACAACTCACATAAGTACGTAAAACCTAGTTGTGGTAAGAAAATCTAAAAAATAACATATAGTCATAGACTCCATGTATATAATAAATTCCACAAATAGCATTTTCATATTTTCAAATGATTTAAAATATGAAAACCGGTTCGGATTGGTGAACCGAGACACTATCTCCCAAGCTGAATGCAATTCATGGCGCCGAAAATGAAGTATTGTGACGGATATTAGGAGACCAATTGTTATATATGGGAGTGCTCATGCTTATGGGATGCAGCATCACAACTGGGGCCAAGATGAACAATTTCCATACAACACGTTAGATGATTATGCAAAGCTTCATGTGAAAGAGTTTGAGCAATGTTTGTTTGGATGTAAATAGATCTTAATTTGATAGCTTCAACTGATGCAATTTCGAATTTCCTTTTTTTGTTGGATTGGGACTTGTAAATCTCCACAATAAAGAATGAAGTCAAATCCAAATAGAACTCACTATCCAACATTGACAATTCTAGGATTTCTACATCCACGGATTCTTCTTCGCTGTTTTTGAGAATCCAGTGCTTGTTTTCTGGAAACAAAACAAAAGCTTAAAGTTAACATATGTCGAGTATCACTGACAGATCCCTATTTAGCTTCCAAACTCATAATCTCACAGTCGTGTACCAATTGATACCTAATGTAGCTATTAAAGTCGAAATTCAACTGATACGGGTTTACTAACTAAATGTTTTAATTTAAATAGGTCGAACATCAATTAAGTATGCAAGGAGGGTTCTGGACTATTTTTTCAGGTTCTTACCAGTTTCAGCTTCTTTCCTTTACCACGAATCCTGTTCTTTTGAGGTTTCAGCTTGTATATCCGAACCATCCAGTGATGACTCGTGAAAACCTGATGAAAAAAAAAAACAGTCAAATTTACCAAAACCAAGAATCAATGCAATCAATCCTCCGTTTGTGGTAAAGAATTAAAAACTCACCTCTTCAAAATGTGTGAGCTTGAAATTTTTCTTCACAATCTCTGTCCGCCTGACCCAATCATAACCTTTACCATCTGTCTCTACAAACCTAGAGCAAACACACACAAAGGACTAAGGCATTGTAAACATAGTTCTTAAGGTTACACTTACAGGAAAGGTTCGTACCTGTACAAAGGCAGTTCAAAATTGTTGGTGTGGCCTCAGAATCAATCCGGTATTGGCCATCTCTCTTTGAAAATAAATTAATAGGTAAGATTCAAAGTCTTTAAAACTATTGAGCCATCACAGCTTGTTGACGTACCAGATAATCAGCTTCCTTTATATGAGGAAAGACGCCGCCTCCGATGCGCACCATCCACAGAAACTTGTTAATATTCAGATCTCTTATAAACACAAGGAGTTATAAGAAAAACTTTTCTTATTAGCTTTAGAAACTACTCAAAACTAAAGCTCTCAATATGTTTCTCTCAGATCATATGGAACACCTCTCCATTAGACCTATATTTATATGAAAGACAATTCCCTTTAACATGTTGGATATGGAAAACACAAACCTAACCTAAATAGAAACTTCCTTTTCCTATTTTTAGGTTTCCTTATTGTGTTTATCTTAACATATTAAACATCCAATAATATGTTAAGTTTCCACAAACTTGGAATTATCCAACATTCACCCCCTTAATTCCAACTTGAATTAGGGAGATCAATTTCTTAAACTCCGATTAAGCTCCTCATTTGCTTGAACATAATCCTTGCTAATGGCTTGGTAAAGATGTCAGCCTTCTGCTCAACACCCGGCACATGCTCCACTTCGATATGCCCGTTCTCCACACACACACTCACGAATGAAGTGATACTTCTTGAGTACATGCTTACTCCTTCCATGGAAAACTGGATTCTTGGTTAGAGCAATGGCTGATTTGTTGTTGATCCTAAGCTTGAGTCTCTCGCCTTCTTTGCTTAGTATCTCACTCAACAATTCCTTGATCCATATAGCTTGCTTCGCTGCTTCGTTGCTGCCATGAATTCGCCGCGATGATGACAATGCAACCGTCACGCTTCTGCGACGCCCAAGTAATCGCTGATGAACTGTAGTAGAATGCATGTCCCGACGCGTTCTCCGCCATCGAGATCAATGTTGTGACTGATGTCACTATAACCAACGACACTCCTTGACCCATCTCTCTTGAAGAACGGACCGTAGTTTGTTGTTCCTTTCACATATCGCAATATGTGTTTGATGGCTTGTCTGTGAGAGTCTATCGGATTGTGCATGTATCCGCTAAGAACACCTACCGCGTAACACAGTCGGGTCTTGTGTGAAGCGATACCTCAAACATCCTATGATTCTTCCGAACTCGGTAGCATCTATCTCGCCATCTTCAGCTTTTGAGATCTTCAAATTCGCCTCCATTGAATTTGAGTTGCGCTACACGCTTCCATCTTTGTGTCACGATGATTCCTTGAGCATACCTCTCTTGTTTTATTCTGATTCGTCGCTCCTTGAATCACCTCTATGCCAAGGTAGACGTTAGCTTACCTAGATCCGACATCTCGAACTTCTGACATCTCCTCCTTGAATTGCCTAATCACCTTAAGTGAAGTTCTGTCACAAATAGATCATCAACGTAGATGGCAATGACCAAGACGCCTTCCTTCAGTCTTGCAAGACACCGATGGTTCCTTTGTGCACTTCTCAAATCTCATCTCCTTGAGAACCTCGATCAAGTTTCACACTCCATGCTCGGGTGCCCGGCGTAACACATGCAACGCCTTGTGTAACACACAAACTCGATCCTCTTCTCCTTTCATCTCGAACCGGTTGGTCTATCTACAAGCTCCCATATCTTGTTTCTTGTGATAGACTCCAACTCGTCTTCCATAGCTTCAACCCAATCTTCTTCACAAGATAAGTTGAACTCATTTGAGGCAATCTCTCCTCCTCTATCGGTGCATCCTAGATTGAACACATCCGAGGCAACCTCTCCTCCTCTATCGGTGCAACCTAGATTGAACATAGCCGAGGCAAGCTCTCCTCCTCTATCGGTGTGAGATCTTTTGAACCGATAGAATGCCTCATGATTATCTATCGTCGTTGGTGGTGCGGTTTGTCCACTCAAATCTCCAAGCAATAATCTTAATGGCTTTGATGTACGAACCATGGCCTTAGTCGAGTGAGTCTCGGTTTGCTTCCCTACGAGACATGTGTCACACACGCCTTCTTCGTGTGTTACACTCGGAATGAGTGTCTCGTTTGCTTCCCTACGAGACATGTGTCACACACGCCTTCTTCAGATGTTACACTCTGCATTCCTACGACCATCTCCTTCCTTACCATGTTGTTCATCACTCCATAGCATATATGTCCTTGTCGAGCATGCCACCTCCATGTAGCATCTACGCCCCGACATGTAAACACTCGGGTAGCTTATCTCCATAGGGTCTTGTAGAGACGGTTTGGAGATCTTGTCACACGAACTAGCAAGCTTCCATGTGAATCTGTGAGCGTTAAGTAGACATCTTTCATGTTAACCTCACATCCGTTTTCTGTTGCTTGCCCAAGACTCGATATATTGTGCTTCAGATCGGGTATGTAGTATATGTCCTTGAGTGTCTTCTTCTCTCCGCCTTGCACACAAAGGTAACCACACCCTTTCCTACAATGTCAACACACGATCCATCACCAAACTTCACCTTCCCTTTGGTGTTGAGATTCAAACTCGAAAGAACTCCTTGTTCCCTGTCATGTGATTGCTCGCTCCATTATCCAAATACCGGACACTTGCACCGCCTTTATCGATATCAAGATTCTTGAATCACCTTATTTTCGTTCAAAAACACCACCTCGTGTACATAGAGTGCATCAGCCTCTTCGTCTCGTTTAGGTTGGTTTCTTGATTCTTCTCGTCTTTTCGGGACAGACGGTTAGCGTAGTGACCAGGCTTGTCACATCTCCAACATATCAGCTTTGAACGATTCTTCTTCGAGTTGTTATCTTCGGTGTGTGACGCACGGTTTTGGTTGTGTGACCTACCTCGACCTCTGCCTCTACCGTTCCGTCCTCTTCCTCTACCACGGGAATTCTCATAGCCCCTCTGACTATGCTCTTCATTGTTCGAAAACATCGGTTTCCTTGGTCTTCTTTCGAGTTTCTTCTCCTACACGCTCCTCGTACGCCTTAAGCCTTCCAACTATGTCTTCAAACCCCGTCGAGTTGAGATCTAGGACTTGCTCAAGTGATGCTACGATCTGGATATACTTGTGTCTTGGAAGACCCTTCAAGAACTTCTTGACCATCTTGGATTCTTCTATGTTTTCTCCCAACGAGGTTGCTTTGGATGATAGGCCCGATATCTTCCCCGCGAAGTCATCGACCGTATCTCCATCATCCATCTTCAACCTATCAAACTCCGTCATCAACGTTTGAAGTCTCGCCTCCCTTACACGATCAGCTCCTAGGTGTCGCGACTTGATGGCATTTCAGATCTCTTTTGATGCGGTTTGTTCTCCCACCTGGAGAATTAAAGTCTCTGGAACAGATTGAAACAAAAGAGCTATCGCAACATCGTTCTTCTTTTGATCATCTGAACTGGGTTCGATTGTGTCCCACACTTCATGAACACGTAGTAGAACCTTCATCCTCATCGACCAAACTGTGTAGTTTGTCGGTGACAACATCGGACATTGGATGGATGTAGATCCAAAGTCCTTCGTGCGTGGAGCCCTAGTCACGTCAGCCATCTTGCCGTCGCGATCTCTTGTTCACAAGCACCAGGATCTTAAGCTACAACTTAAGCTTAGATCGAGTCTCCAACCTGAGGCTTTGATACCAATTCAAATCTCTTAGAAACACATAAGAACAACTTTTCTTATTAGCTTTAGAAACTACTCAAAACTAAAGCTCTCAATATGTTTCACTTAGATCATATGAAACACCTCTCCATTAGACCTATATTTATATGAAAGACAATTCCCTTTAACATGTGGGATATGAAAAACACAAACCTAACCTAAATAGAAACTTCATTTTCCTATTTCTAGGTTTCCGTATTGTGTTTATCTTAACATATTAAACATCTAATAATATGTTAAGTTTCCACAAGCTTGGAATTATCCAACAAATATGATCACTTGAGTAACCAATAACACCTGATGTAATGATTTTTCAAATCAGAGAATAATAATACACTTGAGAGATAAATACACAAAGATAAACAATGTCATGAGCCAGAAAAAAACATACCACCAAAGACGACAAGAACGTATTTCACATCCAATGAGTTGAAAATCTCCCACGCCGCCTTTTCTGGAGATGACATTGCAGTGCCAACAGTTGCAATGTGAGTATTGTTCCAGGTGTTGTTGTCGACGATAACAGTTCTGTTTGCCATAGCTGTCGTCTGATAACCATAGTCCCACCATGATGCCAGCTACATAATTTAAACTCAGGCAAGTTCATATCTCAAAGACAGCTTATACGTTTAAAAAAGCAGGCTTACTAGGATCTAATAAGGGGACTTACCTTGTCATCCACGTCAGTGTTATGGCTTAACCACGCATAAGACTCTCTAAAATCATCAAAGACATGTAGGCCATCGTGCGATTGCGATGTCAGAACTATTGATGGAACTGAGTATGCTTCTGCAGCTGCCCAAACACAATGAATCTACAAAAAAAAAAAAAGGTATGCATTTGTACTTTGCTGTCCCAACTAACTATAGAAGATTGGATCAGAACTAACAGCTAGAAGAAAGTATGCATACCACATAGAAAGCACCCAACATTATAAGGAGAAGAAGCGCAACTATAGAGGCTTCAAGAGGCAAAACAAGAGCCTTCTTCTTAGCAATCTTGGACTTAACAGAAGGTTTATCAGCAGGTTCTCTCTCTTTCTTTTTACCCTTCTTTGACGGCCGTTCTTTGGCAACTTTTTCACCCTTAGCAGAAGAAGCATCATCTTTTGTTTCATTGTTTGTAGAAATTTTCTCCTCTGCCAAACAGTAGAAAACACAAACCTTTTTTTTTTGTCCAGAACTTGGGTACCACAGATGATTCATCAGAGAGAATAAAGTAGAGAGAGAGAAGCATATACTAACATCATCTTTGGAATTGGACATTTCACCTAACTGGTATTTGATGGAAGCCGTGAAAACATCAAAAGCTTGAGAGAGAGCAATTCCAGACATGATGCATGCTGCTGGAGCAAGCACGAGCATAAGACGAACCTAAGAAACCAGGTGGACAGGTGAATACAGGGAAAGATGAAACTGTAATTCATAGACATGCATACTCACCATAACTCCGGAGAAGTATACTGACATTACGATATAGAGTACCACGAAAGAGCTCGCATCAGATAGAGGCGAAAAGCACGCCTACCAACAGAAGAGTAAGAAAAAGATTAACATTAAATCTATGGAAAAGTAATGTTCTTCCGTAACTACAATAAACGTTTGTTTAACTCACAACAAGAAAGCCAAAACATTGATATCCATGAAATAAGACGGCCAAGTTGGAGGTTGATGCTCACTGACACTTGCAATAATTTGAATATACTTGCTTGCATAAGTTCTGTTATATGATAGATAACAAGGAAGTGTCAGATATGATACCAATTACAAAATTATAAAGCAGAATTCCCCAAAATGTGGACGAAGGCATGCTCAAAATTTGCAAAGACTAGAACCACTCACGGATCAAGTAGACTCAAACTTCTACCACTCCATCCTCCTGTTGGACTTGAAGCCACCAGAGCCACAAGAACTGCCACAACTATGAGACAGACGACCCTGTAAAAATAATGTAGAAGAGAAACTTTTTATTTCATAACATATAATTCATGAAATCTAAGGGGTTATTCCATCTGTACTAGCTAAATACAGTTAGATTAGATGCAGATAAACTCCTTTTATCAAGGTGTGGTAATCGCAGACTTGACAGAAAAAAACAGTATGAGAAAGCTTACAGGCCAATAGACACAACAAGTGTCACAGCAACTTTGAACATTTTAGGAGAAAGAATGCCTTTGATATAGTACACGAGTGCTACTACGTGGATGATGATGAAAACCTGCATAAGTTACCAATATAATAATTTTAACAGATGTAGATGTAAATTAAGAGAATAAGTAGTCCAATATTTTATTGCTTGCACAAACATAATAAAGCTTAAATCCAACATATCCATCTCTACACACTTTACTTCGAATATTAGTGTGTATAGTGGTCTGCAAATATTAACATATCTCACCAGAGAAAAATTAAAATTTCAAAGAGGCTTCAAATTTATAGGTTAGGAAATTTGACAGCAAAAGTAAACTCACACCCAGAGGATTGATCCATGATCAATAATGACAACTAAAAACGAATAAACTAAGCATTAAAATAAGAGGCATGCGTAAAAAAAAATACGGGCATGAAGTAAACACTCACCAAAAATGAGGCAAAATGTTCAGACGTCAAAACCGCATTGAAGCCAACGACAGGTACCAACGCAGCTAACAGCGTGCCCAACACAACCTGCAGACGCATGCACACAGTTGGTGCCAAACTTTCAATATAGTCTCATTTCAGCTATTATTCAGTATGTTACGTGATATATACAATCACTCCACTCCAACATGGAGACAATTAATTTTTACATAACACAAATTGAGGGTTATCAATATTTGTGGTAACCATGTGAAACATTATGGAGCTTCCTCACTAGTCACCACCATAGGACAGTTCAAAATAATTGACGACTTAAAAGCTGTTATGTCTATTATAATTCTCATCATTTATTTTTTTGTGCACTTAACAGTTTTGAAATAACTAATAGCTAGAGTCCAAGCCTGGACTGAAAATAACATTCAAACTTTTCAAGGAAAAAAAACGGAGAAAGACTCGTACCAGAGGAGCATAGGCAATGTACAGTCGAGGAGAGTATCGGCCCGTTACAATGCACAGAAGCACATGCATTGGTATCAGATTGATAATGAAGGTGTAACCTCCCCAAGAACATACCTATATGATAAAGAAAAAACAACTGATAATTGAGGAGAGAATGGTAAAACGGAAAAGGGGAGAACATGAAGAATTATCCGAAGTCGTACCATATAAAAGTACGCAATGGCATTCAGGGTGGCATAAAACAAGGAACCTGTATTTAGCGTCTGCATAGATTTCATGATAAGGATCACTGATAAGAATAAATATAACAGGACTTGGCGACAAAAACAAACCAAAACTGACAAGAGAGAGCTTGATGTCGATTGTTGAATGAAAACCCTAACCTTAATGTAAAGATAAAAAGTGAAAATCAAAGCAAAAATGGCAACAGCTTCGTTGTCATAGCTCCCAGCTACAGACCGGGATATATAAGAGGGAACCTGCAAAAATAACCATTTAGTAAAATAAACAAAACAAAAATTCTGAAGTATCACATCAACAGACTTTTGTAGAAATGATGCACCAATGCCAAATACATGGCAATAGAAAACAAAGCAAGAAGATATTAGAAGAAATAAACATGATGTTCTAGTGTTCAGAGCTCTTCAAAAACATCATTTGATAAAAAAAAATTCCAAGAATACGAATTGAAAAACATACCATGGCCAAAAGAGCAGCAGCTGTTAGTCCTGCACCGGATCCCTTAACTTACTGTTAGAATGCAAACAGATACTGTTTGGACCAACTGGTTCTTGAATTTACTAGAGAGATCATGTGTTAGGCAAAAGAAAAACCTTGGTCAAAAGGTAAGTTGCCCATGACGCAAAAGCTGAAAACACAGGTGCAGTGAAGACACAAACAGTCTCTACAGACAGAGGAATGTTTAATGAATTCAAGACCCTGTGGCAGACAGATGTAAATATCAAAACTTTCAAACTACCCATACGTGTGTATATCAAATTATTGCTGTTATCAGTGAAACTAAACTCACCACCAGATGGTTCCAGCAGTCAATGTTAACCCAGGGTAAACAGTTCCTCCAATCACCCGGCCAAGAGGATACCTAAAATCAAAAGAGACAGCAAAATAAGTATAACAGCATTGAAGATAACAAAGAAAATAGACCAAATTTTTGGTCTTAAAATTACCAGGTTCGATCATCAAACCAGTTCCAGAACTCGTATATTCCATTCTTCGATAAGAACTGGGAAGAAAAACAACAAATGGTAAATTAACAGGAGGATACGCCCACAGAAAAAAAAACTGATATAAAAGAAAAGAGAGAGGAAACCTGAGTGACTCTATAGTTGAAGTAAGGATCAAACTCATGAATCACACTTTCATACTTTATGACCTGAAAAAGAAATCAACCAACTTTACAAAGAAAAACAATCACTGAAAAGCATTTAAGATCGTTAAAACTAAAAGCATATTCATTTATTTAAAGTAGATAGATACTACAAGCAAAACTATCTGAGGAATCATTGAAAGAACACCACAAAGCTAAACTATAATAATATCTCTAGTGGGATAATATGAATAATCAGCAACATCATTTGCTGATTTACTAACGCACACAGAGAGTGAGGGAGAAAAGAAGCTACAACGAGAGGTGGGATCCTCTCTAGAGCCGCCATTGTTTTAACGCGGCGAAGTTGAGCTCGGATTGAAGAGAGTGAGAAGGGACACAGACAGAAACCACTTCAAAGGTCAAAGAAGACTCGGGGGTTTTTCGAAACAAAACTATCCAAACAATCTCTCTCGCTCGCACGGATATTACATGTCAAGTGTTGATTCGCTACATTCATCTAATAAAGGTCCTTTTTATTTTAGCAATCAAACCAAACCGCAGTTGACTTTCCAGACCGGTAAGAATCTCGTCAACCATGTTATCTCGGTTCAGATCAAGCCGGTTTAGTACCATTTAAGTGCTATCCAAATCTAGAAAAATGATCATTTTTTGTTTGTTCTGTTCATTAACTTCACACTGGTAATGGAAGAACATACAGAGTGCTTTTCTCAACAAATATAAATTAGAAGCCAAAAACTTATATAACCAGTAAACAAAAAGTAGTAACATAGCAACTTTTCAATACTAAACAATCACATGAAACAAAAAAAAAGAAAGATACGAATGCCAGGGGAAAGTCAAAGTAATCAAGTTACTGTTGGTCGAAACAAAGACAACCTCAGACTACTCGGGATTACCTGTTACAGACAGAGTCCAAATACTATTGCTTACAGACCAAAAACAAGTATTGATTTTGCTTGCAAGCTAACACTAGATACGTTTTTTTGATTGATAAAATATCGCTCCAGTGAACGGTACGGTACGATTTGCTCGTTTGCACTTCTTTATGACAAACAGAAGATGACTGCGTTTCACCTGATCTCTTGGAGTCGATACACATGCTCTAAACTCTAAACCATGAGGAAGCAGGGCTCTCTAAAAACGAGAACACAAGAAATATTCAACTTCTTAAGCAAATAAGTTAGAGTCTATTTGCTCCACGTTGGGGAAGATTTTTCTGAGCACAGCAACATAATCAGAAGACTTGGCCTGAGAAGAGATACAAACACACATAAATGAATATACTTGAACTAGATATAGTTCGATGGATCCAATGTGAAATGACACCTTTAAACCTTTTCACAACTTCCCCAGCCAGAGAAACTAATAATCTAAACAAGACATTGGGTCTCAACCAAATAAATGAAAACACAGATGCAGAAGACCACAACCATGTTGTGATACTCAAGTTATGTTCCTTAATGCACTATTTAGATTATCTAGATTAGCAATGGGAACATATACGTATCACTAAACAGACATGCCATATCTAAAAAGCAAAACAAAGCTAGGAAATCAAGTGACTTAAAGAAAATTTACTGAAAGACGTCTAGTTATGGTTAAACTTACACAAGGGTTATTTTCGAGGTAGATAGTGGTAAGCTTCTCTTTAGAGCCTGTAACAGCTTCTGTGATTGCTTCAAGTGATTCTATCTGGTTGTCATTAAGCCATAAGTCTTCCAGCCTACAGGTTAAAATAAAGTCAGGATGTAAATAAATCACCAAAAGACAAAAATCAGTCCTGAAGCAAAGGGAAAAGTGAAATACTTTGTGAGGCTCTGAATGTCATCAACTGATGTGAGCTTGTTGTTCGACACGTCCAACACCCGTAGGTTAACCAATGCACTCAAGCCTTCCATTTTTGAGATACCATTATGGCTCAAATATAACTCTTCAAGAGCAACACATTCCTGGCCACATATTTTTTCAATGCATCAGATTTAACAAAATGATGGTAAGAGTAACTGCATATAGGTAAAACAATAACACACACCTCAAATCCTTTCATAGAGGTCAATCGATTGCTCTGCAAGCTAATCTTTTTAATACACTTGAGCCCACACAAGTTCACAACTTTGATACGGTTTCTTCCAAGCCACAGTTCCTCTAACTTTGTCAAGTTCTCCATATTCTCCATTACCTGAATAAACCTCAAAGCTTTCATATTCATTTCTAGAAGCATTGCGAAGCAATCATAAAACATCAAAGGAGGGAGACAATTACAAACCCGCAATCTATTAGACCCCAGCTCAAGAATCTGCAAGTCGTGCAAGTGTTCAATCTCCATAATCTTATTAACTTCATTCTTAGACACATAGAGCTCCTTGAGTGTGCTAGAGGCCTTTGATAATCCCTCCAACGAAGTGATTTCATTGAACGATGCATCAAAAACCAAAAGCTTGGAGAATATGCTGACGTCTGGTACTTTCGCTAGCTTGTTATCTCTCAGAATCAGCTCCTACATATACAATGATGATCAATCTTAGGGCCTCGAGATCATATTCGTAAGATTCGCAGAATCAGAGAGTGGAGAATAATCATCACCTCGAGATCGGACAAGGCGTCCCAGCGAGAGAGAGGCTCGACGGCGGAGTCTTCGATTAGGTTTTGGCGAAGAGAAAGCTTCTTGAGCATCGAGAGGTGAGCGATCCTCGAGTCCAGTTCCGACAAACGGTTCGCCGTAAGGTCCAGCTCAATTAGCGTCGGAGGTAACTCGATTGAATCGAGACTGTGGAGCTGGCAGCTAGTGAGATCGAGAACATCACCTGAATCATCGATCTCCATCGGTGGTTACAAGCTCAGGACGACGACGAGGAGCTTCGTGGGGGAACTGGTCTAAGCTTATTTCTCTAAAGCTCAAAACGTCAGCGTTTAAGTCACAGTGTCGTGTTGGGCTAAAGCCCATGTATAGGCGCTGGATAAGTGGGCCCATGATCTGACTCGTTTTTTTGTCTTCTTGCAAAATCAAAATCCGATTAGGCTTAGTTTAAAACTGAGTAGCATTTAGATGTTGAGTTCAAACCAACGGAGACAAAAACATACATCTTGTAATCGTTTTTCAGTATAGAAAGATACATCTTGTAACCATTTTGCTGGCATAGAAAGACACATCTTGTAACCAATTTGTAAATTCAAGATTGTAAAATTTTATCCAACACAACCAATATTTACATAGGTAGAAGAGTCACATTAGATACATCGATATCGCATTGGAACTAATTTATCACCATAAGTATATCATCTACGCTTTGCTTGGAACACTATGTTATACCAAATAGAGTGCAAAACCATCAAATGTATTATCATACATTTTTCCCTTTAAAAACACACAAACAAAAATAGTAAAATGTATTAATAATAGTGAACTTTAACTGAACAAAATAATAATGTAGTCATAAAAAATACAAATAAGAAAATATACAAGAAAAAATAAAAACTAGAGAGTAATCATTCTGCTCTTTACATATTACGAAAACTTAGAAAATTCCATGATGGTAGGGCATTCGAAAAGCTAAAAAGAACTGACTTCTGCAAGATGACAAGCATTACAAACATACATTTTCTGTCAAAATTTTCAAATTAAAATATATTTTTATTAGTTAAAACAAGTAAAGAATATACACAAAATAAAAACAGAAAGAAAAGATCAAGAAGGAAAATTCCAAACATATATTTTTGGAGTCAGCTATTCGAATAGTTTGAAGTAAAAGACGACAGATAAAAGACAAAAGACATTGCATAATGGGTAAGTAAAATGTTGTATCATCAACAATATTACGAAATATGCATACCAAAACAAGAAAGAAAAAATAACATATTATCTCTCCTTAGCTCACAAGTCACAAGTCTCGTATGACATACACTCCTCTAATACATGAGTCTTCTTCAATAGTCATTTTCCTTATCTCTCTCACTCTCTCCATCGATATTGTCAAACATGGACAAAAGAACGAGGCTCAGGGTTCCAAGCATAGTCCGGTCATCACTACGCTCTTGCCGATCACGAGATCTATACGACGTCGTTGACACTTCTGCTGTTGCAAGTCACACCACCTCTTCCGAGAGATTCTTCGTTACCGAAGCTCCACGCGTGAAGAATCACAAACCTAAGCCTTATGCCTTCCCTCCAAACCCTTTCTACGAGGGAAGCCGTTCCTTTCGAGATATAAGGAAGAAGATTAAGACAAAGAGGAAGCAGAGATCAACTCAGTTTGGTTCTGATCCTCTTCTTACCTCTAGTTTTAAGTCAAGTGGGTCTTGGTGCTGGTCGTGTAGCGAGGAAGAAGAAGAGAGTGACGATAGAGATACACTCGTTTCTTCTAGAAGCTTCTCCTCGGACTACTCTAAGGGGGAGAGTTTTGCGGTGGTGAAGAAGTCACATGATCCGTATAAGGATTTCAGGAAGTCAATGGTGGAGATGATTGTTGAGAGACAGATCTTTGCAGCGGCCGAGCTACAACAGCTTCTTCAGTGTTTTCTATCGTTGAACTCCCTTCAACACCACAGTGTTATAATCCAAGTGTTCTTAGAAATATATGCCACCTTGTTCTCTACCTAATATCTATCTCTCTCTATAAAAACTTTTACTAATCACTATGTTCAACCTTAATCTTGCTTTAGTGTTTCGGCTTTTCCCCTTAAGCTTTGTATTAGCCATGTATTTATGTTATCAAACAATGATCACTTAGTAGATCATCTCTACCCATTTTTATCTTTGCCTCTATAATAATATTCAAAGGAAAAAACTACTTCAATATATTTTTTTTTCTCTATAATGAATATTAATATCATTTTAGAAATGTTGTCAAAAAAAAATATCTTAGAATAAAACATTGGAGATCCTTGACTTATATTTCAAGGATCATTGAATAAAATATTTCTCTATAATGAATATTAATCATTTTTTTACTCTTGTATTTTTGCACATTATTAAACCAGAGTAGGTTAAGTTTCATTTACAAGTTGAAGAGATCCTTGACTTATATTTACATGCCTATACGTGAAATATTTTAAAGCTTTTAATAGGATGAATCTTATATATTAAAACAAAAATCACAACCTTGATTCATGTGTGATTTTATATAAAATGGACCTAATGAACATATTCCTAGAAAGTCATGTTACATTTAATTAATTTTATCATTCAAATTTTGGGTCTACCAGAAATTTTTATTGGGCTATCAATAATTGAATTTAAACAATAGATAATTTATTAGATTTATAGATAATATAAATTAAATAGATATAATTTAATGTTATAATATTATTCTTCTATATGCTAAATATTTAAATATTTGTCGATGTTAACTTTTAAAATTATAAAGATTTTTTTTAAATAACAAAAATCATATTATCTAACAATGATTAATTTTTACTAACTTAAACCAATGAAAACAAATTTTAAACTATATAGTTTATTTTCAAAATTATACCAAAACTAAATGTTTAATTATTTACTCGATAATATAAATCTATGAAGCGAAAAGTTTAATTTTTTAAAAATTTTCTAAATTTGTAAAATGTTACAATATCTTTGAATATGACAATAAAACAATATTTTACTAATCTTTATATATATATAGTTACGATTTTATAATGAAATAATAATCCAAAAATATATATAGTTCATTATTAAAATTGTAACTATATATATAAAGATAAGTAAAATATTGTTTTATTGTCATATTCAAAGATATTGTAACATTTCACAAATTTAGAAAGTTTTTAAAAAGTTAAACCTTATGCTTCATAGATTTATATTATCTAGTAAATAATTAAACATTAGTATTTGTTTAATTTTTAAAATAAAATATATAGTTTAAAATTTGTTTTCATTGGTTTAAGGTAGTAAAAATTAATCATTGTTAGATAATATGATTTTTGTTATTTAAAAAAAAAAATTATAATTTTAAAAGTTAACATCGACAAATATTTAAATATTTAACATATAGAGGTATAATAATATCTATTTAATTTATACTATCTATAAATCCAATGGATCATCTATTCTTTAAATTCAATTATTCATAGCCCAATAAAAATTTCTGGTAGATCCAAAATTTAAATGATAAGATTAGAGATTAAATGTAACATGACTTTCTAAGAATATGTCCATTAGATATATTTTTTTAAAAATCACACACAAATAAAGGTTGTGACTTTTATTTTAATATATAAGATAATAATCCAAAAATATATATAGAAGAAGATACAAATACATGTGAAAGTTTGAAACAATCTATTCAATGAAAAAAAATATACAGTAAACTTATTGTGTTTTAAAAATTGATAGACACATATATATTATAATATATACCAATTTAGATTTGAAAACAAAATATTTATATAAAAATAAATGAAAAAAAAATCTGCGCGGTTGCGCGGATCGAGATCTAGTTGTTTTTATTAATAGAAGAGAAGTAAGCAAACATTTTCTTGAACGAACTAGCTTCTTTGTTGACACAAATGAATCGGGAGATTAATTATTCAACAACAAAAATCTATTCATATGATATCCCTAACGCACACTTGATGTAAGTCCAAGATGCAACAATAATTAAGTAATGCAAAAAATAGATTGAGAGATTAAAAAACATCTTTTGCTTTATTAGAAATCGTCTTAAGAAATATTACAAAACTTGTTTAATCAACTTTTTACAGTCTGTTAACACTCTAACAACTGGTACTAAAAGATTCTTAAGCCTATACCCAGCTAAGCCTATACCCAGCTTATGTCTCTCATCCATCACGTACTATCCTCCGTCACGTACTATCAGTTGTTCGTCTATCAATGATCAATATTTTTATTGACCATATTAAATACTGACTGACGATATTAACATATGCCAGTACGTATGTTAGTATTCGCCTGGCCAGATGTGTATATTAATATGGTCAGTAATAATCAGTTAGAATATTGATCATTGAGACTTGAGAGACATATATTAATCAGTAAGAAAATGGTCAAAAATATATGGCATACTTAGTCTGACCATATTTATATGTTAATATGGTCAGTAAATATATCAGTTTTCCTCTGACCATATTTATATGTTAATGGTCACTAGTCGGACGATTTGAGAAAACCGGAGTTCCTCGAGTGATGACACCCTTCGGAATGGATTTCTGAGATTTTTAAAGTTGAAAGACTTTAAAGTCATAAAGTCTGACCATATTATATGTTAATATCATCAGTCAGTCAATAAGAATCAGTAATATAGCCACTAAGAATATTGATCATTGAAATTTGGGAGACATATATTAATCACTGCGAAAAATAGTCTTTAAATTCTAATGTGGGTGAAACAAATTGATCTTTAACAAATTAGATTGATCATTAAATTGTGGGTGGGTGCATTGCACTCTTATATAAGGTAGATCCGCCCCTGATCTTACAAATTCATGTTTTCAGATCAGGTGTGGATCATTGGATCTGTTGGGATTAGTTCTTAAATTCTTATTGAATCTGGTTCCGTTTGGATTAGTTTTACATTTAATTTTTCTGAGTAGAAAGATTTGAACCAATATATGTATCTATAAATTTTGGGAAAATTGCCAAAACAGAACAAAAAAACAACATAGTTGTCTCTATGGTATAAAACCATCACTAAATTGTCCCTATAGTATAATATTTTTTATAATCCCAAAACTAACCTTTCCTTAATCAAATTAAACATAAATTAAAACCATTTTTAAAAACTTTAATGGAAAAAGATAAAAAAAAAAGGTAATTCCATAATGTTTTAGGAAGAAAAAAAATGTAAAAATATATATATTTTTTTTAAAACACACGACACATAAAAATATCCCCTAACCCAATTGCATTTGGTTTCTAAAATCTTTCAAAACTGTTCTTTTAAAATCCTCTAAGGTAGAACTTGATTCCAATAACATTAGTCTACCTCCTTTATCATCAGCCGAAAATACCCATCCCGTGCTTGCACTAAATTCCCAAACACCACATATTGTATAGATATGCATTATAGAACAAGAGCCTGTGAAAATTACAAGAAAAACTATGGAGAAATCATAGATTGATGAAGAAGAAAAGCCAAAATCGTTTTTTTTTGATATTTTGACAAAGAAAATCGACCAGGACACGTTTTAGGAAATTAGAATATTTTTAGAATATTTTCTTAACCGAAACTTCCTTAATTTTTGGAAAAAACTGATTTTTTATCCGTAGAAGGCACTTTCTACACTGTGTAGAACCATGACAAAAATTCTGAATACAATTTCTACTTTTTGTAGACGTTCGTGTTAAGTTTAGATTTCGCATACCCGAAATTTTAGAATACTTCATAAAAGTAGAAACTGCATTCAAAAGAAAAGTAGTGATATTTACAATTAGTAGAATTCGCATTCCTTATATTTAGAATTTTAATAATTTTTAGATTGTTTCTTCTAAAAAAAGTAGATGGACTTGTTTATTTTGGAATTCGTTTTCTACTAACCCATTTTCCGTGGAAGACGAATTCCACTTTTAGTGGAACGTAATTTTAAAATTTTATTTATCAAGTTTTTTAACCAAAAAAAAAATATGTGTTTGTATATATAAGTGTTTTATTAATTGTTTATATTTTTAATATTTTTTTGGATTCATAAAACTATTTATTTCAGTAAATTTCAGAAATGGAAAGGATAAAAAGGAGAATAAATGGACAAATATGATTTTATACCATAGGGACAACTATGTTGTTTTTATGTTCCGTTTTGGCAATTTTCCCAATTTTGGGTTTATTTTTTTGTTAGAGTTTCTTACAAACATTTCTCAACATTTTTATTTGGTAGCACAATCACATATATTACAAGATTTCTAACCAATAGTTTTGACGTAGTGTCAGTTTAATTTGCAAACCTAAAACAAAACAAAACAAAAAACAACATAGTTGTCTCTATGGTATAAAACCATCACTAAATTGTCCCTATAGTATAATATTTTTATAATCCCAAAACTAACCTTTCCTTAATCAAATTAAACATAAATTAAAACCATTTTTAAAAACTTTAATGGAAAAAGATAAAAAAAAGGTAATTCCATAATGTTTTAGGAAGAAAAAAATGTAAAAATATATATATTTTTTTTAAAACACACGACACATAAAAATATCCCCTAACCCAATTGCATTTGGTTTCTAAAATCTTTCAAAACTGTTCTTTTAAAATCCTCTAAGGTAGAACTTGATTCCAATAACATTAGTCTACCTCCTTTATCATCAGCCGAAAATACCCATCCCGTGCTTGCACTAAATTCCCAAACACCACATATTGTATAGATATGCATTATAGAACAAGAGCCTGTGAAAATTACAAGAAAAACTATGGAGAAATCATAGATTGATGAAGAAGAAAAGCCAAAATCGTTTTTTTTTGATATTTTGACAAAGAAAATCGACCAGGACACGTTTTAGGAAATTAGAATATTTTAGAATATTTTCTTAACCGAAACTTCCTTAATTTTGGAAAAACTGATTTTTTATCCGTGAAGGCACTTTCTACACTGTGTAGAACCATGACAAAAATTCTGAATACAATTTCTACTTTTGTAGACGTTCGTGTTAAGTTTAGATTTCGCATACCCGAAATTTTAGAATACTTCATAAAAGTAGAAACTGCATTCAAAAGAAAAGTAGTGATATTTACAATTAGTAGAATTCGCATTCCTTATATTTAGAATTTTAATAATTTTTAGATTGTTTCTTCTAAAAAAAGTAGATGGACTTGTTTATTTTGGAATTCGTTTTCTACTAACCCATTTTCCGTGGAAGACGAATTCCACTTTTAGTGGAACGTAATTTTAAAATTTTATTTATCAAGTTTTTTAACCAAAAAAAAAATATGTGTTTGTATATATAAGTGTTTTATTAATTGTTTATATTTTTAATATTTTTTTGGATTCATAAAACTATTTATTTCAGTAAATTTCAGAAATGGAAAGGATAAAAAGGAGAATAAATGGACAAATATGATTTTATACCATAGGGACAACTATGTTGTTTTTATGTTCCGTTTTGGCAATTTTCCCAATTTTGGGTTTATTTTTTTGTTAGAGTTTCTTACAAACATTTCTCAACATTTTTATTTGGTAGCACAATCACATATATTACAAGATTTCTAACCAATAGTTTTGACGTAGTGTCAGTTTAATTTGCAAACCTAAAACAAAACAAAACAAAAAAAAACAATGATTTTAGAGAAATTACTCAAAATGACTCAAATTATATATGTAATGACTAGAATAACTCTTATAATTTTGTATTTACTAGAATAACTCATAAGAGAAACAAAAATATCAAAAAATCAGTCTAAGCCCCATTATTCACAGTTTTGCCATTATATTTTATTAATAGGAATAAATTTTTAATTGTGTCAAAGCAAAAAAAAATAGAAAGTCGACTTCTCTTTCTCTTTCACAGCCGCAGCGGACGACGCCAAAGGAGATTTTTTCTCTGACACTTCCATCTCCGATCTCCGACATCTCCTTCTCCATCACCACCTTCGAAGGTCACGGCCGTATTCAATTCCTGACACCCCAACCCCATCTGGTCTTCCTATTTGTTGTCGTCGACGAACCCTAACCCCACACCACCGATTTAAGTCACCACCTCATTCAACTCCCAGAAACTTGAAGCCGTAAGTCATAAATCCATCCTAATCATGTTTGATGTTCTTTGTTGTTAACATTATTTGATTGATTGCACTTTTAATTTTGAAAACCCTATTTCACAAATCCCCTTTTCCTCTGAAGTTGAAATCCAAAAACTGTTTATTTGTAAAGTAGACTAAGCATTGAATTCATAGATTAGTAATACGGTATTGGGTTTGTTGTTTATTGAAAAACCTTTGTTTCTATATAAGACAGCGATCAGCAATGACTATTGACACTTTGTACTGACTGTAGCTGATTGTGTTCATTGTTTATTGCAGGTTGGCTTCATCTTCTGCCATTAGAATATATCCTCCGCTTATAATGGTTGAGAAAACATCAATTCACAACAAGAGTTATTTAAACGATCAAGAAGATGAAGATGTATTGTTTTCCGGTGTAGCCAGCGGAAGAGCTGGTGTATCATGCTCTCCTTTAGTGACTTATGCCGACTATAACCAAGAAAGAATAGAAAATCAGATTTGGATTATGAGGCCAAGGTTAAGACACATAGGATCAAATTCTCAATTTTTCTCGTGTGGGTGAAACTGACTCAAGATAAGACAAGAGAAAGAGACTGAAACATGCTCAAGACGGGAAATGATCAAGAGTGTGCTGAGATGGGGATTGACTGATTTGAGTTTTTCTCTATTGTAGTTGTGGGGCTTGTAACACTGAAAGTTTTAGCATCTTGGAATGAACGAAAGAAATCAGATACCTTGTTGTTCCCTAAAAGTTTATTGGCATTGTAAACAGTTTAAATTGTTGATGTCATCCACATCCTCTTTTGAGCACACAGTGGGGTAGTAATAGATCACATCTTCATTTCTTTTTTACACTAACAAAGAAAACAAATGCAAGGTTTTTGGCTGAGCTGCGATGCATTGTGATTTCCATCATTTTGAGTGGAAGGGATAATACGAGAAAGAAAAATTATTCATTCTTTGTAGTTTTTAACTTAGAATAAAGAAGACTGATGCTTTTCATCTCTCACCACTTGTAATAATAATTTCGTATTGTAAGAATGGACGAGGATCCATTGAATATGTTTTTATATTGTTTGTGATCCATGTTTCTCCAAGCAAAAAGATTGCAAAAGTGATTAAACCACCATGAAAAATAACAACTTGATAAGGAAGAAAAACAAATGAAAGAAAAGAAGACAAGTACCAAAAATTTACCTAATTCTGGATTTAATTATCCTAAAAATAAACCAGATTCAAAATTAATATACAATAGGTCAAAATTCAACATTAAATTAAGTTCGGTTTACACAAATCCAAATTTCCGTCAATAAATCTACCGTAACATAAATTAAAAAATTTGTCACCACATAAACAAAAAGTCTACCAACAATTTTAAATCGGATATAAAACTCTGCCGTAAGAAAATAAGTCGAACATAACAAATAAGTCTGTACATAAGAAAATAAATTGACCACAAAAATCTACCATTTATAATAAATCTGCTACCTCATTCGACAGACATATTTTTAAAAGTCTATTTTCTATTCAAATCGGACAAATAACTCTGCCGTAGAAACAAATCTAACGTTTCTAAGAAAGTCTGACACCACTTTAACAATATATTTATTTTTCTATACAGATTTTATAAACAGACTTATTATTCGATAGATTTATTTTTTGAAAATAAATCTGTCGTCGATCAAATGTTAAGGGTATTTTGGTAATGTTTTTTTTGTTATAACTATGGACAATGGCAATTTCGACCAGGAAAATATTCTAATAATTTTCAAAAAATATGAGTCATTCTAGTAATAACATAATCAATTGCGTCATTTTAGTAAACTTCCTTTTTAGACCATGAATTAAACAATTATGGGAAAATATATTTACATATATGTTAATGTAAATCTGTAAAGTGATATGTAACGTTTTGATTAGGTATTAGCTTTGACTTTTGCTTCAATATACATTGTACTATTGACCCTAAAAATTACCAAATAGAATCAACAACGAGATGGGCTCATCAAAGGCTTCATATGAGTACCACTACAAATAGTATTCGTAGAATACACTTTGAACTTAAAAAAAGTATAGCAAAAATGAAGAAATGGCAAGTTTTTGTGGTGGTCATATCCCTATTCGTCCATTTGGCGGCGTCACGAGTGGAAACTATTATTGAGGGGAGAACTGGGGAGATCACCAATAAGCTTTTGATGGTATTCGTGGGAGGAGAACGGTGGAGATTATCAATAAGCTTGGTGGTGGCTTAACACTAACACTCCATTGTAAGTCTAAGGATGACGATCTCGGTGTCCAAACTCTCGCACCGGATAGTAGGTGGTCATTCAAGTTTACACCAGCTTTTTTCGGCACAACACGCTTTTCTTGTAATTTTAAGTGGGGTGGAGAATCCCATTCGTTTGATATCTATGATGATGACCGAGATGTTGGTGATAAGCAATGCTATTTGTGTTCGTGGAATATATACAATGGTAGTCAGGGTGGTTTTACATGCAGATTTCAGGAGAGTACCGGTAGATATGACATATGTTATGTTTGGAATGAGTAATTTACATATATATTTTTCTTTATTTTATTACATTTCTGAAACCTGAATTTCTTTGAAAATTCATGATTTGATTAAACTCTGGACTGTAATCAAACAGAATTATCCATATTCGATGATAAATTTACTTTATATTAGAAAAAAAAATCCGAACAAAGTGAACCAAAATAAGACTGAAATACATATATATTGCAAACCTTATAAAGACTAATCCAACTTTAAATGGACAATTGGGTAAATATTGATATTCAACAAAGCATTAATATAATTTTGTTTCAAAACAATGTAGTGAACCAATTATATCTATCTAGTCTAGTCTAGTATAGTATCAATAAAGTAAAACAATGCTCACTTCTCACCTGCCACGTCACTTCCTATTGGACGACTTTCTTTTAAGTCGTAGTCTAGGAAAAGTCTAATTTCTGACATAATTTGTTCAAATGCAAAATTAACATGTTTATCTTAGACAACTTACCAGAAAATTTTCTGTGGTATTTTCGAGATTTTTTTGTAAACAAAGAAAACCGGACGATTTCCAGAGAAGTCGTCTCTAGAAAACAGACATAAAAGTAAATTGCAAAACTAACTTTTGAATTGATCAGAAAACTTCCGTGTAAGTTTTCTACTTCCAGTAAGTCTTCTTGGCGAACAGATCTAAAAAAAAATCGATTTCATACCTTAAATTAGTGAGATAACTTCCTTAGCACACAAAAGTCTTCACCAAGCACACAGAAGCTCAAACGAAAACGACCCACCAAGAATCGTAAGCATTAATGGCTCTTTGAACCGTAAAAAATTTAGAATTAAAATCTTTGTTTTCCTGGATGAAAATAGAGAGAAAATGAAAGAGACGTTGTTTTTAGTTCATAATAAATGAGATAGAAGGAGTATAAATTGATTTTAGATGCATTAAGAGTTTCAAATTGGTTGTTCATGGTGGTTGGTGTATTGAAGGCAATGACAATATTGTAAATACTTGAAGAAGAAGAGGATGATAGAGCAAAAAACTCATTCTCAAAAAAAAAAAAATGGCATTTTCGTGAATAACCCGAACTTTTGTAGTGAATATGGCAAATGAAAAATCCAAAAAAAATCATGGGTTAGTTTTGAGTCATATTTACTTTGTTTAAATTGCATTCTAAATTCATTGTATATCTTTCTAAAATTTAGGAACATAATATCCAGTTTTTAAAAATTAATAAAAAGGTCAAAAGATCCATTTACGCAAAAGGCTAAAATATTTTGTAGATGTATTCAAATTTTGTTTATTTTAAAATAATCTTAAAACAATGTATGCAGAAATTGAAATAAATTGAAATATATTTATATGTTTGATTTTTTACCCAAACGCCAAAAATAGTTTTAAAACTACTGAAACATATCAATGTACAAAAACCCGGCGCAAACACCTAGTTTTTTTAAATAAAAGTACAAATTATACAAGCAATCGTCTAAGTGATGGCTTAACACTAATCCTCTATTTTAAGTATAAGAATAACCATCTCGGTGTCAAAACTCTCGCACCGGATAGTTCTTGGTCATTTGATTTTAGACCAAACATTTTTGGAATAACACTCTTCTATTGTCGTTTTATATGGGTCGCGAAGCACATTCGTTTGATATTTATAATGATTACATAGATGGTGTTTGTAAGAGTAATCATGCATCGACTGTATGTGGAATATAGACCAGAATAGGCCATGCAGATTTAACCAAAAGATCAAATGTATTTGACCAAAAACACACCTTCTCGTTATTGTTTTAGTTTCATAGAGGAGGAAGATTTGCTTAGGTTCATGATTAAGGAAGAGGTTGATCTTTTGTTTCCTATGTTTGATGGTGCTGCTGAGACTGGGAAATCACTAGAAAAGCTTTCACAGAATGGGTGGTAAGTCTCCTCAAACACTTTCTTGCTCTTTGTTCTTATAGATTAGTTATTGCCAAGACCGGCCCAGAATGCAAGTGATTGATTAAAGCACATTGTTTGAGGGATATATTTTTATTTATTTCTTTATATTAAATTTTTTGTTAGTATTTTTGTGAATATAATTTATAATTTATATATTATATTATTATTTTTTAAAAATTAACATTATTTATGGAATTTTAATTAATAAATATATTGAGTAATTAAATAATTATGATTTCTTAAATATTTTTTTGTATTAACATGCTAATTATAGTCAAATGTTGATGAAAATATTGATTAACATTGCTATACAGCTAACTTCATGATATTATTTTAATCAGTCATTAATAGAATTGAATTAATTTATAAAACTTTATGTAATTTATATTATATTAAATAAAAACTAAAAAGTATGTTGTTGAAAATTTATTTAAGAATTCAAAAATATTGGAGCGCCACTGGTTGTTACCAGTCAGAGTCTGTGTTTCTTGAGTTTAACCACTTGTCTTGTTGTTGCTAAATGATCAGGTTAAGGTATTAAAAATGAATTTGTGACAGCGATCTTGATGGTGGTCACCCTTGTCATTTCGCCACTGCTTCTAGAAGTAGCAACGGCTAAGGTTTTGCTCTTCTTTTCCACTCAAATGGTGGCTCTGACTTTTATAATCGGAAACACTTGCAAAAATCTCTTCGAATCCATTATCTTTGTCTAAGTTTGCATCCTTATGATGTTGGTGATCTATGCGTTGTTGACGGTGTCCAGGTAAAAAACTTACCACCAAAGATCCAAACTATTTTTTTTTATTTCGGTCCGGTTCAGTTCTAAATGGTTTAGTTTTACAGGATTGCACATACCTAGGCTATTCTTGTAAAAAAAAAAATACCTAAGCTATTGTTATTTTATTGGTATTTTATGAGTTATTATGATTGTTTATAGTCCTACAGGCTTTCTTTTCGGTCTAAATATAATAAATTTTAGTTTCAAATTCAAGTTTCCTAATTAGATTATTACTATAGAAAAAAATTACATTACATAAATAAAACTATAAAACAAAAGAACATAATTTAATACATTGACTATCAATATGAATATTGAAGTTTATAATTTTAATTAATTTTTTTATCTAACTTAACAATTTTAAAAATAAAAACAAACATTATGGAATTAAAAAAAATTAGGTACATATGTCTATACTAGTATTAAAAAATAACTGTTACACTACAAGAAATAAGACATTATGTATCATTTATTTATTTTGTTAATATCATTTGTAGATTGATACAAATGAATTTGCATCAACTACCATAAAGTATTTTACTTTGATTTGGATAGTTTTACCTTAAATTAATATTAAATTACCAGAGTCGCTGATACAGCACTGGAATTTGGAAGCATTATTTGTGAAGAATCAGTTCTATCTCTGGGCCATGCAAAATCTCAACTGTGTTATAATGAGCCCACTGGCCACACAGAACCAACAGTGTTAGAGAATAATTAATGACGATTTTCAGCAGATATAAAAAACCGTCTCTTAATTTTAAACTAAAAAAGCTAAGAGCCGGCTCTTAAATATCGGCTCTTAAATAAGATATTTAATAGCCGGTCCTTACTGTTTTTAGTTAAAAGTTAAGAGACGGTTTCTTATATCTCGCTAAGAACTTCACCTTAAGAACCTCTTACGATCCGACCATATTTATGAGACCATATAACATATAATTAATATTGTCAGTAATATATGACATACTTCGTCTGGCCATATGTATATGTTAATATGATCAGTAAGAATATTGATCATTGATAGACGAATACTGGCCGACTAGAATTAACCCATGAGCTAGTCAGTATGTTAGCATTCGGCGGACCAAATTTATATGTTAACATGGTAAGTAAATTTCTTATATATTAATTGAGAAATATTACAACAGTTTTTTGTAACCACGTGCCACCATGAGAATGAATTCAGAATTTTTAGAAAAATAGGTTGGTCCATCTTAACATATATTATACTTTTTATTAAACTAACTATCAAATTGATAAATATTGTATACAAGAATATTCTCGCATTTTCGTTAAATAAAAACTACGGAATTACTTAATATGATTAACGTATATATGATAATTAATGATTATGAATAATAAATATTTGATAATAATTTTTGTATTTTACCTCTTTTTTAAGTCTATATTATTAAAATATATTAAACCATCACTTTGACCATATAATAAAAATTAGATTTTTTCTTATATGTTATATTTTAAAATTTTAAAACTACTATAAATTACTAAATATGTTAAATGTCTCACACTAAAATTTTGTGATCAATGGTTTAATTTTTTTTGTGATAACAAGATACATATGATCATAAAATCATATGAATATGAAGTCTCATTTAATAGACATTCATATTATATATTAATATAGCTTAAAATTAAAATATATACATATAAAAATACATAAATATGTTAATTTTTAAATTTGTATTGAAAAAGTATTGAACCCTTAATATTTTACTTTTGAAATTTTTATTGAAAAAAATGCATATTATAAATTTTGTGTTTATCATATGAGTACGAATTTTCAATAATAAATATTTATATTAAAAAATATATATATATATATATGTACATGTCACTAAAATTTAGTTATATACCATATAAAATAAATAAAATAATTTTTTGATTTATTTACCAAACAAGTATCGTAAATAAACGAGAGGTATTGTTTTGTGCTTACTCTAATTTAATTATATACATGATACGTAAATAAGCACAAATAAATAATAATATATAAAAATTATTTTTATATATAACATTCGCGCGGATCTTAACCTATTATGTCAGTATTCCTCTGGCCATATTTATATGTTAATGGTCAGTAGTCAGACGAATTGAAAAAAAAACGGAGTTCCTCGAGTGATGACACCCTTTAGAATGGAGTTCTGATTTGTAGAGTTGAGAGACTTTAAAGTCATATTGACTGGCCATATTATAAGTTAATATTTTCAGTCAGTAAGAATCAATAAGAATATTGATCATTGATCATTGAGAAACATATATTAATCATTGCGAAGAATAATTTTACTAACCGTATTAACATATAATTATGGTCAGAGGAATACTGACATACTTATTGACTCAATGATTAACATTCTTCGTAATGATAAGTATATTTCGCAATGATTAGTATATGTCTCTCAACTCTCAATGATCAATATTCTTATTGTTTGTAACTGGCCATATTAATATATACATATGATTAGACGAATGTCTATCAATGATTAATATTCTTACCTGCCATATTAACATTTTATATGGCAAAAGGAATACTGACATACTTACTGACCATATTAACATGTAAATATGGTCAGGCGAATACTGACATATTTATTGACTATATTAACATATAAAAAGACTTGAAACATACTGACTTACCATACTAACATACTGACTAGCATATTACTATGGTGCGAATACTGGCGTACTAAATCAAAGACTTTAAAGGCATATTGACTGACCATATTATATATTAATATCGTCAGTCATTAAAAATCAGTAAGATGGTCAGTAAGAATGTTGATCATTGAAAGTTGAGACATATTTTAATCATTGTGAAAAATATTCTTACTGGCCTTATTAATACCGACATACTTACTGACTCATGATTAATATTCTTAATTTATATTTTCAAAAGTTAAATTTCAAACTATTTTTTTTTCTAAAAGGCACTTAAAATAATTTAAGCCTCCTAAATATGGGCTTTATTGGGCTATATTGGATTAGTAGTTTACGTAGAAACTAGGCCTAAACAAAACTAGTGTATACCAACATATGTCTATAAATAATACAAACAAACCACTTGAACAGAGATGGCAGACGCGGTCTTTGTCTCATCTTGTCGGGAAATGCCCCTTCCAAACTCCGTCGGAGTATAATCCCGATTCAACCCGAATCTTTAAAACACAAAATGGTTTAATCTTTACGGACAATGTCGTCTTCAAACTTCACAGTGGAATCGTGTAACATTGATTCCGAGGAAGGGGTGAAGCTTCACACGAGAATCTTCAAACCCAAAGACGCCGACGACGATGATAAGAATCTGGTGATAGTGTTGGTACATCCGTTCTCGCTCATGGGTGGTTGTCAAGCATTGCTCAAGGGCATAGCTTCTGAATTGGCCTCTAAGGGTTTATGGTCTGTCACTTTCGACACGAGAGGCGCTGGAAAATCCACGGGAAGGGCTACTCTTACTGGCTTCGCTGAGGTCAAGGACGTGATCGCTGTTTGTCGGTGGCTTGTTCAGGAGTTCGAGGTTGATAGGATCTTGCTCGTGGGTTCTTCTGCTGGTAAGGTTTCTATGCGTTCAGTTTCTAAACCTTTTTTCGCTTTTGAGTTGAATTTGATGATCTGGTTCGTGTTTTTATGCTCGTAATGCTTTTTACATGTTAGTTGTAACAATTCAAAATTGTGGATTAAGTTGATGGAATGCTCGTTGTGTAGGTTAAGCATATGCATTGTTCTTAATTTGCTCCACATTTGGATAGATCTCGTCTTGGGTTTGAATTATAGATGATAAAACTCTAGGGAGTCTACATGAGAAGCAAAGAAGAAGTTTAGCATTTTCTTTTTCTAACTTAGAACAGATTCAATGTAGAGTTGTCTGGGTGACTTTGGGGTAGTGTGTTTTGTACCTTTATCAGTTGTTATATAGTTTCTCTGGTGATATAAAGTAAAATCTGGTTTGTTCTTCTTAACTACTGAGTACCAAGAGTTTATAAGATAACTCTGATTCATGTTTGCGTCATGAAGTCATGATTTTGTTTAATGTTCCTTTGTAAATAATATTACTACAATTTAAATAAATATTTTCAGGAGTTTTTTAAAGACGCATCACTTTTATTAATATATAAGTTTGCAATTTTTATGTGTCTCAATGTGTGTTTATGTAGCCTACCATTGTGTTAGATTAATTAATTGCTTTCACTTTTTTTCTTGCTGAGCATAGAACAAATAACTTTTCCGATGGATACAAAATTGATATTCCTTGTCAATTTCTTTATATTATAAAAGGAAAAAATAATGAAGTCAAGAGACTATGGCAGGTGCACCAATCGCAGGATCAGCAGTGGAGCAAGTAGAGCAAGTGGTGGGATACGTGAGTTTAGGATACCCATTTGGTCTACTAGCCTCTGTTCTGTTTGGACGACACCACAAGGCCATTCTCTCATCCCTCAAACCCAAACTCTTCGTCATGGGAACACGAGACGGCTTCACTAGCGTTAGCCAGCTTAAGAAGAAGCTTAAATCTGCAGCGGGAAGCACAGAAACGCACCTCATTGAAGGAGTTAGCCATTTCCAGATGGAAGGACCTGAATATGATTCTCAGATGGCTGATGTCATATGCAACTTTATTTCATCCTTATAAAAGAAGTCATTATGCAACCTGATGATGAGTATCCATGTAAGAGACAAGAGTTACACTTGATTTGCATCATTGATACATGTTATGACACAATAACAGAGTTTGTCAGCAAGATCGTTACAAAACATTCTGCTAATCTGCATCCTCAGAGTGGGTGGAAAAGCGTTATACAGCTACTTTCTTTGTGTGGAAGACATCCAGAAACCAAAGATCAAGCCGTGAATGTTCTCATTGGTCTAATGTCCACCAACGACAATAGATGACTTGCACAAGAAGCTACTAGACTACTCTGAGGCGCGAAAACGTGGAAAGAGAGATGACAAGCATGGAAGGAATGCTCAAGATAGCAATGAACGCTCAAGATAGCAATGAAAATGCTCAAGAACGTCTTCTTGAATTACCTAGAATAGATTGTATAGGAAGCGTTGAGCTTAGAACCTTTTAGTTAGGAGTGTTGAGAAGAATGAACACATGTTTCTTTTGACCATAATGATTGGTACAATGAAAGAGATCTTGGTGCAAAAGGAAGATGACGATCTTTGGGATATAACTTTGATTCAGATTCAATGGATTGCCCTTTCGTTAAAGGATGAGTTATTCCCTGAAGAAGAGTTTTAACTTTTAATTTTTATAATCATAATCTCCCACTTCTTAAGGTCCTGATTTGATTCTCATAGATAATGATAAACATTGTTCAATCTTTATCATTTAATACATAAGAGACAGTGGATACGCCACACATGTTTAATTTATTTATTAAATGTATTTAGTTTTCTTTTTTTTTTATTTTATAAATTTAATTTAGACAAAAAGACATTCTCAAGCCACTCATGCAACGTCAGCCTTTTTCTTTCTTTTTTGATCAAAAAAAAAAAGGAAAAATAATTAAGATGGCCTACAACATTTGTTGGCAACAAAAATAGGAAAAATAATATTTTCCCCGTATATCGTTTGTTTTCTTTTGTCAATATCGTTGTTTCTAATTATCATAAATTTACACTCCGTTTTTTTTTTTGAGAAACAGTTTACACTCAGTTTTGAAAGATGTTTTTGTCAAATTACTTACTGGCACTGTGTAAATATAGAGATACCGAATCAAATGCTGTAGAGATAAGACTAGGAGATTTATTACCAAAAAAAGACAAACACTATTTACTCATCACGTTGCATAAATCCATAACATCACTTCCCACTATCTCTGGCCATCCATCTATATATAACACAACCCATACTCTCCCATTCTCTACAAACAACTCAAAAATATAGAAAAGCAAAGACAAAGATTTTACCTCTTGCTTGCTTGTTTTTGTAACCATGGAGAGTGAAAGAACAAACTCCTCGACACCAAAGGGTCGAGGAGTAAACTTCTCATCCCCGAGAAGCTTTTTTCTTAAATTTAGTTGTAAATGTAAGGAAACTTTCTTTCCTGATGATCCGTTTAAACCAATATCACAAGAGCCAAATGGTTTGATGAAAACAAAAAAGACATTGCAGTATTTTGTTCCAATCTTTGAGTGGCTCCCAAAGTACAATCTTCAAAAGCTAAGGTATGATGTGCTTGCGGGAATAACCATCACCAGCCTTGCCGTTCCTCAGGGTATCAGTTATGCTAATCTCGCCGGTATCCCTCCCATCATTGGCCTATGTGAGATCTCTTCCTTTTTATATTTTTATTATGCAAAGTCTGTTTTATATGCAGTAGCCTGATTTGATTCTCATAGATAATGATAAACATTGTTCAATCTTTATCATTTAATACATAAGAGACAGTGGATACGCCACACATGTTTAATTTATTTATTAAATGTATTTAGTTTTCTTTTTTTTTTATTTTATAAATTTAATTTAGACAAAAAGACATTCTCAAGCCACTCATGCAACGTCAGCCTTTTTCTTTCTTTTTGATCAAAAAAAGGAAAAATAATTAAGATGGCCTACAACATTTGTTGGCAACAAAAATAGGAAAAATAATATTTTCCCCGTATATCGTTTGTTTTCTTTTGTCAATATCGTTGTTTCTAATTATCATAAATTTACACTCCGTTTTTTTTTTTGAGAAACAGTTTACACTCAGTTTTGAAAGATGTTTTTGTCAAATTACTTACTGGCACTGTGTAAATATAGAGATACCGAATCAAATGCTGTAGAGATAAGACTAGGAGATTTATTACCAAAAAGACAAACACTATTTACTCATCACGTTGCATAAATCCATAACATCACTTCCCACTATCTCTGGCCATCCATCTATATATAACACAACCCATACTCTCCCATTCTCTACAAACAACTCAAAAATATAGAAAAGCAAAGACAAAGATTTTACCTCTTGCTTGCTTGTTTTGTAACCATGGAGAGTGAAAGAACAAACTCCTCGACACCAAAGGGTCGAGGAGTAAACTCTCATCCCCGAGAAGCTTTTTCTTAAATTTAGTTGTAAATGTAAGGAAACTTTCTTTCCTGATGATCCGTTTAAACCAATATCACAAGAGCCAAATGGTTTGATGAAAACAAAAAGACATTCTCAAGCCACTCATGCAACGTCAGCCTTTTTCTTTCTTTTTGATCAAAAAAAGGAAAAATAATTAAGATGGCCTACAACATTTGTTGGCAACAAAAATAGGAAAAATAATATTTTCCCCGTATATCGTTTGTTTTCTTTTGTCAATATCGTTGTTTCTAATTATCATAAATTTACACTCCGTTTTTTTTTGAGAAACAGTTTACACTCAGTTTTGAAAGATGTTTTGTCAAATTACTTACTGGCACTGTGTAAATATAGAGATACCGAATCAAATGCTGTAGAGATAAGACTAGGAGATTTATTACCAAAAAAAGACAAACACTATTTACTCATCACGTTGCATAAATCCATAACATCACTTCCCACTATCTCTGGCCATCCATCTATATATAACACAACCCATACTCTCCCATTCTCTACAAACAACTCAAAAATATAGAAAAGCAAAGACAAAGATTTTACCTCTTGCTTGCTTGTTTTGTAACCATGGAGAGTGAAAGAACAAACTCCTCGACACCAAAGGGTCGAGGAGTAAACTTCTCATCCCCGAGAAGCTTTTTTCTTAAATTTAGTTGTAAATGTAAGGAAACTTTCTTTCCTGATGATCCGTTTAAACCAATATCACAAGAGCCAAATGGTTTGATGAAAACAAAAAAGACATTGCAGTATTTTGTTCCAATCTTTGAGTGGCTCCCAAAGTACAATCTTCAAAAGCTAAGGTATGATGTGCTTGCGGGAATAACCATCACCAGCCTTGCCGTTCCTCAGGGTATCAGTTATGCTAATCTCGCCGGTATCCCTCCCATCATTGGCCTATGTGAGATCTCTTCCTTTTTATATTTTTATTATGCAAAGTCTGTTTTATATGCAGTAGCCTCCTTTGAATATCATTTATATAGAAAAGCTGGATTTTGTGATATTAAAAATTTGGAAAACTGTCTCAAAGTGATTTTGCATAAAGGTGTAGTTTTGAATTTTGCACAATTATAAAAATAAACTAAGAAAAACGTGTCTTAAACGTGTTATTCATTTCTGTATTCTAGTTGATATTTGAATCCATATTTTCGATAAATTTATGTAAAATTAGTAATTTTTAAATCTAACAATTAAAGTTAATCAGTATTTGTATAACAGTAGATTTTCTTTTGAAATTATATCTTTGTATTTTTAGTATATATATTTTAAAATTCACTAAATTCGGCGAGTCAAGCTGTCATCAATTCGGACTAGTTAACCTCTGGAACTAATCCAGCAGCATAAATTGAGTGTGGTTGGTCCAGGTTATAGTATTGGACTTCCACTTTGATAGTAACCCTGTTAGTTTAAGGTTATTCACTTTGATTTTACTTTCAACGCTTATTCTACCGTGCCGTCATGCCACGATGGTGCCAATAATTCTATTCTTCTCTATATTAAAACTTGTATTTATTGTTAAACTAATATTAACACTGAATCTGATTCTGAACAGTACGAAGCCACTTAAATTGATTTCTCAAGAGTTTTTTTTTGCCAGCCAAATTCAAGAATGTCTTTTCATTTTCTGAAACGACTAATATAAAAATAACTTAAATATTACAAAACTAACTTTTTTTTAAAAGGTGGTTTTCTTTCATGAATCATTTATGAAAACTTATTTTTTTGTAAAAGGTTCATTTATGAAAACTTCCACTATACGTACATATATATAGTCATTTAGCCGAGAGTTTAAATCCAAATCGTAGATACAAAATTACTGATCTTGTGTAACAAAAAAAAGTTGCTCGAGGAAAATAAACATAAATCAAAACAATAATATGAGATATTCAAGGTAAACATAGAAAGGATATTGGCAGTACGTTATACGTATGTTGTCCATACAGACTGACATACAGTGTTGCTTGTCTCAATTATATTTTTTTCTCTTATTTTTTTCTTTTTTTAACACAATTTATTTCTCTTACTAATTTGCTCTTATGACACTAAACTCGCTCCAATTGATTTTTATTGGACATATATCTTATATTTCCATTTTTGTTGATACAAATGATGTGAATTCAGATTCAAGCTTTGTGCCGCCATTTGTGTACGCCGTGTTAGGAAGTTCACACACTCTCGCGGTGGGTACAGTCGCAGCATGCTCTTTGCTTATCGCTGAGACATTCGGGGAGGAACTGTTGAAAACGGATCCCAACCTTTACCTTCATTTGATCTTCACATCCGCTTTCGTCACCGGTGTATTCCAATTTGCTTTGGGATTCTTCAGGTTATTTATTTTATTTTTACTAATCTATATATCAAGCTCTATCTCCCTTTTATTTTTAACCAGAATGTCATAATGGAAATTTTGACTATAATTTCTAATGGATGTCAAAAAAAACTATAATTTCTATCATATAGTGGCTTTAGTTATGCTAATCTTTATTACGTTAAAAAGTTAACTTTTAGTACTTGAAAATTCATTTATGAAAACTTATTTTTTGTAAAAGGTTCATTTATGAAAACTTATTTTTTGTAAAAGGTTCATTTATGAAAACTTATTTTTTGTAAAAGGTTCATTTATGAAAACTTATTTTTTGTAAAAGGTTCATTTATGAAAACTTATTTTTTGTAAAAGGTTCATTTATGAAAACTTATTTTTTGTAAAAGGTTCATTTATGAAAACTTCCACTATACGTACATATATATAGTCATTTAGCCGAGAGTTTAAATCCAAATCGTAGATTCAAGCTTTGTGCCGCCATTTGTGTACGCCGTGTTAGGAAGTTCACACACTCTCGCGGTGGGTACAGTCGCAGCATGCTCTTTGCTTATCGCTGAGACATTCGGGGAGGAACTGTTGAAAACGGATCCCAACCTTTACCTTCATTTGATCTTCACATCCGCTTTCGTCACCGGTGTATTCCAATTTGCTTTGGGATTCTTCAGGTTATTTATTTTATTTTTACTAATCTATATATCAAGCTCTATCTCCCTTTTATTTTTAACCAGAATGTCATAATGGAAATTTTGACTATAATTTCTAATGGATGTCAAAAAAAACTATAATTTCTATCATATAGTGGCTTTAGTTATGCTAATCTTTATTACGTTAAAAAGTTAACTTTTAGTACTTGAAAATTAATTAACGAAATGCATGTGTATATAGGTTGGGGATGTTGGTGGATTTCTTGTCACACTCGACCATAACAGGCTTCATGGGAGGGACAGCTATCATTATTCTCCTCCAACAACTAAAGGGCGTCTTTGGTATAGTCCATTTTACGCACAAAACCGACGTCGTTTCAGTTCTCCACTCAGTCTTCAGCCACCGTGATGAGGTCTCACTTTCAATTCTTTTTCTTTGTTAAACAGTATCCAATAAGAACTATATGGTGGCTGATTGTATTTAACCTGGGAGGGTGTTACTTGGTGCAGTGGAAATGGCAAAGTGCACTTGCTGGGGTCTGCTTTCTTATTTTCCTCCAATCTACTCGATACATCGTATACTTTCTTCTTCTCTTTATCTTATTTCTTTAAATGCTTTATCGGTTTACTTGAGACAAAATCATTGGTCCCTCACAAATCTTCCACTATTGTATTTTTTTGTTTTTCTTTTGTAATCATTCCTTGCCTTTTTTACATACCCAATTTGACTTGGAATTTATGGAAAACAATAATAATTTGAATAATTTCTGCTGACCATAAAAACCTATATTTTCTTATTTATCCACATGCTATATCCTTTTTATTCTGAAATGTATAATTGAATAGTAAAAATCAACTGTTTTCTCAATTGTCTCACAAGAATATAATATGTTTGTAACTATTGCAGAAGAAGATAAAACCAAAGCTATTTTGGGTGTCAGCAATGGGTCCAATGGTGGTCGTCCTTGTGGGTTGCCTAGTTGCTTATTTGGTGAAGGGAACAGAACACGGGATCAAAACTGTGAGCACATTTCTTTGCGTTGTTGCACACTAGCAATGCATATAATGTATACAATAACAAACAAAGATAGAGTTCGCGGAATGGTTACAAGATTTACAGCAACTAGGGTTTCTATTAATAGTATGTTTCTGCATGCAGGTTGGGCCTTTAAAGAAAGGACTAAACCCCCCTTCTATTCAATATTTGACCTTCGATGCCAAGTATCTGCCGCTGGTTTTGAAGGCCGGAATCGTTACTGGGCTCATCGCTTTGGCTGTAAATAATTATTTTCTTCACCATGGTTTCTTTACAGCTGATGTTTGACCTATATTTAACCTATATGTGTGATTTTTATAAGAAGATAAATGGTTAATTTCAGGAAGGGATTGCGATCGGAAGAAGCTTTGCTGTAATGAAGAACGAACAAACGGACGGTAACAAAGAGATGATAGCATTTGGTCTTATGAACATAATCGGCTCCTTTACGTCTTGCTATTTGACAACCGGTAATTAATTAATTTTAATTAACTTTAATATAACAGTTTGTGATGCTAAAATCTTGGTTGAACTTTCAGGGCCATTTTCAAAAACAGCAGTGAACTACAACGCGGGGACAAAGACACCAATGTCTAACATAGTGATGGGCTTTTGCATGATGCTCGTGCTTCTCTTCCTAGCGCCTGTATTCAGCTACACACCACTAGTTGCTCTCGCGTCCATCATTATGTCAGCCATGTTGGGCCTCATCGACTACGAGGAGATGTACCACCTCTTCAAAGTTGACAAGTTTGATTTCCTCGTCTGCATGTCTGCTTTCTTCGGTGTGTCCTTCATTAGCATGGACTATGGTCTCATCATTTCCGTTGGATTCTCCGTCCTAAGAGCGTTGTTGTACGTTGCACGGCCCTCGACTTGTAAGTTGGGAAGAATACCAAACTCGGTTATGTTTCGAGACATAGAACAGTACCCTGGTGCTGAGGAGATGCTTGGTTATGTCATTCTTCAAATGGGTTCTCCTATCTTCTTTGCCAACAGTACTTACGTCCGTGAAAGGATTTTGAGGTGGATTCGTGATGAACCTGAAGGCGTTGAGTTTCTTCTGCTTGATCTCTCTGGTGATTCTAGTTTATTTTTTCACACTATCAAACATATATATCTTGATAGATTTTGTCACTGCATATATGTTATTTTTTTCTCATTTTTAATTGCTAATTATAATAGTGTTGTCTTTTAGGGGTTTCAAGCGTTGACATGACTGGGATGGAAACACTACTCGAAGTGCGGAGAATACTTGTATCAAAAGGCATCAAGGTTTATACCCTTCTTCACTTCTTAAAAGCGTCCTTATAATATTTTACAACAACTCAAAAAGATTATATAATTTTTTTTTTATTGCAGATGGTGGTAATAAACCCAAGATTTGAAGTCTTGGAAAAGATGATGTTATCACATTTTGTAGAGAAGATAGGAAAGGAGTATATGTTCCTATCCATTGACGATGCGGTTCAAGCGTGCAGATTTAATCTTTCCACCACCGCCAAACCCAAACCCGAACCCTGACACTGTTTATTAGTGGAAGTTAAAGTCGTATTTTAGGTTGTGTGCTCAAATAAACAATAACTAGCTAGTCTCTTCTAGACTACTATGAATGCTTTGTGGGCCGGGTATTCGATTTGTAACATAAAGAAACCGATTGAGATATTGAAGTTAGGAGAAACGGGAGATTTCAATATCAAAAACGGAGATTTCAATATCTTTGCCGAAAACCCAAATCACGTAAATAGTCATTTCTAATAGTCATTTCCAGTGAAAATTGAATCCGAGTGGCGGAATGCGTTCCAGACTCATGACTCCTTAAACACTAATTAAACCATGCAACAAGCTGTTGGTTATCTCTTATATATACATTAAGCTTAAATCAACCATTAAGCAACTTAACCAACTTAACCATCTTACCCACCTAACAAAATTTATTAAGGTTAGGCGAAAGCTCAACACTAATGAAGGAAGAACACAAACGTGAAACAATAATACCTTGGCCCTTAATTGTTTATGCAATAATGTTTATCCAGTCAGCCGTTTAGAAAAAACACAGTAAGATTTTATTTGCATTTGTCACGTTTTTTTGTCTCAACCATGAACTTAACATTCTAATCAAAAGCAGTATACATTAATTCATGTAACCTCGTCTTCGAGGTCGGCGTCGTTACCGCTAAATACCCTTCGAAGAATTTCGACGAGAGTCTTGATTGTGAAGGAAACGGTCTTCTTCTTGATTCAGTTTCAAGAGGTTAAAGGTTATAATTTTTTTATTTGTTTTGTATTTTTATGAGTTTAGGACATTTAAAAGTGAGCTAGGTAATGATAATCTAGTTGCTAGTTTGGTAATGTATACAAATGTTGGATCCTCTTCTTGATTCAGTTTCAAGAGGTTAAAGGTTATAATTTTTTTATTTGTTTTGTATTTTTATGAGTTTAGGACATTTAAAAGTGAGCTAGGTAATGATAATCTAGTTGCTAGTTTGGTAATGTATACAAATGTTGGATCCTCTTCTTGATTCAGTTTCAAGAGGTTAAAGGTTATAATTTTTTTATTGCAGATGGTGGTAATAAACCCAAGATTTGAAGTCTTGGAAAAGATGATGTTATCACATTTTGTAGAGAAGATAGGAAAGGAGTATATGTTCCTATCCATTGACGATGCGGTTCAAGCGTGCAGATTTAATCTTTCCACCACCGCCAAACCCAAACCCGAACCCTGACACTGTTTATTAGTGGAAGTTAAAGTCGTATTTTAGGTTGTGTGCTCAAATAAACAATAACTAGCTAGTCTCTTCTAGACTACTATGAATGCTTTGTGGGCCGGGTATTCGATTTGTAACATAAAGAAACCGATTGAGATATTGAAGTTAGGAGAAACGGAGATTTCAATATCAAAACGGAGATTTCAATATCAAAACGGAGATTTCAATATCAAAACGGAGATTTCAATATCAAAACGGAGATTTCAATATCAAAACGGAGATTTCAATAT
This sequence comes from Brassica carinata, assembly GCA_016771965.1. Classification (NCBI taxonomy): domain Eukaryota; kingdom Viridiplantae; phylum Streptophyta; class Magnoliopsida; order Brassicales; family Brassicaceae; genus Brassica; species Brassica carinata. Next base: position 5,539,816 of record CM028697.1, on the reverse strand, counting down.
CAAAACGGAGATTTCAATATCAAAACGGAGATTTCAATATCAAAACGGAGATTTCAATATCAAAACGGAGATTTCAATATCAAAACGGAGATTTCAATATCAAAACGGAGATTTCAATATCAAAACGGAGATTTCAATATCAAAACGGAGATTTCAATATCAAAACGGAGATTTCAATATCAAAACGGAGATTTCAATATCAAAACGGAGATTTCAATATCAAAACGGAGATTTCAATATCAAAACGGAGATTTCAATATCAAAACGGAGATTTCAATATCAAAACGGAGATTTCAATATCAAAACGGAGATTTCAATATCAAAACGGAGATTTCAATATCAAAACGGAGATTTCAATATCAAAACGGAGATTTCAATATCAAAACGGAGATTTCAATATCAAAACGGAGATTTCAATATCAAAACGGAGATTTCAATATCAAAACGGAGATTTCAATATCAAAACGGAGATTTCAATATCAAAACGGAGATTTCAATATCAAAACGGAGATTTCAATATCAAAACGGAGATTTCAATATCAAAACGGAGATTTCAATATCAAAACGGAGATTTCAATATCAAAACGGAGATTTCAATATCAAAACGGAGATTTCAATATCAAAACGGAGATTTCAATATCAAAACGGAGATTTCAATATCAAAACGGAGATTTCAATATCAAAACGGAGATTTCAATATCAAAACGGAGATTTCAATATCAAAACGGAGATTTCAATATCAAAACGGAGATTTCAATATCAAAACGGAGATTTCAATATTTTGGTGTTACTTTATCGAATTACATATAAAAACTGATTTGTATAGTTTCATATATATTCAATATACATAAGATGTATCAAATTATTTCATAAAACAGATGAAATTCAAATCTATAAAATTGTAACTAAAATATAATATTATAAAATAAAATATCCTTTCCTTCTTTTAAATAAAAATATATTTAAAAATATAAGTCTCAAAATGGAAATTTTTTGTAAATTAATAATTCTGTAAATTAATAACTCTATAAATAGATGAAATTCAAATTTATAAAGTTATTAGGGGTTGGCATATCGGTTTAGTTTCGGGTTCGGTTTGGTTTGGTTAATTTGGGTTTATGAAACTCAACCCAACTAAAACCAAAGTAGCTTTGGTTTGGGTTTGGTTTGGATTTAGTTTGGTTCGGTTTAATTCGGTTTGGTTTTGATTTAGTTCGGTTTGGTTTTGATTTAGTTTGGTTTAATTTATTATGGTTTAGTTTGGTGCGGTGTAGTCCGGGTTGGTTATAAAATATGATGGCATCAGTTTAATTAAAAAATAATTAACTTATAAAAGATAGATTGAAAATATAAAGTTATAAACTTTGATAACTAAAATATCTATTACTAAAAATCAAAAACAATGTATCCAAAAATTAAAAATACCAAATATGGTCTAACTGAAAACAAATCTTCACTAAAAGTCAACAAAAATCAAAAACCCAGTCTATCTTTTTATTTTTATTGATCTTATAATAACTTTATTACATATATTTACTTTTAGACAACGGAAATTGGAGAAGATGAACAAGACGAGACGGCTACGATTTAGATGCTTATAATTTTTAGGTTTTATGTTTAGTACAATCTTTAGCTATTAGGATTAGAGAATGTATATAATAGTATTAAAAACATACGAAAGTTAAGAAAAAATGGAAAATGAAACCTTAACTAAAATTAACAATATGTTAATATATATATATAAACTATATTGGGTTATCGGTTTGGTTCGGTTTGGTTCGGTTTAAACTCAAATCAAACCAAACCATTCGGATTGAGTAAAACATGAACCAATTAGATTATGTAAAGAGGTCGGTCTAACTTCGATTGGATCGGTTTAACTTCGGTTGGGTCGGTTCGGTTCGGTTCGGTTTGGGTTTTTTGCCCATTCCTAAAAGTTATTAACTATTTTCACAAAATTTAATATTGTTTTGTATATAGGATAAGGTTTAAAGTCAACAAAAACGACTAAACCAAGTCTCCGAAACTGAAAAGTCTTCCAAATAATTTAAAAAAACAGAGAACTCTGCACCACTTCTACGGTTTCGAAGCTTTGTTTTCTCCGCCGCGAACGAACATGAAGATCTCTCTCCTCCTTCTCTCTTTCTTCATCCTCTTACCTCTCTCCCTACAAGATCCGAGCCCAGAAGCCAAACCACCGACTCGTGCTCACGCGGAGCTCACGAGCCATGGTTTTCCGATTGGTCTCCTCCCTCTATCCGTCAAAGACTACTACATCAACAAAACCTCCGGCGACTTCTCCCTCTTCCTCCACGGCACGTGCAAAATCACGCTTCCTCCCGACAACTACCTCGCCACTTACTCCAACAAGGTAACGGGTCGGATCACCCACGGTCAGATCGCGGAGCTCCGTGGGATTCGGGTCAGGGCGTTTTTCCAGTGGTGGTCCATCACCGGGATTCGATCCTCCGGTGATAACCTCGTCTTCGAGGTCGGCGTCGTTACCGCTAAATACCCTTCGAAGAATTTCGACGAGAGTCTTGATTGTGAAGGGAAACGGTCTTCTTCTTGATTCAGTTTCAAGAGGTTAAAGGTTATAATTTTTTTTATTTGTTTTTGTATTTTTATGAGTTTAGGACATTTAAAAGTGAGCTAGGTAATGATAATCTAGTTGCTAGTTTGGTAATGTATACAAATGTTGGATCCTCTTCTTGATTCAATTCATGAGGTAAAGGTTATAACTTTCTTCGACTGTTGTAAGATCCTTTAGTTGTTACGGTCTTGTTAGAAACTAAATGTTTATGTAGATTGCTTTCACTAGGTCTCAAACATTTTCAGTGCTTGCATGGTTTGCTTTTGTTATTAAATAGTGGTTCTTGTCTACATTGCGTGCAGATCTGTGAAGCCAGAAGCAACCAGTGAAAGCTAGTTTGTAATATATTTATCTCCATCCGAAAAATAAAGCTTGTAATGTTAAACTGCGTCTAAACCACGAATCTATTCTTGTTTTATCTGCAAACTAAAGGCTTCATGGAAGCTTGTAAGTTGTGAACCAAATATGGGTTAATATGTAATATGAGACTTCAAAACAAGCAAGAACCATTTTATTTCTTGCCCTCCAGTGTCTCATTTACTTCCAATTTGGGTACAAAGTACAAACTTTCGTTAAAGAAAGATGAATCTTTCGTTTCATTGTGTTTTAGTCTCAGAAATTATATTTAACATCATTCTTTACAATACTCATAAAAGAACCCACACTTGCACACATGAGTACGAGTTGCATGTATCCGTATTCCCTATCATAGTAACACGGTCATATTCTTTCACTAGGGTGAGTAGATGTTAATTTATAGGGTGATATATTTTCACATTGAATACACGAGTAGAAGTTACTGAAATGAATCGGCATGATACATGTTTGACACTGCTTGTTGTCGTCGTAATCTCCGCTTAAGTTGTCATCAAAGACTCAAATAATGCTGTTAATGACTGCATGACCACGTCAAAGACCAAAAGAGGTAATATGAAACCTAAATCTTTCTTTTATCAAAGACTCTCCACAAAACTAGAATTTGATTGATGTAGAGTCTTCTTACCACACACATAAAAATAGCAATAGCTAAAAATAAACTCAAGTAAAATAAACCTATAAAATACGTTTACACCAGAGCTGATTACTCCGACATTCATAATCCAAATAAGCATCAAACTTCTCATCTCCACAACCAAAAAAAAAAAGAAATTAAAAATCTAAAAAAATCTAAAAATTACAAAAATTACAAAAAATGAGAGCCTCAACAAGACTCATATGGACAGTATCTGTCCTTGTACTCGCAGCTGTATCAGAAGCCGTCTTTCCTCTACCATTTAATCCCTTCCTACCTGGATCGCACAACCGTAAGCTTGGGAAACAAGGGGGAGGTAGAAAAGGCGGAGGAAGAAGACGAGGCGGCGCAGAAGCTCAGACAAACTGGCCTGGTAAATGGGAGTTATTCTTGCCAAACTCGGGTGTGTCAGCGATGCATGCCATTCTGATGCCAGTCATCAACCAAGTCCAGTTCTATGACGCAACCATCTGGAGAATCTCACAGATTAAGCTGCCTCCAGGTGTAGCATGTCACGTGGTCGACCCCAAGATTAACAAGGTCGATTGCTGGGCTCATTCGGTTCTCGTTGATATCAACACCGGTGTCATTAAGCCTCTATCCGTATGTATCATCCCTACTCACATGCATGCATATATTAACACAGCCCACTAAGTGAAATATTGGTCTTGAACCTCCAATTTTTTTTTGAATTAATATATATAAACATAGATCCCCAAATTATTATTTTTTAAAGTATTAAATTTTTACTAAATTGTTTATAATTTTCAAAATTTCAAAGCCGGCCATGCATACGTGATACTTGAACTTGTATTAAATATCTTCATTCACATTTTGATGATAGCTTACGACTGATACGTGGTGCTCATCGGGAGGTCTGACAGTCAACGGTACACTGGTGAGCACTGGAGGATATGGAGGAGGAGCCAACACGGCGAGGTACCTAGCTGCTTGTCCAAGCTGTGTATGGATTGAATACCCTCAAGCCCTAGCTGCAAAGAGATGGTACTCAACGCAAGCCTCTCTTCCCGACGGAAAGTTCTTCGTGATTTGCATTTGTCACGTTTTTTTGTCTCAACCATGAACTTAACATTCTAATCAAAAGCAGTATACATTAATTCATGTAAGGTGCAAATTCGTTATGCTTGGAATGTAGATCAAGTTTAACTTGGAAAATTGAAAAAAACAAAATTTTGTGGAAATAGTTACAAACAAAATATATATATGTCCTAACTTTTTTTTTTGTTCAAATATATATCCTCGAACTTAATTAGAGGATCATTTTCATAATTAACCTTTTCAATTAAAAATCTGGTAGATTATAAAAATTATTTTCACAAAATTTAATAATGCTGTATAGTGTGTACTCCCTCCGTTCCTTAATAATAGACATTTTAGAAAAAAAGTTTGTTTTAGAAAGATGTATTTTTTGTGTTTTCTATGAAAAAATGATGAATTTCAAGAAAATTAATTGATTTTATTGGATTACTAATGGTTAAAAGTTATTGAAAATTGAAAATTACAGAAAACGATACATTTATTAGAGTATTTTAATGTGTTTTTTTAATACGCATGAAAATACTGAAAAGTAAACGAGGGTTAAAAAGTTAACAAAAACGACAAAACCAAGTCTCCGAAACTGAAAAGTCAATTAAAAACAGATAACTCTGCAACACTTCTACGGTTTCGAAGCTTTGTTTTCTCCGTAGCGAACGAACATGAAGACATCTCTCTTCCTACTCTCTCTCCTCATCCTCTTACCTCTCTCCCTACAAGATCCGAGACCCAAAGCACCGACTCGTGCTCACGCGGAGCTCACTAATCACGGTTTCCCGATTGGTCTCCTCCCTCTATCCGTCAAGGACTACTACATCAACAAAACCTCCGGCGACTTCTCCCTCTTCCTCCACGGCACGTGCAAAATCACGCTTCCTCCCGACAACTACCTCGCCACTTACTCCAACAAGGTAACGGGTCGGATCACCCACGGTCAGATCGCGGAGCTCCGTGGGATTCGGGTCAGGGCGTTTTTCCAGTGGTGGTCCATCACCGGGATTCGATCCTCCGGTGATAACCTCGTCTTCGAGGTCGGCGTCGTTACCGCTAAATACCCTTCGAAGAATTTCGACGAGAGTCTTGATTGTGAAGGGAAACGGTCTTCTTCTTGATTCAATTCATGAGGTAAAGGTTATAACTTTCTTCGACTGTTGTAAGATCCTTTAGTTGTTACGGTCTTGTTAGAAACTAAATGTTTATGTAGATTGCTTTCACTAGGTCTCAAACATTTTCAGTGCTTGCATGGTTTGCTTTTGTTATTAAATAGTGGTTCTTGTCTACATTGCGTGCAGATCTGTGAAGCCAGAAGCAACCAGTGAAAGCTAGTTTGTAATATATTTATCTCCATCCGAAAAATAAAGCTTGTAATGTTAAACTGCGTCTAAACCACGAATCTATTCTTGTTTTATCTGCAAACTAAAGGCTTCATGGAAGCTTGTAAGTTGTGAACCAAATATGGGTTAATATGTAATATGAGACTTCAAAACAAGCAAGAACCATTTTATTTCTTGCCCTCCAGTGTCTCATTTACTTCCAATTTGGGTACAAAGTACAAACTTTCGTTAAAGAAAGATGAATCTTTCGTTTCATTGTGTTTTAGTCTCAGAAATTATATTTAACATCATTCTTTACAATACTCATAAAAGAACCCACACTTGCACACATGAGTACGAGTTGCATGTATCCGTATTCCCTATCATAGTAACACGGTCATATTCTTTCACTAGGGTGAGTAGATGTTAATTTATAGGGTGATATATTTTCACATTGAATACACGAGTAGAAGTTACTGAAATGAATCGGCATGATACATGTTTGACACTGCTTGTTGTCGTCGTAATCTCCGCTTAAGTTGTCATCAAAGACTCAAATAATGCTGTTAATGACTGCATGACCACGTCAAAGACCAAAAGAGGTAATATGAAACCTAAATCTTTCTTTTATCAAAGACTCTCCACAAAACTAGAATTTGATTGATGTAGAGTCTTCTTACCACACACATAAAAATAGCAATAGCTAAAAATAAACTCAAGTAAAATAAACCTATAAAATACGTTTACACCAGAGCTGATTACTCCGACATTCATAATCCAAATAAGCATCAAACTTCTCATCTCCACAACCAAAAAAGAAATTAAAAATCTAAAAAATCTAAAAATTACAAAAATTACAAAAAATGAGAGCCTCAACAAGACTCATATGGACAGTATCTGTCCTTGTACTCGCAGCTGTATCAGAAGCCGTCTTTCCTCTACCATTTAATCCCTTCCTACCTGGATCGCACAACCGTAAGCTTGGGAAACAAGGGGGAGGTAGAAAAGGCGGAGGAAGAAGACGAGGCGGCGCAGAAGCTCAGACAAACTGGCCTGGTAAATGGGAGTTATTCTTGCCAAACTCGGGTGTGTCAGCGATGCATGCCATTCTGATGCCAGTCATCAACCAAGTCCAGTTCTATGACGCAACCATCTGGAGAATCTCACAGATTAAGCTGCCTCCAGGTGTAGCATGTCACGTGGTCGACCCCAAGATTAACAAGGTCGATTGCTGGGCTCATTCGGTTCTCGTTGATATCAACACCGGTGTCATTAAGCCTCTATCCGTATGTATCATCCCTACTCACATGCATGCATATATTAACACAGCCCACTAAGTGAAATATTGGTCTTGAACCTCCAATTTTTTTTTGAATTAATATATATAAACATAGATCCCCAAATTATTATTTTTTAAAGTATTAAATTTTTACTAAATTGTTTATAATTTTCAAAATTTCAAAGCCGGCCATGCATACGTGATACTTGAACTTGTATTAAATATCTTCATTCACATTTTGATGATAGCTTACGACTGATACGTGGTGCTCATCGGGAGGTCTGACAGTCAACGGTACACTGGTGAGCACTGGAGGATATGGAGGAGGAGCCAACACGGCGAGGTACCTAGCTGCTTGTCCAAGCTGTGTATGGATTGAATACCCTCAAGCCCTAGCTGCAAAGAGATGGTACTCAACGCAAGCCTCTCTTCCCGACGGAAAGTTCTTCGTGATTGGAGGACGTGACGCCTTGAACTACGAATACATCCCCGAGGAAGGACATAACAACAAGAAGGTATTCGACTCGTTGCTCCTAAAACAAACAGACGACCTGGACGAGAACAACCTCTACCCATTCGTATGGCTCAACACTGATGGCAACCTCTTCATTTTCGCAAACAACCGTTCCATCCTTTTAAACCCCAAATCAAACCAAGTCATCAAAGAGTTCCCTCAGCTCCCGGGTGGTACCCGTAACTACCCCGGGTCAGGCTCCTCGGCGCTCCTCCCCATCCAACTTTACATGAACAACGCCAAAGTCATCCCAGCTGATGTCCTCGTCTGCGGCGGTTCCAAACAAGACGCGTATAACCGTGCGGGTAAAAAGGACTTTGAACCAGCATTGAAGGATTGCGCAAGGATAAGCATCAACAGCGGTAAGCCGCGGTGGAAGATCGAGATGATGCCTACGCCACGAGTCATGAGCGACACCGTCATCCTCCCTAACGGAGACGTGATACTAGTCAACGGAGCTAAACGTGGATGTTCGGGCTGGGGGTATGGCAAGGACCCTGCGTTTGCTCCCATCTTGTACAAGCCTCGTGTTAAACGCGGCACGCGTTTCAAGGAGCTAGCAGCCTCAGCCATCCCACGTATGTACCACTCCATCGCCATCGCTCTACCTGATGGTAAAGTTCTTGTCGGCGGCAGCAACACCAACGATGGCTACAGGTACAACGTCGAGTTCCCGACGGAGCTTCGCGTCGAGAAATTCTCCCCGCCTTACCTCGACCCGGCTCTAGCCAACATGAGGCCGAAGATAGTCAACAACGCCACGCCGAAACAGATCAAATACGGGAAAGTCTTTAAGGTGAAGGTCGAGCTTAACCAAAAGGACGTGACCAAGGAGAATCTCAAGGCTCACATGTTAGCACCTTCCTTTACAACGCATAGTATCTCGATGAACATGAGGATGCTCCTCTTGGGTGTGGCTAGTGTCAACCCTTCTGGTGGCAACTCTTTTGAAATCCAAGCCGCCGCACCACCCAATGGAAACCTAGCACCACCGGGTTACTATCTTTTATTTGCCGTCTACAAAGGTGTCCCCAGCATTGGTGAATGGATTCAGATCGTCTAATGGGGAATTTTTTACCAATTTTGTCTTATGCCAGTAGCAGCTTTACGTGAGAATAAATCTTAGAGCATTGGTGAATGGATTCAGATCGTCTAATCACCAATTTTGTCTTATGCCAGTAGCATTTTTAAGTGAAAATAAATCTTAGTAATAATCAGTATTTTTTTTGGTTTTCCTTATATATTTTGGTATATGCCATGATTAATGTATCCAAATTCCTTAGTGTTATCAATGATTCCTTGGTTCGGCCTAATTTTCATCATAACTTTAGCCTCTTTTCCTTCTTAATATTCGAGTTTTGGGTAAACAACCCACTGGACGGTTCAATGACTAGACTATGTCGCACTTTTAGATCCAATCCTACTGGATTGACTAAGAAATTGATTCTCAATCATTTGTTGCATACAACAATGGTATTACCATTGCAACTTACACAATGCCTAAATTCATTTTTGTGTAGGTATCTTTTAGTATCAACACATGTTTTTATCACTTATTAGTTTCATCACCTAGCTCATGTTTGTTTGCATGTCCCTGCAACCTATAATCAAATGTTGTTGTCTATTTATCTAATGCAACATTTTGCCACTAATCGCAATGACCAGTCGTAGATTCGCCTAAATTTTAAATTTATGTTTCAACAATATGAAACAATGACTAGTTAGTTGTTACAGTCACTTGTGCGACAACAACGAACAACAAGCTGTGATGTAGCAGGTCGAAGCTACATGCCATATTCAGTTTTAATAAGCACTCTCTGCTAGAACAAGAATTGAGCCATTTCTAAATCTAACAAGAAACAGAGTGACGCTTTCTACATTGTTCCAATCACACAGATGAGATGAGATCAGTGACCAACGCAAAGCCAGATTCCAAATACAATAAAGCTCGTACCTACCAAAGCAAGTCCGATTTGAGTTTCCTCCCCCAGAAGAACCCCGAACGCGGCGGTTGCGGCGAAGGTCGTGGCGTTGGTGACCGGAACGGCGATAGAGATCGGGGAGTCGCCGAGGAGGGCGAAGAACGCGGCGGAGGCGGAGAGGTTTACGAGGAAAGGAACGGAGTACTGCCAGAAGAGGAGGAGGTTGATCCAGTCGCGGAGAGCGGCGAGGATTTTTCGGCGGAAGTTGGATGGGATCTGAAGAGGAGGAGACTCTGTTGTCGAAGATTTTTTGTCCCAGGCGAGTGCTCCGCGGCGGATCAGGGCGTTGGTGGCTCCCCACACGAGCCCCACAGCCACCATTTTCTGTATGTCTTCCTTCATTCTGATTTAGGCGGCGATCGCCTCTCTGCTCGTTTTGTTCGTACAGATTGTAGAAGATGGAATATTTTGTTTTTTTTTTTAAAGATGGAATATTTTTTGTTTGTTTTTAAAGATGGAATATTTTGTTTTTTTTAAAGATGGCATATTTTGTTCAAAAATAGGAATATTAAAGGGGAATTATACTTTTACACTTTATCGAGTACCACTGTTCAAATATACACTTAGAAAGAGGACATTTTCAGAAATACCTAAATCATTAATAGGCAAAAGACAAAAATAACTTCTCACAATTCTAACCTTCTTATCTCTCACTCTCGCCATCCACGGCGATGAGATTGAGCGACGACGGCGAAGAGATTGAGCGACGACGGCGAAGAGATCGAGCGACGACGGCGACGGCGAAGAGATCGAGCGACAACGGCGACGGCGAAGAGATCAAGCGACGACGGCGAAGAGATCGAACGACGACGGTGACGAAATCGAGTGTATCCCACGAAGCAGACGAGATCGAGTGACAACGGCGAGATCGAGCAAGAATCACAAATTGTAAGTAATTTTCTAAGATTTTGTTGTTTCGATCTAAGAAAAAGTGAAATCTATTAATAGTCGGATCTAAGAGAAAGATTTCTGATCGTGAACATTAAATTTTTGAAAATTTATAATTCTTTATAAATCTAAATTTTAGGACGACGGCGATTCTAACAACGGCGACACTCACAAAGACGACGAGAAAAGGTCTTCTCTCTCACTAGTCACGACATCTCTCTGGAAAGAGCATCCAGTGACGACAAATACAATCACACTATACGATTCAAAATTTCATCTCAAAAAATGTCGTCTACTCCTCACTATTCTCCTCTACACGATTCTCCTCTACACGATTCTCCTCTTCACGATTCTCCTCTTCACGATTCTCCTCTTCATGATTCTCATCTTCACGATTCTCTACAAGTAAGTTCCTAAATTTGGGTATTTTTTTGTTTGTTTCAAGTCATTTTTTGAATTTGTTATTTCTGTTATAAGAAAATAGAAGAAGATTGGTTGAGGATTGTCATGTTCCTAGTTAGATCTAAGAGAAAGAGTATCGATAGTGAACATTGAATTTTTTTGAAAAATTATAAGCCTTTATAAATGTGGGTTTCAAGTAATTATAAGATGCGTGAACTCAAGAAGTGTTGTCTTGTATTGCAGTTGGATAGCAACGAGTTTTGCACAACCTTGAAATTGCCTGGGAGGGTTTATGAAGCTGTAGAAACACCAGATAATCCCAAAGCGATAATCCATCACTCAAAGATTGATTATGTCGAGAAGGTGGAAGATATATTAGGAAAAGAAGAGTTCTCTTTGATAGAAAACTCTCACATTGGGAGCATTTTGAAGTTGGTTAAAAGGAATAGGGTTCAATTTTCAGAAGAGTTGTTCCATTTTCTAATGCAGCGAAGAGTATTGACGCAAGGAGAGGATCTCTGGTTACTTTCTCGGACCAGCCTATGAGGTTTTCATTAAGGGAATTTCATCTGACAACAGGCTTACGTTGTGAGGAAGATCAGACAATAACAGAGCCGCAGTTCAAAATAATGAAGAAGCCATACCTTTGGTGCTGGGCAAGAATGATAAGTTTACGGTGAGAACGTTGTATGAAATGTTTAAAGAGAAAGCACGAAGCATGCCAACACTAGAAAGATTATCCCTTGGAACAACAATAATCACAGAAGCGGTAATTATGGCAGAAAACCCGAGTTCTAAAATCCCGAGAGACAGGTTGCAGCTTTATATGAACTATCGCTTACCCAAGATGGCTTGGGATAAAACTGCTTATAGCATCTTGATGAGAAGTGTAAAAAGTTTGAGTGCAAGTTCCTGGACAGGAGATAGTTATGAAGTGAGTGGTTTTGCACTAGCCATAAATCTGTGGGCAATGTCATCAGTGAATGTGCTTGGTAAATCTTTGGGAAAGCCATGCGAGACATCCTCTTCTTCAGATCCGTTGTGTCTACATTGGGATTCAACAAGAACTCCGACAATAACTGAAGTGTTAGAGCTGGAGAAGATAAACAATGTGAGTTTTTATAAGCGTATATAAATATATTCGCATTGTATTGTTTGAAAAGTGGATTTATAGGGACTCCTTGAAAAGGTCCACAAATCTGAAGTTGGTTGGTAAAGTTGAAAACCTTTTGGGCAAAGAATTCAAGAAGCTTGAAGATTCATTCTTGGCTCCGGTAATTAAGATGGGAAGGAGGCAGAAGAATATGGCGTTTTCAAGGTATTTGATTCATCACTTACTCTTAAGGAGAATTGATATATGCAAGAAGGGTTTGTGGTTTTCTTTTGGAGAACAACTAATGAGGTTTTCTCTAAGAGAATTCCACTTGGCAACGGGTCTGCCTTGCGTTGTTGATAAAGATGAAGATGAAGCGGAGACTTCAGCAACAAAAAAAAAAAAAGATCCATGGATGAACAAGAATCAAACTCTAAACACCTTGCTTAAACTACTTGTGGAAAAGAGTACAGAGCTTACTACTGATCAGAGATTAAGATTGGGAGCTACAATCCTTGTGGAAGGGATATTAATGGCAAGCAATCCGGTGACAAGTATACCAGAAGAGCGTCTGCTAGAGCTAGAAATTTCAAAGAGTTTTGCAAGTATCACTGGGGGAATTTGGCCTTTGATTATTTACTGAAAGAAGTGAAGAGCTTTACCTATAAAAAGCTGACGGAGAATAATCAGTATGTGATTTGTGGCTTTATATATCCAATTCAGCTATGGGCGTTATCTTCTGTGAATCAACTAGGCACGTTCTTTGGTATTACAGATGATGAAATTCAGTTTCCCTTGTGCTTGCATTGGACAGAAACCAAACCGCTTACTATTGAAGAGGTTAACAGATTTGACCAAATGGAGAAGGTAACCGTTTATAATGTTTTATAAAACTGTTTTAGTCTTTGCACTCTTCTTTTATCGATTGTTTGATCATATGCAAACACTTGTCAGGTTGATGTCAAATGTATCCTTGGAGATCCCGAATTGCATAGCGACTTGGTTGAAGATGTTGACTGTGAATTTGGAAGAGTTGTTGATCTTTTCAAAAGAGGATATCGTTTGAAGAGACAAGATTGGCTCAATGGAAGTATCGACATTGCCGTTGCTGAAGCTGAAGTGGACGAAAATAATTCTGTTCCTGGGATTGATGCAACTGATCATGAAAAGATTGAATTCCTCACTAAGAAGGTAGTGTCTCTTGAAGAAAGAATAAAGTACCTTGAAGGTCTTTTGAACATTCGTGGAGAAACAGTGAAGGTAAACTATTTTCTATATTTGTTTCGTTTGTAAATGAAAAGAAAGATTCATATGCTTCTAACTTGTAACAGAAAACTGAGAAGTCAAAAGAAACTGAAGCAGCCACAAAAACCAAGGTTTGTTATCTATAACGTCTCCATATTCTTAATACAATGTGTGTGAGCTCACATATAATTTTCTAGGTAAATGGACAAAATGCCGATTATGAACTTGATGAAACAGAACTTTTACAAGATTATATAGATGCCAAAAGAAAGGAAATCGCTAAGGTTATTGTGTTTTTGATATTTTATAAGGCTGTTATTAAATTCGAAATTGATAAGCTAGTTTTTTTGTCTTATAATATTAGAGAAACAAGAATGGTGTAAGACCTCCACGTGAAGTAGACCATCAAGATGAAGATGATACAGATGTCGAAGTCAATGAAGTAAGCTTATTTATAACCCTTTATAAATTGAAAACCGTTTTAGAATTATAAATCATTAAAAATATGTAATCTTTTTTAAATAGGAACAGCCACAAGAAGTAGAGGAACAACAACAAGAGGATGACACGAAGTCAATATAGATGTGGACGCCGCTGATAAAGAAAGTGAAAATCCGAAAACCAATGAAGTAAGCTGATTTATAAATCTTTATAAACTGAACAATGGTTTTAAATTTATAAATCATTATAAATATGTAATCCTTTTATTGAAATAGGGACAGACACAAGAGGAAGAGGAACAACAACAAGAGGATGACACAGAAGTCAATATAGATGTGGACGTCGGTGCTAAAGAAAGTGAAAATCCGAAAACCAATGAAGTAAGCTGATTTATAAGTCTTTATAAACTGATTGACTTTTTAAATGTTTAGTATACTCTATGTAACTTTTTTTATTGTGTCATCAAAATTGAAGGATGGAGAAGTAAATGAGGATGCATCTGAAAAGCCCGTGAAGGGTACAAAGAAACGTGGAAGAGGAACTAAGGTAAATATCTCTTTGTGTATAATGGTTTATAAAATGTTGTTTAGTATACTCTATGTAACTTTTTTTATTGTGTCATCAAAATTGAAGGATGGAGAAGTAAATGAGGATGCATCTGAAAAGCCCGTGAAGGGTACAAAGAAACGTGGAAGAGGAACTAAGGTAAATATCTCTCTGTGTATAATGGTTTATAAAATGTTGTTTAGTATACTCTATGTAACTTTTTTTATTTTGTCATCAAAATTGAAGGATGGAGAAGTAAATGAGGATGCATCTGAAAAGCCCGTGAAGGGTACGAAGAAAAGTAAAAGAGGAACTAAGGTAAATATCTCTCTGTGTATAATGGTTTATAAAATGTTGTTTAGTATACTCTATGTAACTTTTTTTATTTTGTCATCAAAATTGAAGGATGGAGAAGTAAATGAGGATGCATCTGAAAAGCTCGTGAAGGGTACAAAGAAACGTGGAAGAGGAACTAAGGTAAAAATCTCTCTGTGTATAATGGTTTATAAAATTGCTAAGTTATTTTTTTGTCTTGTAATATCAGGGAAAGAAGAAAGGTGTAACATCCCCACGTGAAGTAGAAGATGATGCAGAAGTCGATGCTAAAGAAACTGAAAATCCAAAAACCAATGAAGTAAGCTGATTTATAAGTCTTTATAAACTGATTGACTTTTTAAATGTTTAATATACTCTATGTAACTTTACTTATTGTGTCATCAAAATTGAAGGATGGAGAAGTAAATGAGGATGCATCTAAAAAGAACGTGAAGGGTACAAAGAAACGTGGAAGAGTAACTAAGGTAAATATCTCTTTATTTATAATGGTTTATAAAATGTTCTTTCTGATTATCATTTCTGATTTACAAAAAGGCTGTTATTAAATTCGAAATTGCTAAGTTATTTATTTGTCTTGTAATATCAGGGAAAGAAGAAAGGTGTAACACCCCCACGTGAAGTACAACAACAAGTAGAAGATGATGCAGAAACCAATGAAGTAAGCTGATTTATAAGTCTTTATAAACTGATTGACTTTTTAAATGTTTAATATGCTCTATGTAACTTTACTTATTGTGTCATTAAAATTGAAGGATGGAGAAGGGAATGAGGATGCATCTAAAAATCACGTGAAGTTTACAAAGAAACATGGAAGAAGAAATAAGGTAAATATCTCTATATTGTTTCAAATTTCATTGACTACATCCAATTATAATTTCTGATTTTCTTAATTGTTATGCTTATAAAGGAACACATCGTTGAAACCCCCAAATCGAAAAAACAAAAGAAACAATCTGAGAAAGATTCAGCTGCTGATGTGATAGGATGTGTTTTGGAAGATCTGAAAAAAGCCGATTAGAAGCATCGTGAATTTGAAGAAATGAAGCTCTTTCAGTTTTTTAGTGCTTTTAACAAATATCAGTGAAACTTTTTCAGTTTTAGTGTTATCTTTTGCTATGATGTCTTCAATGAGGAACATCTTTTGGCTTGTACCTTAATCCTCCATGATGAGGAAAATATTTTTTGGTTTGTACCTTAATCCTTAGATAAGGAAACATATAATTTCGGCAATTAATCTGAATCCTAATGATTTATAAAGGGTGGTTTATGTAACCACATATTTCGTATAATAAGTAACATGACTTCTATTAGACACCTGTAAACTTTATAAAGCATTATAAAATGATAAATGTAATAATAAAAGGAACATGACTTCTATTAGACACATGTAAACTTTATAAAGCATTATAAAATTATAAATGTAATAGTAAAAGGTTCCCCAAAAGCTATGCGATTTCAATTCTCTCTTATAACATCATATAAAATAATCAATTGCACACAAGTTTTTATACTACTATGTTATCAAATAGGCATTACACAACTACCTTTGCTGTGTCCTTTCTGTCCACATCTGCTACATTTGTAAGTCTTGGGTGATGGTTTGGATATGGACCGATATTTTCCATACTCCTACGAACTTGGTATTCTCTTTTTTTTCCTCTTGCCACTAGGAAAGCGTGTAGATGGAGGGCGACAAACAAACGAAGCTACATAGGGAGGAATATTTCAATATGTTTTATCACCAACAGGATATACACTCTCTGAATATGCTAGTGTAAACCTAATAAGAAAATTAAGAGAATTAAATAAAGGTACAATCAAGACAGAAAAATGAAAAAGAAGTGTTGTAGAACAATGTTTATAAAACCTTATAAATTCGATCAATTTTATAAACATATATAAATGTGCTGATGTATTACCACAATGACTGAGAGAACGTACCTTTCGTTGGAGAAAAACTCATCGACATAATCATTTTCATGCTTATTTCCAGCCTTTACAGCGGCAATTGCATGAGCACAAGGAAACTTCTCAACCTTAAACACAAAACATGAACAATGCCTTGTTTGAAAATTTACCACTTGATCTCTTGTATCTCCCTTAACCTCAAACTCTGAATCATTGATTTTGGAAACTTCGAGGAAGCGAGACGTAAAATCATATAGCTCCTTCATCTTGTTCCCCACTTCGAGAGTGACAGGATGCATGTGACGAACTCCTTGCTCATGTCGTTCAGTGAACCACTTAGTCATTATCATCCTAATAGTGTCAAAAAGACAAACTATTGGATACTCACGACTCAATTTCAGCAAAGAATTTACAGATTTGGCCAAGTTTGACGTCATGATGTTGAAGCGATTAGCAGGAGAATAAGATCGGGACCACTTCCTGAAGTCTGCTTTACGAAGATAATCTGCTAATACAATGTCGGACGCCTCAATCTCATGAAAATAGCAATCAAAATCAGCCTTGGTGTATGCATAAGCAGCTTCAACAACCAAAGGGACAAGTGTTGAACTCTTGAAATTGTCCTGCACATTCTTTTCAAAGTGAAAGACGCATATTCCATGGTGAGCAACCGGATAATGTTGTAAAAGAGCGTTTTCAGTAGACGTCGCACGATCAGAGACAAAAACCAAATCCTCTTCATCAGGAATGATGGTTTTCAGACATTTCATAAACCAACTCCATGAGGCTTCATTCTTATAATCAACTATAGCAAAAGCTATAGGATACAAGTGAAAATTACCATCTTGTGCTGTGGCAGCAAGTAAAGTCCCTTTATACTTTGCTTTCAGATGGGCACCATCAACAGAAAGTACCTTCCTCATCAACTTAAACCCTCTGATAGATGGACCAAGAGACAAAAATGCGTATTTGAATTTCCCAACAGAATCAACTTCGATAAAAGTCACAGAACCTGGATTCTTTTCTTTTATCATGTGAAACCAACTGGGCAAAGCTTCATAACTGTCATCAGCAGTACCCCTAGCTATATCTTGGCCGTGCTCTTGAGACCTCCAAGCCTTTGAATATGAAATCACAACACCATGATCTTTTCTAGCTTTTTCCATGATCTGATTAGGTTTCAGCCCAATCTTTCCTCCTTCATAATGATTGCTGACCATAGTTCCCAACAGTTTTGCAGTAGCTTGCCGATGACTAAAACTTTTCAGAGAAGTGTCACAAGTATGTTTAGATACATAATGACGAACAAAAAACTCTGAGATCCTTTAATTGATTTTGCACGAAAACTCCAACTGCATCTTTCATCCACACAACTAAGAACATAACGTGTTTTGTCTGAATATTCTGTGTGGAACTCAAAGCTTTTACTAACTGCATGCAACCTCAACTTTGTGCTCATTTCCTTTTTATCCTTGAAAAACTTCCCGCAGAACAAATCATCATCATCATCACATTGATTTGTTAAACAAATTGGAGACAAGATATCTGAATGAGAATGTGAATCTTCTCCCATGCTTTCTCTACCACGTCTACTACAAAAAGATGGCAATTTTGACTTTCCAGACCCATATACAACAAGTCCAATCGAGTCCAATCCTCTCTAAGATAAAAACATAAAACATGTACATTAAAAATAGAATTTATAACCCATTATAAGACATTGATTAAACTCTTATATAGTTATATTTAACAAAGGAAAAAGTTATATGTACCTTATTGCTAACAAGACCACTTGAAGGAGAAATAAGACTGTCGCTAATACGAGTATGTTGTATACCAGAGACTTCGTCAACTCTCTGAATGCTGTTCCATTCAGTCTCCACGTGTGTTTTTGTTCCTCTCTAGAAAATTAAACATGTATATATTACCTTTATAAGACATTATAAAATAAAATCCTTATTTACAAAGTTTTAATAAGTACGTCACAACAAACAATAGCTCAATAAGAGCCAATATTGCCAAAAGTAACGATATTATGGTAGAACTCCATAAAGTCTAATTTCTAAAACAATTTATAGAACCTTATAATTATGAATGTTAAGGTAAGCGTTTTGAAAAGTACCTCAAATACATTACTACTTCCAGCAATAGGCGAATCATGAATACTAGAAATTTCATCTTGTGTCTGAATCATGTTTGACATAATCAATGGTGATTTTTGTGTTCCTCTCTGAAACATAAAACATAGAGCTAGTAATGAATATTGTACCTTGTATTTTATAAGGTTGTTATAAACTTTAAAGGTGTCATAAATACCTGACAGAAATTTTTACTACCAACAATAAGCAAATCATTAGTAATTAACACTTCATCCTGTATCTGAATCATATTTGACACAATCATTGGTAATATTTGTGTTTCCCTCTGAAACATAAAAATATAAAGCTAAATATAGAATCATTTACAAGGCCTTATAAATATAAGAGTTGTAATAAATACCTCAAGCGGATTACAATTTCCAGCAATAGGCAAATCATGATTAATTAAAACTTCACCCCGTGACTGGATCATATTTGACATAATCATTGGTGATAATTGAGTTTTTCTCTGAAACATTAAAAAAATATAAAAGCTAATAGTTAAAATATATGTTGTAATGATCCTCCAAAATGCACAACTATTATTATAAGGTCTTATAAATGTAAAAGTTGTAATAGATACTGCTATGACAAACTTCTTCAAGCAATGATCAAATCATTACTACTACATACTATCTTATAAAATAACTGATAACTCTAATAAACAAACAAGTTAGCAAAAGAGTTTCATGCAGTTACCTTAATGGTTTCACATAGATGAAGGTCTCCATTCTCATTAAGTTTGCTCAGATAAGATGTTACTTGACGATCATTCCTAATAAATGCTGGAGGAAGCTCTTTTGTACTAAAGTTTAATTTTGAAGATGAGGCATAGCTAAGATTTACACTGTTTCTGTTGCCATCAATTCCAAAATCTTCTAAAACAGCCACAATCAAATCATTGTAGCTGATATCTTCATGAATCATACTAAGAGAGGATCCTCGTTGATCATCCACTATGAAATCCCAGTGAATTCCATTTATTAGTTTCCATTCTCCACATATAGAACATATTTCGATCATCATAACCTGATTATAAGAACATGGGGATTAGAGAAGGAATGATCAACAAGATATATCAAAAAGAAAAAAAAAACATAACACTATGTTCCTCATAGATAAAAATTTATAAGGTTTTATAAATCTAAGATTTGAAAACTTCATGAGAAAAACTTCGTCTCCTTCCCAGAAACCGATCGATTTTGAGAAACCAATCAAAAATTAAAGAAAAGAGACGAAAATCAATATCTATTATCCTCTGACCTTTGTTACGTTCGTGAAGAGAGATTGTTCTATTCGTTTGAGCTTGAAGTCTTCGCCAAATCTCGTCGGACGTCAACGTCGTCTGAATAATCAAATCTCGCCGGTGAAATCGCCGAAGTTGTTGAATCTCTCGCCGGAATCGTCGAATCTCTCGCCGGAATGAATCTCTCTCACCGGAATCGTCGAATCTCGCCGAATGAATCTCTCACCGAATCGTCGAATCTCGCCGAATGAATCTCTCTCACCGAATCGTCGAATCTCGCCGAATGAATCTCTCGCCGGAATCGTCGAATCTCTCGCCGGAATGAATCTCTCTCACCGGAATCGTCGAATCTCTCGCCGGATCGAATCTCTCTCGCCGGAATGTCGATCAATTTGGGGATTTTGAAATTTGAAAATTCTTGTTGGAGAAGGTATATGTTTATGTTTGATTAAATAAGGGTATAATGATACTTTAGCCATTAAAATTTTAATGGTAAAATTGAAAAGTGTAAAGTTGAAAAGTGGTATTAGGAAAGTGGTATTAGTGGCAATTCCCCAATATTAAAGACGATTTTATATTTATTTTGTGAAACTACTGGTTTGTATAGTTTAATGGATCGACCCTTTGTTGAATGTTAATAGTTTAGGTATTTTGATTGATTCAGAATTTATTGATTTTTAAACGTAACATATGAATTTAAATTAGTGTTTATTAATCGGAAAAATCTTGTTGGTTTCGTGTATTTTTAACAGAAATGTCTTTTTAAATTCACTTAATTTTACTATAAAATACATCAATTTATATTTATGAATACATAAGATGCTGTGATTTGAAGAATTATAAATTACAGAACTAATAATAAATGATTTTAACATGAATTTTAAAAACTATAAAACAAATAACATTTAGTTTAAATTTCTAAATAATTAAAATACATAAACCATAACATTATTGGTTTTATTTTTTAAATTCATGTTAAAATTGTATTATTGATTTTAAATCCACACATTCTAGTTCAAATCAATTATCGTCTTATATATTAAAACAGTAGTCACAACTTTGATTCATGTGTGATTTTTAAAAAATAGATCCAATGGATCTATTCCTAGAAAGTCATGTTACATTTAATATCTAATATTATTATTTAAATTTTGGGCCTACCAAAATTTTTTATTGGGCTATCAATAATTTGATTTAAACAATAGATGATTCATTGGATTTATAGATGGTATAAATTAAATGGATATAATTTAATGTTGTAATACTATACCTTGATATGCTAAATATTTTAATATTTGTCGATGTTAACTTTTAAAATTATAAAGATTTTTTTTTAATAACAAAAATCATATTATCTAACAATGATTAATCTTTACTACCTTAAACCAATGAAAACAAATTTTAAACTATATAGTTTATTTTCAAAATTAAACAAAAACTAAATGTTTAATTATTTACTCGATAATATAAATCTATGAAACGAAAAGTTTAATTTTTAAAAACTTTATAAATTTGTGAAATTTTACAATTTCTTTGAATATGACAATAAAACAATATTTTACTAATATATATATATATATAGTTACGATTTTAATAATGAAATAATAATCCGAAAATATATATATAGAAGAAGATACAAATACATGTGAAAGTTTGAAACAATCAATTCAATGAAAAAAATATACAGTAAACTTATTATGTTTTAAAAATTGATAGACACATATATATTATAATATATACCAATTTAGAATTGAAAACAAAATATATATATAGAAATAAATGAAAACAAAACCCGCGCAACTTGTTTGAGCTTTAAAACTATCAGGAATCAATGTTGTACACACTACACATTACAACGTTAGCTCTATAATACAATACAATGTTGTTAGCTTCAAAATGCCAAAATAACCAAAATGCGGCACACAAGATAGTCAAACAAGCAAAACCAAACATGATCAACCAGGTAGGTGACTTAAACAACACAAACCCTACCACAAATGTTGTCAAACGCCAAGAGTCATGTCCAAATCCTAAACCAGTGCCTTCATTATATTTACACACACTTTAGCCTCCCCTACTCTCGCTCCCTCTTTTTGTTTTTTCTTCTTCTATATACATATTGCTCTCGTCTACACGTACCTGTTTTCACTATCAGTGTCTCTCACTCGTGCTTCTCATGTTCTCTAACTTTGATAGATATGAAAGTTTCTTGGGTAGAGCTCTTGGAGATTTCATCATCGGCTTCTCCTGCTCAGTTCTATGGAAGAACTCTATATCACTCATCGAACTATGCTTCTTTGTATCTGATGACAATCTCCACCCTATGAAGTCTGATAGTTTTCTCGAGTTTGGCGTTTCTGCTGATAGCCACTTTTCGCTTTCTTGGTATTCATATCCCCCCTCGCTTTCTGACCTTCTCTCTGCCTCTGCCATCATTTGTCTTTGAACTAACAAATCAGCTTCAAGAACATCATCTATTCTTGATAATATCTTTGAAGCCAGATTTTCTAATACTCTTGAATAGCTCTCCAAAATAGCCTGTCCCACGTCCTGTAAAAGCCATCATATGAAATTCTTGTTCAGTTTCAGTAAGTTTTGATGTTTGTTTTGTCTTTGTTGTTTGTTACTTGGCATGAGCGTTCCAGCCCTGTTCGAGTGGGTGGGGGTATTTTTCGTATTTTCGATACCATGTTCATAAGTCCTATTCAAGGTTTTCTAGTTTTCGGGTCAGCTACGGTTATTTCTTCGGTTCGGATCGGTTTATAATCAATTATGAAATTACCCAAACATCTTTCAAAATTACTGAAAATTACCAAAAATAATTAAAAATCTAAATTATCCAATTAAATCCAACAAAATACTAACCTTGTTGTTTCTGATCTTGGAGATCTCAAGTGAGGATTGTGGGATCCTAGGGAACTGCTGCTTAAGCATAACCAGAATGGTCTCAGCTCGGACCTCAAAAGCTCCCTCTTCTCTAAGCTAACAGAGGATCCCCACTGCTCTTTCTGGTTCATCTTCCTCTTCCAGATCACCATGGAAGCCTCAATCCTGTTCTTTAGATCAAGAACTTTGTGTTCGGTTGACAAATCCAAGAAAGAAAGGAAGTAGTCAGGATCAAAGTCCTCATCCGTTATGTTCTTGTAAAGGAAATCTCCCAGGCTCGTCTTCCCATTCTACAAGACACAATAACTATAGACATCAGTTTCTTATCTTAGCGTTAGTAGAAAACAATAATTAAGAACATTCATCAAGAAGAAGTAAAATAACCTTTGGAAGAGAGTCAATGTAGTTGTCAGGAATATGCATTTCTGACAATACTACAGCATTGATGGCTGTTGCAGCTTTAAGGACCTGTGACACAGAATCTTTCTGACTATACAACAGTTTGCGTGATTCCTCAGACAAACCATCCGATGGAACCTTAACAACTGGTAACCACCAGTTCTCATCCCTTCTCCAGTCTCCATTGTTCTCTGTATCCTCAACATCTCTTGGGACATACCAAAAGTCTTTCTGGTCCTTGAAGTTGTCCAAAGTCTCCTGCCAAAAGATATATTTCATTAATAAGACGGTACCGCAATAGAAGAGTTATAACAAAGAGACATAACTAAATTTATTCATGGAAAGCTATTATTTCTCAATGCCAAAAAATTTCTCCTTCCATTTTTATTATTTAACGTTTTAGCATTGTTGATGTTAAAAAAAACGTTTTAGCATTGTCACAAAGATTAAAAAAAATTTAATTTTTACACTTTCTAAAAACAATATTAATCATTTAATTGTCTGTTTAACTAGAATCCAGCCAATGATAAAACAAACGACATAGTACAAAATCATACAACATAAAATGTTGAAAATTTCAAATAATTGGAACGAATAAAATCCGTTTTAATATTAAAAACTAGGGAGTATAATATATGGTTGCAACTCATCTAAATCTATTCTTGAGTCTGTTATCTTCCTAAAATAAACAAAAGTTTATGTTTATCCGTACTTTACCAGGTGTAAATGTGAATATATATCATGATCATATATACTCTTTGACGTTTTCATTTATGTTTATTATTTACAAACCGTGTGGTGTTTGATAAAAATGAAATATAATGTTATGTTATTCCTTTAAACGTTAAAACCTTGGTTGAAACAATCAAGTGGTATTCGATGCGGTTGCAGTTAAAAACTCACGAGAAGAACCGAGTCAAGCTTGCGTAAGGCTGGAATGTTCATCAGCAGATCATCTCTTTGTTTTGTCACCATGATCTACAAAAGAAAAAAGGGTTGATAAGATAAATAGCACACGGAGTTTTTGGTAATGTACGTATAATGACTAATAATGTATGCATTCAACCTCAGTGAATGCCCCATTTTTGGCCATTTGTTTTGAAGGAACAAACTGAACAATGTGATCAACCACAGATAATAGCCAGTCCAGTTCTTTCCTCCAAATCTCTTTTGTCTCCGGATACATAGGCTGCAATTTCATCTGCTCACCAAACATGGAATCTGCCAATACCAAAAGCCACATAGTTTGTGAATCATTCAACAATTCAAATACCGAGCTAGACATTAAAGTTTTATAATGGTAATGTTAGATATCTACCAGCGAGGTTGGTGATGGCATTTGACAAAGCTAATGCAGAGGACACGCCTTCATTACCGCCTGACATGTCCTCTCCAAGCAGCAGTCTTGCGAATCTTTCCTTCATCACTTCCATATCTGAAACAAATAAATGTAAGGAATCGAACATAGAAGAAAGAAGCTAATACAATCGACAGTAAGGTGGTCTAATATACCTGATATCCTATTTTGGTTGCCTCTACGAGTCCCCTGGGCCGAGGGTGTAGCATGTACGGCAAGTTCGTGGTCAGGTGTTTGCCTGCCGTCCCCACGAGAAGAGAAGGATGAATTTCCAGAGTTCAGACCATCTAACATCTTTCTAAAACTGAAAGATCTTGGCCAACTTAGTTTACGTCCAAATGTCTGCACCATCCCCAAGTACTCCTTTCAGTTTATCTCTCCCCACACACTTTTATTTCTCTATTTTTGTTTTCTTTTTCTCAGATCATAAGAAAATGTAATCCACTAAATGGAAGAGAAGAATGCAAAAGAGAAGTAGAGATCAAGAACTAGTCTTTTGGCTCTCCTTTGTCTCTGGTCTTTAACATAAACAAAAGAAGCAGAAAATACTTTGTGTTTTACATGTATTATTCCAGCTTTTTAAAAATTTGTTTTTGAGTTGGTGCACATGAATGGAACAGAGAAACGTTGATGCAGTTTTTGTAGGGCTGGAGAGACAACGTGCGGTGCATGTTGTAAGAAAACAAGAATATAAGTTATATAACTATGGAAGGGCGGTTAAAGATACTGGGACTTTTTCATTTCTTATTTTATCTTTATAACTAGCCAGAGAATCTACCTCAAGGTACTCAGGTTAGTGGCTTAAGAGAATAAGAGGCATAAAGCATGCTGCTTAACATGTCTTATGTAAGGGCTAGCGCTCACTAATCGAGACTACTAAACAATTAGGCAATTATAATAAAGCCTTGGATCATAGAGAATAAAGAGAAATGCTTCAGAATATATGTAAAATACATTTCTGTTCCAAAGATAGTATACATTAGAAAAAAAATCGAAATATCACTAAAAAAAATTTAAAAAACTTTGTTTATATTTGAGTTTGGATTTAATGTGGTTTATGATTTATTATTTAGTAGTGGTGTTAGGATAATAGTTTAAGGTTTATAGTAGTTTAATCATTTTATCATCTAACTAATGCTATTTTGCAAAAAAAAAAAAAAGAATCCGTATATGCTATTTTGTCATAATTTTTTTTGTACTATCTAAGAGATTTGTCCAAAGAATAAAGTTATTTAGAAACAAGCATCAACTTTTACCTCGTAAGTGCGAGTAATGTACATGAATATTATCACCATCTTATTCCAATAAGTAAATGTCCATTTTCTAACCATTGCACTTGGATATATGGCATACAGTTGGCCAGTTGCTGTATAGATATGTCTTTTGTTTTTGTTTTTGCAATTTTCTATGTTATAGATTTACTCATTTACACAAGGGTGAACGTAAGAGTATTCATTTCAATTCTTTTTATTTTTGTCAATAAAATGCATTTTTGGATTTGAATATGAATATCATGGTCAATCACTTTCGAAATTGACTTGCTAGTTTCAAATGTAACTTCAAGTTTCAATAAAAAAAATGAATAGAATCAATATAGAGTCAACTGATAATAAAAGGGATGAAAGTAGATTAGTGGAGAGCATGTAAGACGCGCCGACCCTTAACCAAGTCTAAACATATCTGTATATCCTAGTAATCGAAAAGGATTTGGTTAATTAACATCCGATATGTGGTTTAATCGTTTACTCACGTTGTGTGTAACTTATCATTCTGAAAAGTCGCGTTTATGATCATTGTTTTTACAACCCATCACAGGATGAGATGTATATATATTGCATCGACATTTTTAGAAAGTGCTTTAACAAATAAGCCAAACCAATAATTAAATGAACTTTCATATTATATATGTCATTATTAGATTGCAGGTAGCTATACTAATAACCAATATTTTCCTTCAACATTGAAGATTTCAGTGTCGCAATACTCGGTTTGTTTGGTTCAAACATCCTTAGCCAAAAAGATATGAGGAAACATATGATACCAATGGGAAAATCCTTAGTCTATAAACCAAGGAAGATGTTTTTTTTGTTTTTGAAAATTTCATTTTATTCAACGAAACAAGAAAAATATCGTCTCGCTTTAGTTTAGGCGACACTGGTAACTGCAGCATGTATAGCTTCGACCAGGTGAGGCACTGTTTTCGAACTGAGACCTGCCATGCTTATTCTCCTGCAATACACAAAGATTACCCTTCTCAATTTCAAGCTCAAAATCTTTTATCAACTTAAAATTCATCTTATGCCAATTCTCCTTTGTTTCACGCAACTATAATAATTAAATAGCAAGTGAATATTTCAGAACTTCTAAGCAACTATCTTGGTTCACGTACCTAAGAACATGTGAAGCTAGGTAGTTCATATCTGGTTATTACTGCTAAACCTCTTAAGAGCTATCTTTGTTTAATATATCTATAGAACAGAATATACTCATGGTTCTAGGCATTGCAGAAACCAAACTCCTCTATTTGCCTAAGAAATTCCAAAAGAAATGACAGATAAGTTGGCCTCACCCGTCAGATGTCATGTAAATGTGAAACTCTTTGGTCATGAAGGCAACTTGCTCCTTGTTCAATCCAGTAAAAGTGAACATCCCAATCTGTTTGATAATGTGACTCCAATCACCAGGTGTGCCTGCATGTCAGAAATAAAATGTCAAGAACAAAAAGTCGCAGAGTAGGACCTACTGATTATACTGTAAGTGCAAACCCTGAAAAGAGATACAAATGATAATTAAAAATGAACCTTTAGTTTGTAGAGCTTCAAATAACTGTTGGCGCATGCTAATAATGCGGTCAGCCATTCCTTTCAGCTCGATGGTCCAGTCATTGTACATATCACTATCAAAATGTATACAAGAAAACTCAGAAACATAAAGCAGCAAAACCTAATTACATCAACAGATTTATTTAGAAACTTTTCATAATACAAAGGAAAATGTTGGTGACTTAAGCATGACTCCAGATTTTAAAACTTGGCACAACAATCTCAACACAGCATAAAACTATCACGTTACTGCGTGGGAAGAACTGGTAGAAATCTATGTTTCAGAAGTATGTAACTGCAAACCAAAGCATGGGTTTCTTAGTTTGCTCTCCCTTTTCAGGATAAAAATTTACCTGCTTTTCAGAATGGTGGCAACAATTGATGCTCCATGAATAGGTGGGCTCGAGTACATGGGTCGCACAACAAGTTTCACCTGGCTCTCAACCTTACTAGCCACATCTGATGACTTGCAGACCTTCACATTAGATCAAAAATATAAGATGACTTTTTGGATACTGTATTCTTGTACTATACCATTGTTAAACATCTGAGACATGCATGATTTAATTCTTATGAAGAAAAGATGCAAAAGTATGTCTAACAATAATGTCAGATAGAAAGAAGCAAAGATGAATCGGAGAAGTCTTGTTTCTTACAATGCTAAGGGCACCAACACGCTCCCCATAAAGTCCCATATTTTTGGCATAACTTTGAGCTATCAAGCATTCACCGCCATCAGCAACAAAGGTGCGGACGGAATGTGCATCTGTGTCAAGGCTACCACTAGCAAAACCCTGCAAATGCGTTAGGAAAAATAAGTTAGGCTTAAATTTTTCTACATCTGAGAGGATTCAAACATATACTATAGTGGGTTTCATAACTATAGTGGGTTTCATAACTATAGTTAGGCTTAAATTTTTCTACATCTGAGCGGATTCAAACATATACTATAGTGGGTTTCATAACAAAGAAAGACTACTTGTATGAGTTACCTGATATGCACTATCAAAAAACGGTAACAAGCTTTTAGATCTTATTAGTTGTCGAATCTGTTCCCACTGTTCGGAGGTTGGGTCAACTCCAGTGGGATTGTGAGCACATGCATGAAGTAAGACAATCGCTCCAGATGGTGCAGCGCCCAGATCCTCGAGCAAGCCTGTTTATTTTTGTTTTTATTTTTTTTTGCATCGAGGGTCAAGTCTTATATCAAATGCCTTGGAAGACAAAATTTAAGGAATAATAAAAAAAAAACGGACCGTGGAAGTCAAGTCCACGGGTCGCAGGATCATAGTAACGGTAGTACTCCACAGACAAGCCAGCCAGGTTGAAAACTTTGGGATGGTTCCCCCAAGTTGGTTTTGGAATGAAAATGACACTCTGGAAGAATGAGAACCCCAGTTAGCAACATCTCTTTGGTTACCTAATTCTATAACCGTAAAAAAAAAAAAAAAAAACTAAACATAGAGAAGTTGTACTTGGTGGTAGTGTTTTTTGAGAAACTCAGCACCAACTCTCAAAGAACCAGTACCAGACAAGCACTGGATTGTAGCAACTCTACTCTCTTGAATTGCAGGACTGCCCAGGAAAAAAGAAATGTTTAGAAAATATCAACTGCACTATGAACTAAAGGGGACATTATGTCACAAACAAAGACAGAGCAAAATGAATAGTATATGTTACCTAGCAGCACCTAAGATGAGTTTGGCGCTGAGTTTATTAAAATCAGCAAGTCCAGCAATAGGAATATATTCCTTGACCCGGGACCTTAAGAGAAAAAGTGTGTAGGCATTAGCAAAAGAGGCAAATAATAAAAAAAAGAAAATTTCACACGAATTTTAGTAATAATGTTCAACAACTCACGGATCGTTCACAAGCTGTTGCTCTGCCCTTCGAACCACGTCAAGAACAAGTGGCTTCCCTTCCTTTGAAAAGTCAAAAAGGAAAAAGAAACAAACGAATCAGAAACCAAAACTTTCAAAAAACGGCTAACTGCGACCAATAAAGATGCTTAGTAAAAGAAAACAACCTCAGTTCGATAGGCACCGACACCCAAATTGAGCTTAGCTGGGCTTGGATCATTGTTGTAAGCAACCGTCACCTGTTTTACAAACAAAATCATAAAACCTCAAACGTTAAAACTCTCAATACATTGAGATCTAATCATAAAGCCTGTTTCCAAAGTTTCATAAACCTCAAACATTAATGATCTAATCCGTATATTCAAAACGGACTATCGATTAGATCACTGATCATTGATGTATGCTAAGCAGATTACCGATTCATAAGCCTAAATTAATAAAAATTCTCAGCAACCAGATAAGTATCTAACCCAAACGAGTGTTAATCTACAAACACAATATGGATCCAAACTCCATAAACGAAACGACGCAAGAAAAAAAGGAAGGTAAAAGCGATGTAGATAGAGAGCGTTGGAAGTGGAAGAAGAGTGACGTACACCGAGAATAGGATCTTCGGGAGCACGAACGACGTTTGAGAATACGGAGTCCATTACAGCAGGTATCGTAAAAAAGATGAATCTGGATGAAGAGAGTTTATTAGCGTCGATTGCCTTTTTTCCTCACGAAGCCTTTTCGAGAGTATCGAAGTTAAACACTGTGTGATGCGTTTTTTCTCAACTGTCTGTGGGCGCAGCTTTAGATACCAGAGAACTTGTTCACCAAGTCGTGACTTTACTTATTTTCTTTATACAAAATATCAAGTAATTATTTATGTTTTCAACAAGTAATTACTTTCCCATAAATGCTTTGAAATCTAAAAAAACATTAGTTAATTTTCTTGTTCTGTTTTTCTTTCTTTTTCTTGGTGGTGTGTTTATGACCACCCCCCCTCCTACCATTGTTTAATTTTTGTACAAGATTCGTTTAGTTTGTGTAAGATTGTTTGCTAAAGATTAAAACTCGGATAGACCGGTGACCATTTGAAAAACACTAGAAATAAAAAAAATAAAATTAAAAAAAATGACTGGGAATGATTGTTCCTCCTAAAAAAAATAATGATAAGAAATATAAAAAAAAATTAATTCTGAATGATGTATTTTTATGGGATCCATAAAAAATTGAATGTTTCTTCTCGTTATTTTAGTCACCAATCACACCCTTAGAACATTTTCTCATTGATATTCAAACACCGAATACGAGATAATAACAACAAATGAAGTGAATCTTAGATCAAGATTTTATGACCATCTTAACTATTCAATTATGATCTTATGGTCAGATCATGACCATGAGACTCATGGCCTCTCACACTTCGCAACATCAAACACAAAGTAGGATCTTATTTAAAGAAGAAACACTTCAACAGCAAAGTCTGGGATAAGTATTTTCTCTTCCCTTGACACGTCACTATAGTCAATGGAAGCGTTGACTTCCTCTGCATTTGTTTCTTCTCTTTTTGCCTCTCCACATGTTCATGCTTCGTCTTCGATAAGTCAAACATATGGAAGTCTACCATGATATGGAACGTATCAGAGTAGGCTTAGCTTGTTTAAATACTATTAAGTTATTGTTTGTACATCATTGTGTGAATTTACAAATAGCTGTCACACAAGCTTTGTGTTATCTACAAACCGATACAACTCTGCTGCAATCTGTGAACCCCAATCAATGGTCGAATCCAAGAACAGCTCCCAAAAGCAAAGATCCAACGCAAGAACAGTTGAAAAAATTAGCAACGCCAAGGTCTGGTATCGGTTCAGCGGCCAACGCAGAGCATCCGCCAACGTCCTCAGAAACGGAAACGAAGTCATCTCCAAGTCCCCTGGGTTACTGATAGACCAAGCCGTTACCCATCTCACTTCAGAAGGAACAAGATCAAACTCTTCTCTAAGCCTTCTCCCCAAGTCAGGCATGTGTCCTCCTCCGTATAGAATCGCAACTCTTTTGCTTCCTTGCTCTATTGCTCTTTTCAAAGCTTCGGTCGCTGCTCGGTTTCTCTCGCCGATGATTACTGATTTCTCCTCTATCTCTGATGTCCCTTGCGTTAGCCTTCACCACACAAAAAAGAAGAAGTTATTACACAACTGCTAAAACTACTCACTAGCCATGAAGAGATGTGTACTTACTCGGATGTTAATCTCTTAGCGAGGAAGACCTTCATGGCAGCACCAATATCAAGCCGTGAGAGTGCTTCTAGCTCTGGATAGTCTTCCGTCTGATTCTCGAAGTCAGCACAAAAGGCCACAATAAGGAAAAGACCCACAAGAGGCATGGGGAAGACACGTGACACCCATAGAAGCTTTGACCTCCAAGTATCAAGACCTTCGGTTACCAAAGCTGGTTGTATCATTGCTTTCGTTGATCTAATAGTCATGTCCCTTGCAAATGAGTAGAAGCTTTCCCCTTTCTCCTTCTGTTACCACATATGAATCAGCACCAATGCTTATCAAGAAAATGACTGGTGGGTTTCTTGAGATAGTTTTAAAGAAACAAACCTGAAGCAAGGTGAAGGTCTCGAAATCGAGATCAGCGTGGTACCAGTTCTTAGCTTCGTAATCAAGACAGTCAAGCTGAAAATCGAGAGCCAGCACCCTAGCCATCTGCCGCTGAATGAAGCCGAG
This sequence comes from Brassica carinata, assembly GCA_016771965.1. Taxonomy (NCBI): domain Eukaryota; kingdom Viridiplantae; phylum Streptophyta; class Magnoliopsida; order Brassicales; family Brassicaceae; genus Brassica; species Brassica carinata. Next base: position 5,507,781 of record CM028697.1, on the reverse strand, counting down.
GATACTGAAGCCTCTTGAACGTGAAGTCTTGAGCCTCTTGGCAGCAATTGGGTTTCTTCGGTTTTGTAAAGTCTCTTTACTAGCCACCATCTCATACAAGATAGAGTCATATGGTTCAAGCTCTTTTTGAAGAGCTGTGAAGTACCTACACACACACCCAACCCCAGAACCACATATCAATAACAACATGTCATCACAAGAAACCAAACAAAAACCTTTATCAGACCCAATAGTATTGTAAAACAAAAACAAAAAACATCATCAATCAGTACCAATGTTCAAGAAATCGCTAGCTAGCAATTAGGCTGAATATTCAGGCCTAGAGGGGGTATAAGCATTAACGAATATTTGAATTATTTTATATATATTTTACATTTATATAAGATATTTAAGTTTTTGGGTTTAATTAGTATATTATTTTGATGAATTATCAGTATAAAAACAAAATAAATTAGACAAATTTAAGAATATGTAATAATAACATTATTGCTTGATTTTACATATTAAGACTAACTTAGATCGATTTAAACAAATTTAGAACGATTTAAACGCAGCCTAAACCATTATTAGTACTAAGCTATGAACCTTAACGTCATAGTGGAAACACAAGAGGAAGCAACAATTCAACTATTTATATTCCCACCAAAAGCTACATAACGAACAAATAAAGAGAAGAAAGGCTCACTCTTTATCAGCAATATGAATCGTTGAGACCAAATCTACCTGCAACAACACATGGAAAGTATGTTACTTTGCTCTCGATTTTACGCGGACAAAACTGCAAGTAAGAGTGGCGTTACCTGAAGAAAAGGGTTGAGGAGAATCCAAGGGAAACGTTTCTTGTAACTGACGATCGCTGTCTGCAGCTCGCTAGAGCCGTTGTCGCCGTCGTCGGAGCGGCGCTTGAACCGCATGTAATCAGCGATTGAGTTGGATTCTAGGAAAAGCGCGGCGTCGGAGGATTCGTCATCATCTGCCAGTTGGTTCAATGACAAGGAGACAAGAACCTGTGGAGAACGAGGGTTTGAGTGTCTGGAAGACCGGTGTTTCGATTTGGGGAGGTTGAAGAAGCGAATCGAAGATGAGTAAGAGGAAGAGGATCTATTGGTCGTGGAGCTATTATAGTTAAGCAGAGGAAGGACGGCGAAGGAGCTTGACGCCATGGGTTATCCTCTGGCTTGAGAGACTCAGAAGAAGTTGAGGGAAGATATTTTGCCATTTTACAACCAGAGGTAGTTTACACGTTTCTACTTCGGAAAATGGATAACACAAAAATTTTATTTATTTATTTTCTAATTTCTTTCATTTATTTGCAATTTTTGAAACCAGTTTTTTTTTACGATTTTACAATATCTTTTCTTTTTCCAGAATTCTTGTTCGATTCAAACCTCAAGCTACTGCGTCCTTCGTTTTGTTTGCTGTCCGAGTTCCTTGGATTAAAGCAAAATATGCATTTGTGATTCTTGATTGTTTCTTATATATTCCAAATCTTTATTAATAACCAGAACCAAAGGATGCCAAAAAAAAAAAAAAAAAAAAAAAAGACCAGAACCCAAGTTCTAAAAATTGATTTAGGTCGGTTATAGTCGAAATAAAATCTGATTTAATTGTTTAAATTTGTTAAATTAAGTAACAGTAAAATGAATTACGACTAATTTAATTATATTATTTTCACCATATAGACAATAGATGGTTTTCTCTCTCTCCAATTTTATTTATTTTAGTATATTTAATTTTAAACATTTTGTCAAAGAAATTTTTTAATTAAATACAACTTTTTGAAAAATATATAATATTAATATTAGTATTAATTATATAATACATAAAAAAATGATTAGTTTACTAGGTTCTGAATAATCCGTTTAGATAGTATTTTCTTACGAAATATTTAACTGCCCCCTAGCAATTTCTTAGATATTGATCGGAGCAGTTTATATTCAAATATTTTTTCCATTGCCATTATGGCCCATGACATGCATCATTTCATATGGTATATATTCAGGGCCGGCTTAGATAGTGGGCGGCGGTGTGAGCTAGCATAGAACAGTTAATTGTCTCCTATTTCTTAATAGATAAGGGTCTTATTTTTTAAAAAAAAACATGTATTTTTATATTAAAGAGACCTACTTTTTTTATACGAAAATATTTTTTTTATTTCTATAGATTTATTTTTAAAAATATAGAAAAGAAAAATAATAGTTTGGAAATTTAAAAAAAAAAATTGCTCCAAAGCCTATGACACCATTGAGACCCTGTATATATTTGTATTACCTCCCCCGGTTTGGTTTAGGTAAAGAGAATTTGTACTCCTTACACACAACATTTACTCTATTTGCACTCCATTCCTTATTTCCCCCCAATTTTCTTTTCTCCATCGTTACCATTTTTCCCCCATTCTATGGTATCCCACTTTGTTTAGTATATATCGCTAATCTGCTCTTAGGTAAACAAGTGATGCGCAAAGAGATTGATTTGGTCATGTGCTTTCTACGATTATAGCTCACAAACCAGCATTTTAAGTTGTTAATCGCCCCTTGGCCCAACTTACTACTCGACAACCAAACATTCTTTCCGTTTTCTGATTAGTGCATGTGCATGTAACATGTTTTTGTCTAACTTGAAGAACTAACTAGATTCGGATCTGCTCGCACAGGTATTTACTTATCTTTTATATAAATAAATTTGTTGTAAGTAAACAGTGTTATATATTTTATATTAAATGTTATTTTTTTTCTTATAAGTATAATATAATATTCCATATATTACTTTTTTCAAAAATATGTTGCTATTTATTTTTCATGTCACAATTATATATCATATATGTGTCATCGTATAATTAATGTATTTTATACGTACCATCATATAAGTATTCATATAATTAATTGTATTTTATACGTATCATCATATAAATAATCATATATATTATATTTTTAAAACTTAATATGAAATATAAAACCATAATTTAAGTTGGCGTTTGAAATTGGACTTTTTATTTTATTTTTCTTATATATATATATATATATATATATATATTTAAAACATTTTTTATAATGGTTATTGGAAAATATTTTAGTAAAAATCAATTTTTGAATATATGTATATTTTTGAATCAATTTTGATATAATTCAATTTTAAATTACTATTTTGATTTGAAATATGTACAAAAAGTTTAAATTTTGTTTTATGATTATTTTAGACAAAAGATATTTTTAGGTAATTAGTTTGGGTCATTTTTCGTATATTTTAAAGCTGGCCAGATATATAGTTTTTCGTAATAAAATGGACTTCCAAATTTTCTAAATAACATAAGTCCTTCACTCTTTTTTTCTTAATATATTGTTATCTCTGTTTTCAAACAATATTTTATTTTACTGCTATTTATGTTTTCAAATACTTGCTAAAGTTATTTCTATTTTAATAAGATAAATGTTTTGATGGTATTGGGAAAAACCACATTGCATTAAGAGATGCTTTAGATAGTTTGTTCATCTTGTGCAGTTTCATTTGCTCCTCGGTATTTAAACAAGCTCCGATTAAAATGTTTTCCAAACAATATATAATTATCTGATGTTCACAAAGTGATGCGACTTAGACCATGAGCAATAAGGATGTTAAAATCCACTTTCAACGGTTGAATAGCATGCAGTGAGGGTGTTAAATTTTTATGTTAATCTACGGGTATTCAACGGGCGTTGGAAAGTTTCAGCTGTTGAATATTTTTTTTGTGGCCCCCGATAGCTACGTGTCGCAACGTGAATGGCCGCGCGGGCAGACACATTTTTTTTAAGATTCAAATGATGTCTTCTAATTGGCTGTGCATATTTCCTTTTATTTTATCCTCACCCAATAATTCAAACTCATTTATTTTATAATAAAACTATTTTTACAAAAATAAAATTATATCAAAATTCAAAAAAAAATTTAATCTATAAATATAGACTACTCTCATTTCGTTTAGATACAGAAAAAAACATCATTTTTCACTATAATCAATTATTTTAATGTTTTAAATTTTTTTTTTGTTAAATGGATCCCAATAATAATTCTTTCAGCAACCAAAACTCTTCTAATTTTCCTTTTAACTTCCAAAATCACAACAATTATCAATTTCAAAACCAAACTTCTAACCATCCCCAAAATATACCAAATTATGGGTTTTCACCAAATTTCTTCATGTTGTCATCTGTTCCGAATTATCCTCCAAATTACGGATCAATGATGCAATATTTTTATCAAACACCTCCTCTTTCTTCTACTCCAACGGGTGATGAAAATGTTCTGAGAGCAACTGAATTTCCTGAAAAATATGTATGTGCTTTAAGAGTTTTAATGTATTTTATTTTGTGTGCTTTGTATCATGTGTGTTTAAAATTTCTTAATAATAATTGTTTGTATCGTATGTATTTAAAGTTTCTAATTTTAGTTGTTTTAATAATAATAAGTTTCATATTTTTGAAAATAAAATTTGGTAAATATCTTACTTAAAAATATGTTTTTAATTTTGATTATTTTTGTTAATACAGATTTTGGTTTTATTTAAAAATTAAGCTAAGTATAATAATTCAAAATAAATATTATTAAAAATTATGTTATTTTAGTTTTTAAGTTAATTGTAAAAAGCAAAAATATGAATTAAGAGTTGTGGGGTAGAGTGTTGAATTTTTTAAAACAAACCATTGTACATGTGTAGATTGAAGTGAGTATTGAATAAATGCGGTGGAAGAGAAAAAAAATGATGTGGAATGTTAAAGGAGAAAAATAGGGTGTTAAATATGGAGAGGATCTTGAAACCATCGTAGATGGTCTTACGATGATGAATGTATCCAGCAAAGGCGGCTGTATACTTGTTAAAATTATGTAGTCAGTGAAAAACTATCCAGCTAAGATTCAATTTTATGCCTTTCCATCTAGGAAATTAGCCTTAACGATACAAGTTCAATCTTTTAGCTCAATTTCTATTTCAAAATGTAGCTTTCAAGACATAATTTAACATTTTCCGGTGTGAAACCATTTTCATTTCTGAGGTCAGAAAAGAAACATTGATAATTGAAAAGTAATTCGTAAAATGAAATAATATTATAGTATAGAAAATAGAAGCAGTCGTCTAGTCTTTTTATCCAACCTCTAGAAATTGAAATGAGGCTGCTATACAATGAAAATAGTGAAGACAACTCGAACCGCTAGGCAATCAAATTAAGATCAACGTCGTCTGAACTGAAGTTTTTTTTTAATGAGTTATTCAAATATGTTACAAGCTTCAAAGTCCGAAAAAGATCTAATAGGGTGTATCAATATAGAAACATGCAATGCATAGTTGGAGTGTGGTCGGGTAAGTCATAAGTGGAACCACTTTTACCACGTATATGTTGGAGGAAAGTTAGGCACGCTTTGACATCATTCTAAAGTCAGCTTTCACGCAATCCTTATTGGTCTTTTTGACCTAAGATGTATACTCACATCATCGGTAATTATATATGTTAATTGTTTTTTAAATGACCTATTCGTAACATATACAAGTATGATATAATATTAAGTGTGGAGGACAACCCGTCGGCAAGCTATTCATTGGGCAGCCCACTTTCGAAGACACGAATAAAAGTGGTTGTCCTTTTTAGTGTACATAGTAGCCCATTTCTAATGTCCCACTTATTTTTATTTTTTTGCTTCTCCACCATGCTATATACAAAGGGTGTCTCGAGGAGAATTGGTTTCACTTCAAGATCTTATGTACGCAAAATACATGAGAATCGTATTAACGTTAGTTAATTATCGATGATGATGGTTATCAGGTTATGAATAATAACTTATGATGGTGATGTTGATGATAAGTGATATTTTGTTTCAACCAAAGGACTTAAACTCGACAAAGATTAAAAGTTATTCTTTAGGGGCAAAAGAGAAGTAAACAAAAAAGGTTATAGTATATAGAGTGGAGTCTCCAACAAAGATATCATTCACTTTTGAGTGGATTAGCTCCACGCTTAATCAAGAGTGCATATCCATACCACATACGTGGGTCCCAATCTAATTCTTATGTTTCTTCAAATATATTTACGATTCCGTGTAGTATACGTAATCAGGACTATTGTTCCTCTAATTAATTCATATGTTTATTTGATCGTTAATTGGGACTATTGTTTTGCTTACGATGATGGTATATATACAAACTTCAAATTTCATTCAAACGTCATCCAGCTATACAGTCTACGCCCGGATGGCTATGAGACTTGGGAATGTGTTACAACACACTCTAGAATTTAAATTTCTCTCGACACAATTAGTCACAGCGATAAGAAGTTTGAGTTTGGTCCAAACAATTTATAAGGTAGTCTGGTAACAGATGATCCGGTTATTCCTGATACAAGTCGGAAGACATTCCAAATTTTGTGGTAACCATTCATTCTTTATGAAACTGATCACATTAGCCGATAGAGCATAAATATAAGAAATATCTATACAGTCTACCTCTAACTTTTCGTTACAAAACACAAAGTATCAAATTATATGGGCTTCATGTGTTAGAAAACTTTTATAGTGTGTCGAACCATCGTCCAAAGCGTCCATGGGGGAACACACAAGTGTACATTTGTAGCGCGTGTATCTGGGTGGACCCAGCGATAATGACAGTGTGGAAATATTGTGATGAAAGAGACTGCGCGTGTTGTTTCATGATGTGTCGCAGTGAGAGACTGATGTGTATTTCATATTTGCACAATCCACTTGGTAACGGTGCATCGTATTTTTTGCTGCACTCCTTCACCATCCTCTCCGTCCTATAATCATATAATATAGATCATGGGTTTTTGAATAGTGGCTACCAAAAGATGAAGAGGGAGCTAGTTACATTTATTTTATTTTCTCAACCAATTTAATCTATTTATTTTTTATTTTGAACTGGATTTAATCTATTTTGTAACATCCATATGATATATATGATTCACCAATTGCATGTTTTAATAGTAGCGGTCCTAGCGGTTCAACAAACATCCATACATATCTTGGGACTAGAGTGAGAGTAGCTCAAGACTCATTCTAAAGAGCATTTGAACTTGAGGAGCACACTTTTTTATATTACTATATTATATATATTTTTGTCAATAAAGAGTGTACTAGGGTTTTTTCAATCTTTTTCGGTGAGTTTTTCAATCGGATTGCCATTCTTAAAAATCTTTACAAGATGCAAGAGTAAACCATATTATGCTGCTACTGCAAGAGTAAACCATATTACTTCTAGTAACACTAAAATTTTGATACTGTAGATGATTATATAATTGAAAAGAAAAACAGAATATTGATCAAAGTAATACTATAAATTATACTTATGATGTCACCATGAGGAAGTGATAAAAACGTTAAAATGCAAAATATAAGCATGCCGCAGAATCATGGCAGTGGATATCTGTCGCAATCATTACTCATGCTAACGAGATGGATAATTTGTACAAAGAAACTTCATTATCCCATTCAAAACGAGATGGTATGTGTTTCAAAAAAAAAAAAAAACGAGATGGTATATAGATATTTGCGTTTCTTTTGTTTCCATCGTAACTAGTGAACATTAGGAGGGACCTAACGAATCGTATAATTCTTTTTTTTTTTTTGAAAACGAGATGGTATATAGATATTTTCTTTTCTTTTTTTTGCCATCGTAAATAGTGAACATTAGGAGGGACCTTGCGAATCGTATAATTAAAAAAAACAAAAAAAAAACACAACGAATCGTATAATTCATATAAAAGTACTTCCAGTTGCACCCTCTATAAAAGGGCAAAGGCTGGCTTCTCTATGACCATATCTCACCACGAATCATTATCACTCCTTCTCTCTTTTATTCCCTCTATATCTATCTCTCTGTTTTCTTTACTTGTTGGATATGGGAGAAGCCGTAGAGATCATGTTTGGAAATGGGTTCCCGGAGATTCACAAAGACACCTCACCCATTCAAACCCTCCTCTCTAACCAGCAGGACTGCCACTGGTACGAAGAAACCATCGATGATGATCTCAAGTGGTCTTTTGCTCTCAACAGTGTACTCCATACAGGAACTAGTGAGTACCAAGAAATTGCTCTTCTGGACACCAAACATTTCGGCAAGGTACTTTTTCGTCTATTAGTATCTATATTGTATAGCTTTTATTAATAACAAATATCAAAAAAAATAATAATAAATATCTTATAGCATCGTTATATGTTACTGGAGACTAGATAGTATGAAGTCATATGTTACTTAATTAAAACAGGTGCTTGTGATTGACGGGAAAATGCAAAGTGCAGAGAGAGATGAGTTTATCTACCATGAATGTTTGATCCACCCTGCCCTCCTTTTCCACCCCAAGTATGGTGTACTTCTATTTTTTAACAAAACTAGTTAAACTTGATTAACTAATATTGGAACAAATGTTCATTAATGCTGTAAATAAGTACAATTGGATTAGTTATTTGCTTTACCCTTGTGTGCTCTCTAAATAGCCCCAAGACAGTGTTCATAATGGGAGGAGGTGAAGGCTCTGCTGCAAGAGAAATACTAAAACACAAGACGATCGAGAAAGTGGTCATGTGTGATATTGATCAGGTTAACTTCTTATCTCTCTATGTATATATTTGATCAGTTTTTATAGCAGAGACATAATAAACTCATTGCTAACACATAAATGTTTTTCTTTTCAGGAAGTTGTTGATTTTTGTAGGAGATTTCTGACCGTTAATAGTGAAGCTTTTTGTAGCAAGAAGCTTGAACTTGTAATCAAAGATGCAAAGTAAGGACACTGGAGCAAATTTAAAACAAGATTTATGATGATTTCCTATTATTTTTTATATATTAAAAGACTTCGAATTCTCACAATTATAATAACTTATTAACTTGAATGTGAAAAGGGCTGACCTGGAGAAGAGGGAAGAGAAGTTTGATATCATAGTGGGAGATTTAGCAGACCCAGTAGAAGGTGGACCTTGTTACCAGCTCTACACCAAATCCTTCTACCAAAACATCCTCAAACCCAAGCTTACCCCTAATGGCATTTTTGTGACTCAGGTCTTTCATCCATTTCTTTGTTGTTTATAACTTAGAAGAAAGATAATCAAACACTTTATTTTAATATACATTTTTCAAATTTAAAATTATAGGCTGGACCAGCAGGAATATTCACTCATAAAGAAGTCTTTACATCAATCTACAACACCATGAAGCAAGTCTTCAAACGTAAGCAAGCCTTTTTGTGTGTGTTTTGGTGTGTAGAAACATGGTGGGTTCATTGTAATGATGTTTTTTTTTTGTAATGTAAACAGACGTGAAGGCTTACACAGCACATGTACCGTCATTTGCCGACACTTGGGGATGGGTGATGGCATCAGACCAAGAGTTTGAGGTCCAAGTGAATGAAATAGATCAAAGAATCGAAGAGAGAGTGAAAGGAGAGTTGATGTATCTAAACGCTCCTTCGTTCCTCTCTGCTGCTACTCTCAACAAAACCATCTCTCTCGCGTAACTTCCTTTTCTCCTTTGTTTATATTTGTTTATTAATCAAGCCTTTTACTAACAAAACTGAAATATGAAATTGAGCAGGCTGGAGAAGGAGACGGAAGTTTATAGCGAAGAGAACGCAAGATTCATTCATGGTCATGGTGTGGCGTACCGGCATACCTGAAGAAGAACCGGTTTCAATTTCAGGATTAATACCATGCCCATGTTCACACACACCAAAAAAAAAACCGGTTTTGTTTCTCCGCGCATAACCGGGCGTATGTTGTCTTGATTAATTTAGTTGGGGGTGTCTCTTTTTCTACTTTGCTTGTTCCTCAAGTTATTTCGGTTTTGCTTACTAAGAAAAACCCCTTCGTCATCATCAATATCTTCACTTTGGTATTAGTAAATTGTCCACACCAAATCTAGAAATCAAATTAGTTCATTTAATAGTATGGGCGCCCGCCTATCCTCAAAATCAGTCTTGGCCGAAACAATTTTCTTAAAATCCTTTAAATCAGTTTAAATTGATTAAAATAGTCTAAATCTGCTAAATTAATCAATAATGTTAGTGCAATTCAGTCTAATGTATTTTGTATATCTAATTTTGTTAATTCATCAAAATAATTTTATAATTAAAGCCAAAAAACTAAAATATCGTATATAGATTAATATATATAAAATAAATCAATAATTCTTAGTATGTGTAGATGCCTTTTCATGGTGACCCACTTACTTATCTCTTACCTTAGGCCTGATTGAGTCTCCATCTTCTTCTTCCTTCTTCACTTGGCCTTCACCATCTTCTCTCTTTTGAACTATGCCTCACCTAGACTCAAAATAATCCGATTAGATGTTTTCCCCTTTAAATGCCTAGATACCGTCTAGATTTCTTAAAGTTGGTTTATACATTAACAAATACATATCGAAAACTTAAACCGAGTTTCTTGAGTGATTAAACCAAAGCAAATCATGCTGTAATAACAAGTACGAGCGGAGTTAATACATGCAGAAGGAAATGATCATGTGTGACCGATGAGATGAACATCTTGAGGAAGCAGGGTGTAATCGATTTCAAGCTCCTCGAGGATTCGCTTAACCGCGATGACCAGCTCTGTTCTCCTGAGACTCTTCTCTGTGATGTTCTGGAAGTTGATGGTGTGCGTAACAAACAGATTTAAGTTCAGCTTGTTCACATTCTCAATCGCGTTCACCAACAAAAGGGGATTTGGATACCAATTGATGCAGCGCATTATCTCTTTCACCGCCAGTATCGTGGCCTTTCTTCTTTTGGGCTTTACGTGTGTTCTAAGTTTCCTTTTATTACTAGGATTAGCTAATTATAAACTTTCCTTTATAGCTTAGGGTTTTAACTATATCAGCCTTATAAATAGCGGCTTTAGTCTTTGAAAAAGAGACACGATTAATTGAATAAGATTTCTGAGTTTATTTTAAAGAGCTTTCACAAGCACTGCGAAGAGTATTCGCGCCCCTAAGAGCTTTTAACAAGCACTGCGAAGAGTATTCGCATCCTTCATCTTGTCTTCGAAGATACCTTCGTTCACAAGTTACGCGAGTTCGAGATCAAACCCTAGATCTTTGACTCATACGGCTTCCGCTCTCTATCAGTTGGTATCAGAATCAGTACGTTTCGGGAAAGAACTTTCTTGTTTCCATGACTAAGAAAACAGGAGGCGCAGGTGGGGACAATCGGGATCAAAACCCGGATGGGGCTACTTCGGAATTAACTAACTTACGAACCTTCTTCATCGAGAGCCAGGCGGCATCACAAGCATCGATTCAACAGCTAGGGGATACCTTAGCAGGCCGCTTGGACTCCTTGACCACCGCAATAACAGCTCTGGTTGAACAGCAAAACCAACGTGAGGTACAAGATCAACCTCCAGCACAACAACGGCACCAGCCACTACCACAACATCAACCACCACCACTACCAGGTCGCCATCGACAGCCACAAAACCTTCCCCATCCGCCCCAAGGACAACGCCAAAACCAACAAGGAATCCAGCGTCACGACCCATATGACAACGACGAAGATGAAGTTCATCGACGATTGTTTTATGAAGATATTCATCAACAAAATCACCATGATACTCACTGGGAAAGAAGCTTCCGAGTAGATATACCAGAATTTCATGGGGGTCTCCGCGGTGATGAACTTATCGATTGGCTAGTTTCCGTGGAAGAAATACTAGAGTTTAAACAAGTTCCGTTTACTCGTCGTGTTCCCTTGGTAGCCATGCGTTTTCGCGGCCATGCTGCAACATGGTGGAAACAGCTCAAGACAACTCGATCACGCACGGGCAAAGCACCAATCAATTCATGGGAAAAGCTCACTAAACACCTTCGACAAACGTTTCTTCCGCACAACTACGAAAGAACCATGTACACTAAGCTGCAGAACTTGCGCCAAGGAAACCGAAGTGTAGATGAGTATGCTGAAGAATTCGCCCTATTGTTAACTCGGAATGAGATCAATGACAGCCAAGTTCAACTCGTCTCGCGTTTTATCGGGGGTCTCCGAACGCAACTTCAAAATTCAATGGCACAATTTGATCCATTGACAGTGGGAGAAGCTCATCGTCGTGCATCATCATTCGAGCAACAGTCGAAGTCGTCGACCTGGAACTCATCGACATCGAGATCACGTGCTCAGGACTCCGTCAACAGTAACACACCATCAACCGCAAACAAAGATGTCATCCACGTCAGTGATGCGGCAGTTTCTGCAGCTAAACCCATCGCACCGGACGATCAACAACTTAGGCGATCTTCCCGACCTAACGCGTTGCGCTGTTACTCATGTGGTGAACAGGGACATCGACAAACAGCATGTCCCCATGCAACACGTCGAGGGTTAGTAATTGATGAGACTATTGAAGAACAAGATATCTATGACTCGCAAGAGGAGAATAACCAAGACGAAGACAACACGGTGACCCTTACCGCCGGGGATAGTGGACGTCTACTTGTCCTCCGTCGAGCTTGTTTAGCACCAATCACAAAGGACGACAAGTGGCTTCGAACCAATATTTTCCGATCTACTTGTACTATCAAAGACCGTGTTTGTAGCTTTGTCATCGACTCGGGAAGCTGTCGTAATGTCGTCTCCGAAGAAGCCGTAGAAAAGCTAGGCCTAACTCGGGACAAGCATGCCACACCTTACAATCTTGGCTGGCTTAACAACAAAGCAAGCATTCGTATTACACAGCGTGCAATCGTCCCTTTTTCTGTTGGCAAACATTACCACGATCGCATCTATTGCGACATTGCTCCGATCGACTTTTGTCATCTTCTGTTAGGCCGTCCTTGGGAATTTGACCGTAAAATACTTCATGATGGCGCTCAAAATACGTATAGCTTTATGTGGGACAATCGTCACATCGTTCTCGTCCCAGCCCGAGAGACACCTACAAGCTCGTTGCCACCAGCAGCGCCACTTGACCAATCAACTACAACGACAACCTCAAAACCCACGTCGCTCCTGTGTTCCTATAAGTCGTTCATCTCGGAACTCCAGACGGAAGGCGTTGCATTCGCCCTCGTGCCATCAACGGCACACCGTCTCCTGACAACACCAATCGCCTCATCTTTGGACGTGGTGTTACAGGAATTCGTTGACGTGTTCCCTACGGAACTACCCGAAGGACTACCACCTCTTCGAGATATACAACACCAAATTGATTTAGTTCCCGGAGCGACATTACCTAATCGACCTCACTACCGCATGAGTCCTATGGAGCATGAAGAATTGCGGCGTCAGGTTGAGGAGCTTTTACGCAAGGGCCATATCAAAGAAAGCCTTAGCCCCTGCGCCGTACCAGCTCTTTTGATACCTAAGAAGGATGGATCGTGGCGTATGTGTGTGGATAGTCGTGCAATCAATAAAATCACGATCCGCTATAGGTTTCCGATACCACGGCTTGATGACCTTTTGGATCAAATTGGTAATGCGAAAATATTCTCCAAAATTGATCTAAAAAGTGGGTACCATCAGATACGTATTCGCCCTGGCGATGAGTGGAAAACAGCATTTAAAACTCAAGAAGGCCTCTTTGAATGGTTGGTAATGCCTTTCGGGTTATCTAATGCACCTAGTACGTTCATGCGTATCATGAATCAGGCTCTACGCCCTTTCATTGGACGATTTGTGGTTGTATACTTCGACGATATTTTAATCTTTAGTACTTCGTTGGCCGAGCATACTGATCACTTACGCAAAGTTCTTACGGTACTGCGAGCAGAACAACTCTACGCCGCGCAACAGAAGTGTGAGTTTGGCGTGAACAAAGTTCTCTTTCTTGGATATATCGTGTCCGACCAGGGTTTAGCCGTCGATCACTCCAAAATTGAAGCAGTACAGTCGTGGCCTATTCCAAAAACAGTTTCTGAGGTACGTAGTTTTCATGGCCTAGCTTCGTTCTACAGACGTTTTGTCAATCACTTCAGCACTATAATGGCACCAATTACGACCTGCATGAAAAACGGAAAATTTGAATGGACTACAGAAGCAACGGAGGCGTTTGCTCTCATCAAACAGAAGCTTACGACAGCCCCGATTCTTGTCCTTCCGGACTTTTCTTTGCCATTCGAACTACACTGCGACGCTTCTAAACTAGGCATTGGGGCCGTATTGAGCCAGCAGGGACGACCTGTGGCTTTCTATAGTGAAAAGTTAGCAGGTGCTCGTGGACGATACAGTACTTATGATGTGGAGTTCTATGCGATTGTGCAAGCTATCAAGCATTGGCGCCACTACTTAGTACACCGCGAGTTCATCTTATTTACAGATCATGATGCATTGCGCCATCTTGACAGTCAGGCGAAAGTTTCGTCTCGGCACGCTTCATGGATCTCTTATCTACAACAGTTCACGTTCTCTATTAAACATCAGTCTGGGAAGTCGAACCGTGTCGCTGATGCCCTTAGTCGCCGACATGGGTTGCTTACTACCATGCATACTAAAGTTCTCGGGTTTGCTTCCTTGTCAGACTTATACCCTGAGGATCCTTTCTTTGCTCGAATTTTTGCTGAAGCATCCACTGGGTTATCACGTGACTACGTGCTTCATGAGGGTTTCTTGTTTAAAGACCTTCGCTTATGTGTTCCTCAATGTAGTCTGCGGCTGGAAATCATTAAGGAGCTGCACACAGAAGGGCATGTGGGCAGGGATCGCACGTTGCATTTGGTCTCCATGTCCTATTTCTGGCCGACATTACGTAGAGACGTTGAACGTTTTGTCGAAAGGTGTCATATTTGTCAACAGGCCAAGGGTCGAGCTTCCAATGCAGGGCTTTATTTACCGCTTCCTGTCCCTACTCAACCTTGGACTGACGTCAGCATGGACTTCGTTTTGGGATTACCACGAACCCAGCGTGGTCATGACTCTATTTTCGTTGTTGTTGACCGTTTTTCAAAAATGGTCCACTTCATAGCTTGCAAGAAGACAACAGACGCAGTCAATGTCGCAGTCTTATTCTTTTCGCGGAAATATATCGTCTTCACGGGTTACCAACATCAATAGTCTCTGACCGCGACACACGGTTCCTTAGTCATTTTTGGCGTTCTCTGTGGAAGATGTTAGGTACCTCGCTGGACATGAGTACAGCTTACCACCCTCAGACCGATGGACAGACAGAGGTAACTAACCGATCACTCGGGAATCTTCTTCGTTGCCTTGTTGGGGATAATATCAAGACGTGGGATGCAAAGCTATCTCAAGCTGAATTTGCGCATAACCATGCATTGAATCGTAGCTTGGGTTATTCTCCTTTTCATGTCGTCTATGGAATCACCCCTCGTTGTCCTTTGGATCTTGCGACAATACCCGATCGTACGAGACATCATGGTGAGGCGGTGGACTTCGTGTCGGATCTCCAGCAGATTCATCGACAAGCTCAAGCAAATTTGGAGGATACAGTGGCCAAGTATAAAGCCGCAGCAGACAAAAAGCGCAGGGAAGTTCTTTTCGAACCAGGAGAGCTGGTATGGGTTTATTTAACGAAAGAACGACTGCCCCTTCGTGATTACAACAAACTCAAATCAAAGAAAATAGGCCCTTGTGAAGTTTTAGAACGCATCAACCCGAATGCTTACAAGGTCCAGCTTCCAGCCCATTTGCGTACTTCCAACGTCTTTAACGTCAAGCACCTTTCCCCTTACCATGGCGATAATGAGGATCCAGATTCGTGGACGAATCTTTCTCACCCCGGGGGAACCTGATGCAGCGCATTATCTCTTTCACCGCCAGTATCGTGGCCTTTCTTCTTTTGGGCTTTACGTGTGTTCTAAGTTTCCTTTTATTACTAGGATTAGCTAATTATAAACTTTCCTTTATAGCTTAGGGTTTTAACTATATCAGCCTTATAAATAGCGGCTTTAGTCTTTGAAAAAGAGACACGATTAATTGAATAAGATTTCTGAGTTTATTTTAAAGAGCTTTCACAAGCACTGCGAAGAGTATTCGCGCCCCTAAGAGCTTTTAACAAGCACTGCGAAGAGTATTCGCATCCTTCATCTTGTCTTCGAAGATACCTTCGTTCACAAGTTACGCGAGTTCGAGATCAAACCCTAGATCTTTGACTCATACGGCTTCCGCTCTCTATCACCAATTGTGTGGATTTTGCACCAAATATCTGACCAAACACATACAAAAATATCTTGTCAATACACAGTGAGAGTGAGTAGTTTAAGATGGTTTTTGTTTCTGACACTTACTCTGATATAGTTTCCTTTAGAGTGGCAATTTTCGCTGCGGGAGTTGAGAATGCGATGGAGAATGGTATTGAATCTACCATATCTGGACTTCTGTAGTAATTGCTTATCGGTTTTGATATCAACGTCGTATTTGGATAGAACACCTTCTCGTTGTCAAGCTTGAGGAACACTGTAGTTAAAAGATCTATCTCTTCGACCAACAACTTCAAAGGCAAAAAAAGAGGTAAGAGGTTTAAAATGAGTAGTCTTATTAGAAAATATCAATGTTTCGAAAATCGGTATAGACCGCAAATTGATCATAATCAAAAAGATTTTTTTTTAAATCTGCGACTAAAATTGGCTCAAACCGTTCTAAATTAGTTGAAAATAATTTAAATCTGTTTTAATCAATTTAAATTGGTCAATCTCTTTAATCAAGCAATATGTTAGTTCAAATCCACACATTTGTCTAAATCTTTTTGATTATTTAATTTTTATAACTCATCAAAATAATGTTAAAGTTAAATCTAAAAATTAAAAAATCTAATATAATTATAAAATACAAATCAATAATTCGTTAACAAATAGGTCATGCTTAAGCTTCCGAATAATCTGTCTGGTCGCTTAGTCCACATTGGCAAAATATACATGAGTTAGTTTTTCAATGAGTAGTAATATAGTGAGGAAATAATGTTCAGAGTTGCTTACTACAACGCCGTCGATAAGGCAACGATCACCGACGTCGTAAGGATGCATCACAAAGACAAACACAAAAGATTCAAAGATGTTCTTGCAAGTGCTTCCAATCATGAAAGCGAGACCCACAAATTGTGAGGAGAAGACCACTAAGAACTTGGTCGTTGCTATATCCATAAGTATCAACCAAATGATGAAGGTAACAACAAACAAGACTCCACTTAAGATTTTGTCTACTTGCTTAACCGCTGTTTTTGTGTCGTTCAGTGAGTGCCCTAATGCTTTCCTACTTGTGTAAACTTTAATCTGTCATAAAACGGCAACAACATGCTTATACACCAACCTACTGAAGACTTCATACAACGTTCTGTAAAATCATTTGAAATTTGATAAATGTTTGAAAGAATATTACCACCCATTCTGTAAAAGCGTTACGTGTGATTTTCCCGGTCTCGGAACATTCGATTAATGGGAGTACAAGATCTACCTCTTCCTTAATCATGAACCTCAGCAAGTCATCTTCCTCTATGAAACTGAAAAATAACAAGAAGGTCAACTTTGAACAGTGTTCTAAAGTGCATTTGTAAGAGCATGATTAATGGGAGGTTCTTAGGGTAAGACTCTTGGCGGAATATAAGAAACCGTCTCTTAAATTTTAACTAAAAAAAACTAAAAACCGGCTCTTAAATATCTTATTTAAGAACTGGTTCTTACCTTTTTTAGTTAAAAGTTAAGAGACGGTTTCTTATATTCTGTTAAGAACTCCACCTTAAGAACCCCCATTAATCATGCTCTTACGCGGCGGATGAATACCGTGTACGTGGACGTCTAGACAAGGCCTAGACGACTAGATATATTTTGACAGAAAATATAAAAATAAAACTAATATATATACATTATTTTTTTAAAAAACTGAACATATAAGTTATACTTCTGATATATATTTTATGTATAAAAATATACATTAACATATAAATAGTTTCAAATTATAAAATTCAGAAACATGTTTAAATATATAAAAATGGTATTAATAGATTTAAAATTATTTTAAACAATTACACAAATAGTTATAAACATATAAATCCACAAAATAAGTAATAATTAATATAAATAATAACACTAATAAAATATATAGTAATATAATATTTTAATTTCTGAATATTTATGTTTAAAATCTGCTTAGACGTCAACCTATATAATTCGTACTAGTTGATGTCCCGCACCTTGTGCGGATTAATATATTTAACAATTTTTAATTCTAACTTTTATTTTTATAAAATAATAATAATTCAATTAGATAAGAAAATTAAATTATTATAAAATATAAAATTTTAATATTCATATTGGTATCAATGTATTAAATTATGTTCTTTTGTTTCATATTTTTATTTATAAGATGTAGATTTTAGATCAAAATCTTTTTTATAGTAATAATTAAATTGCGAAATTTGTATTGAAATTAACATATATTGTATTTTGACTGAAAATAAATCATGTGGTACTGAGAGGATGATAAAAATCGCAAATATAAAACATCAACAAAATTAAGATAGTTTAGAAGTGTTAAATCTGGTAAAACCGAACTATTTAAAACCAAACCAAACCGAAATAGAGAAAATAGTTTTGATTTGGTACTACTGAATAAACCAAATGGATAATATTTTAAGAAAGTGCAGTATATGAATATGGTTCAATATATTAAGCAATCAAACCGAATAAACCAATGAAACCGATTAATTCAGATATATTAGTATACTTATATATAATTTTTAATAATCTGTATTTGACCAATATTTTCACATTATAGCTTTGTAAAAATATATTCAATGTTTGTTTATCTTAATAATATAGCTAATATAGTTAATAAACCTTAAGAGTATAAAGCATATAATGTAAAATAAAGAGTATAATGTAATAATGTTATAATTTTTTTTAAAAATCTCAAATAAAATATATGAATTTTGTCATCATATACCAGCTAGAATATTTATTTATTTATTTCATATGTAAATTATAACATTTATATATCGTTATAGAATTTTTAGTATGTTTAGTTGTACGAAGTTATCTTGGTTGTACCTAGTCGAATGAGAGAACGAGGAAATGAAATCAAGAAGATTGTGTGGTCATGAGTGGTTGAAATTAAAAACAAAGAGATAAAAGTAGAGAGAGAAATGTGTGAAATTGTGTACAAGATTAAACATAGATGAGATGATCTAAGGGTTCATATTACTCTTTCATTAATGGCAAAATTGTTATTCTTTTCCTCTTGGTCCATGTAGAATAATTTTGGATGCGGAGATTACTTTTTGGTCATTTGGTCCATATGAGATTTTAGTCCGAAGATATTTCGCCATTTTCTAACCAGAGGTAGTTTGAATCAAAATAGACCACATGGTCATAAAAATCTGAAACAGACCCTTGATATTATGATTTTTATTTTGAATTAATTTTAAATAAAAATGACTAAAAAGTCCACAAGACCTAATAACTTCTATTTATTTACTAACCCAACCACTATCTATCCAAACCCACTTACCCCACCCAACCCAGTTGGATCCCTAAACCTAAATATCCAAATTCTTCTCAAACATCATTCTTATGTTCTTCATCTCCATTTTTCTTCACTATCTCTCAAAAATCAAACTCAAATTCAAATTTAAGTGTATGTTCATCTAATCCCTTATATATTTCTAAGTTTTCTTTAACTTTATCCTGATTCATAATCTTAAGAACCAGATTTTAGATTTTTCATTGTCATCAAAATTTCTCCATCTCATAATCCAAATCAAATCAAAAAATCTTCAAACCTTACAAAATTTCGATCTTATCCCAATCGACCAATTACTCATCATTCTTAATCCATTTCTCTCATATAAAATCGAAACTCGCCTACAATATACAAAATTTCCGACAATGAAGAACACAGAGTATTACTAGTACAACTAGTACAATTAAAACTAGTATAACTGGTTCAACTAAAAAGTGTATAACTAGTACAACTACAACAAATATAATTACTATAACTAGTATAATTAGAATGTGTATAACTAGAACAACTTCACAACTAATATGGTTATATTAGGTTTTGTTTTTCAGCTGTGAATGATGTTATAAAAGAGGATGATATAGAAGTTGGTATAATCTTCCACTGTATGAATTTGTCAAAATATATTAAAAATTAATTTTATAATATTTATTTGGATAATTATTTGTTTATCAGTTGTACTAGTTGTACTATTAACTAAAAAATTTATCGTCATCTTTTTGCTCAAGCCAAAGAAGGCAACTCGAATCGGAAAATGTTACAGAGAAGAGAATTGGAAGAGTATATTCCAAAAGACGATAAAAATGCATCATGACTTCAAAGGATACATAAACATGCATGTTTGGTGTTTAAACTACAATAATAATAGTCCAACTGGTTTAATTGTAGCAACACCATGAACTGGCACTAGTACATCAAACATATCGGCATATTGCTTACTCGATGAGTTGTGTTGTTTTAGCAATGAGTGGTAGGCTTTCACCTCAAAGTTTTTTCTTCACATGGAAATAAAAATAAGATAAGAGTTAGACAAATTGTAAGCACATATATAAAAATAACCTGATGCAACTTGTAAACACATATACAAATGTTTTAGTTTAAATTTATAGGTGGTATAACTAATAATAGGTTTAGCTACACAATAATTTTTGAAAATGGTATAACTAGTATAACTATTCGGCATTAGTTCAACCTAATGATTAAAACATGATACACATTTAAAACGTGATGCACATTTAAAACAATACTAAATAAAATACCAAGTAGTTGTACCAATTTTCTAGTTGACCGACCGCATAGTTGTACTAGTTTTTAGTTGTACCATTTTGCATAGTTGTACTTTTGCGGAAATCATAAAATATTAGTTGTACCACATAATAAATACATTTATATCGCTGGTACCATTTATTTATGTTTACATGTCTTTGCCCGGTTATAATGAAATCATCAATTTCGTAAAAATACATTTCATGTATGTTTTCCAAAATTATGTGGACAAACAAGTTAACAAACTTTAAAAGTATAAGGTAGATCATGTAAACTTATGAAGTTGTGTAATAATTTTTAATTTTTTTCCAAAAATTCAAATTAAATTAAGAGAAAATTTCGAGTACATACCAACCGATATTTGATTGTTTTTCTCATATGAAATACCAAATTGGTTGTGTTAATTTCTGGCCAAAGTTGTACCAGGTTGTACCTAATACTGCCTAATATATAATAAAATAATATCAATTGTTTATATATCTAGTTATATGGGTTGTACCATTATTTTCACATCATAGCTTTGTAAAAAATGTTCGATGTTTGATTATCATAAAAATAAGGCTAATATAGTTAATAAACTTTAAAAGTATAAAAATATATAATATAAAATTAAGACGTAATGTAATATTTTAACAAATATTTGGAAAACCTCAAATAAACAAATGAAAATTTTGTAATCATATAACAATTAGAATATTTACTTATTTATTTCATGTGTAAATTATAACATTTATATACCAATTTTCTAATTTTTAACATGTTTAGTTGTACGAGTTATACTAGTTTTACCCCATCGAATCAGATAATGAGATAAGAAAGATTGTGTGGTTGTGAGTGGCTGAAATTAAGAAAAAAAAAGGAGAGAGAATGAGACATGTATAAAATTGGATGGCCAAGATTAAAATATAAATTGAATGATCCAATGGTTCATGTTATCCTTTCATTAAGGACAAAATCGTCATTTTACTTTACTTGGTCTATGTAGAATATTTTAGGATGCTATAGATTTTTTGACCATTTGGTCTATAATAGATTTTAGTCCAGGTAGTTTACACGTTTCTTTTCCGGACAAATGGATAACACAAAAAAAAAATGATTTAATTTATTAATTTTCTAACATTTTTATTATTATTTTTTTTTTCACTGAACAATCCTTTCATTAGAACTTCACCCGAACTTACAACGGGAACATCAGCCAACAACCAAAGAGCTCAAAAGATTGAGAAACTAAGGCATGATAATATCTTATCTCCACGAGACTAAAAGCTCCACACAAAGAGATGAAGAAACTAAAACCAAAACATAAACGCCGACCGAGCCACAACACTCCCTTCATAAACCAAGGCAAAGGATCGCTGGAGACAATCAAATTAAAGCTCTCGAAAGACAGGACCAACAGAAATTAAAAACATGGTAAGGACCCCAACATTGTATGACTGGCGAGGCCACAATGATAGTTGTGGGTAACCAACAATTCCTACAAGAACTATCACAAACCAAGACTAGAGCTTTAGGGACAAAGAGAAACACCAGGACAGAACCACCGTGAACGCTACCGCAACCGCAAATGACGAACCAATGACTGCGGATAGAACCCAGGCCGCAAGATCAGCAACGCAAGAGGAGGAAACGAGAGAGCTTTCCTAAAATAGCACATCCGTACAAGCACGCATCTTCCAGAGCGGGGAAGCGGAACCTAGGAGGTCACACCCAAACACCAGTATCGACAATACCCTCAAGCGCTACAACAGCAAGGGCGATCACAAGACATGGAGCAAAACAAACACCGCGAAAATAGGCTAAACCCTCGAGCCGAGCTCTAAAGGGAAACCAGATCTGAAAACTCGAACACAAAAGCACTTCTCAATCGCCACAAGCAGGAGCTCGAACAGAACAAAGGAAGAAGCTGGGACTAAGGACCGCCGACGTTAAAATGGAGAGGCGGGAGCGAGCTGCCGAACGAACAAAGCCAACGAAGCCGCTGTTTCACCCCTACAAAACAACGACAAACAGAGCTACAAGAGAAAATACAAACTATAAACAGAAGAGAGCCCAGCTCCGGTGTTATGGTAGCCACCGACGGGCTGGACAGCTTCGCTTAGATCTGGTTCCATTTTTATTTATTTACAATTGTGATAAACTTTTATTTCATTTTTACAGTACATTTTCTTTCCAAAACCCTTCTGCAAATCCAACCTCAAACTACTGCATTCTTCATTTTGTTTGTTGTCCGAGTTCCTTGGATCAAAACAAATATCCATTTCTGTTTCTTGATTTCTTTTATAATTCTAGAATCTCTATATTAATTAGAACAAAGTTCTAAAAATCGTTTTATAGTAAATTGATATAACCGAAATAATTTTAAATTTTTAATTTAACCGGGTTTAAGTTAGTTTAAAACAGTCTAATTTAATTTAAATTGGTTAAATCAAATAACACAAATAATTATAACTAATTTAATTCTGTTCTCTTTACCATCAAATTGTCGATGAATTTTTCTCTAGTTTTCGCTTCTTTAGTATATATAATTGTAAATATTTCATCAAACTAATTTTTAATTAAACTTTATTTTTTAAAACATATATACAATATAAATATTAGATATATAATAAATAAACAAATGATTTGTTTACTCAACATAGTCTTATACAAACTGCACATGTTCTGAATAAGACGAATTGCCAAAACTACCACATTTTTAATACAATTTTCATGTTTACCTTAACCACATATACTTTCATTTTAAAGAGATAAATAGACACTTATAATCCCAAGGTTAACTAATCTACACTTAGAGTTTATAGTTGAGGGGTAGGTTTTGGAATGTGGGATTTATGATTTTAATAAATATAGAAATAAAAATTATAAAAATAGATTCAAAAATTATGAATTTCTAAAATAATTTTTTAAAGAAATTTTAAAAAGAATTTTAAAAAAAGTTCGAGTTTGAAAAGTTATAATTCAAAACTATTAAAAGTTGATTTTTATTTTTTAAAATAATTATTTATATTTATTTATCTATAAAACAAGAGTATAAGAATCTTCTGCCTATTTAATGAAGAATGTATTTTTGAAAAGATATTTTTAGTGAAGATAAACATGATTAATGCTACCAATAATGTAGTAAAAGTGAGATTTTCCCTCTGAATAATCTGTGTAAATGCTAGTTCTTAAAAAGCTTTAATTATCGTTAATTTCTTAAACATTAATCATAACATTTATCCGACTTCAATTACCATTAAACTATTTTTGATGTATTTTTCTATTTCTTTTTCAAAAAAGAGATGATTTTTCCGATGTATTTCTTAAAAGTATTTCTCTTATAGTAATATCCAACTATAGAGTAAAATAAAAGAAAGGTTGGTTTTCCTCTCAAATAGAGTAAAATAATAATTTCTATTCAGATGAAGAAATAGTGATAGTTGGAATAGTTTTGTCACTAAACTCATATAGAGGTAAATATATATGTGTGGAAGATGCTCTTAAGAGTATGATTAATACGGAAGACCCTAGTTAGGTTCTTAATGAATATTTAATTAATAAACTCAAGTGAAATAGTAAAGCATTAAGAGACGTCTCTAGACCATGATTAATGCAGTCTCTTATACCATGATTAATGCAGGTCTCTTAAGGAGGTCTCTTAATGAATATAAGAGATGTCTCTTAGTTTTTAACTAAAAGTTAAGAGATGTCTCCTAAATAAGAGATATAAAAGATGATTATCCCCGGTATCCAAATGGTTCTTAACTCATGATTTGATACTTTTTTTTACACTTTTCCGCTAAGAGACAGCTCTTAGAGCAAGATTAGCCCTGGTCTCTTAGCCAGGATTCTTCACTCATGATTTGACACTTTTTACGCTTTGGCTAAGAGACGGCTTATATCTCTTATTTAGAGACGTTTTGCTTATTCTAGCTTTTCTTAGTTAAAATCTAAGAAAGTAAGAACCGCCTCTTATCCTCAAGCCAAGAACCCTAGCAAGAGATCGCAAATCATTGGTTTTAGAAGACTCTCCAATGGAGCTTTTAGAGGAGGTTCTAAAAAACCAAAAAAATAAATAAAGAAAGAAAGAAATAAAACAAGAGAACCACTGTCTAACATAGGGCTTTTGGAATTGGTAAAAACCCCATTAATGTCCCCTTGGTATTGGTCGTCTCTCTCTTCGATGTTTTTTCTTTCTCAGAAATCTCGTCGTTGTTCGCCGTTGTTGCTCTCCTCCTCCAAATCCGTCCATGAAATCAAGGTGAATATTCGAATTCTTTGAGTTTTGTGTATTGATTTGAAGCTTGTGAATCTCGTTGGAATTGAAATTTGATTTTTGATGATGAGATTTGAGATTAGTTTCAGCAGAAGAAGAAGGGAAGCTTATACTTTAATTCACAAAGCATCTTCTGGTAGTGAAACAGCAAGACTCTTAAATCGCATGAAAAACACGCAAGAGTCTTTACCCAATATTTGGTTTTTACTTTGGTGTAAGCAGAGAGTTTATAACGTGGAGTAGAGTAGCAGATAAATATGTGTCTTTGAATTAGATCAGAGCCAAATCAATGTCCAAGACAGTATCTTGTTCTGTTTTGTCTTGTATAAAATGTTACATGCTCTGTTTCGTCTTGTATAAAATTTTGTTTGTCTAAAGAATCAGTTTTCTTGGTTATTTCCTTGATAAATTTAGAGGATGTCGTAAGAAGAAAATACAAAATGCTGTACTCCCAACCTGTATGAATATTTGAAGATTGCAGACTCAGTTGGTGCTTTTCTGATGATGAATATGGCTCTCACATCAGTGGGCTTATGGCTGCTTCTTCTGTGTGGTAGCTGATCCTTTAGAGTATTGTGATGTCGTTACAACAACCACTCACGAGGTATGTTTGTTCTTGAATCTGAAATATGCATTCCTTGATTTATCCAAAAAAAAAGAGCCCAAAATCTAATAATTTACTGCTCTTCTCCATATCAGTCTTTGAGAGGTGGCATGATCTTCTTCAGGAAGGATCCAGTTAATGGGGTTGAACCTGATTCTGCCACTAGCAATGCTGTGCTTGCAGGTTGAGATATTCACCCTTCTCTTAGATAATTTTTCTTGGGTGGCACTCATAACCACACAATTATTGCAGGATTAGCAGTCTGCTTGAAACATGCACAGTCTTCAGAGTTCAAGCCTCAAGGCTTACCAGAAAAGAGTTCCCTTTCTTTGATCAATTAAGATTTTCTGCACCTGATAGAGTTAGGAAACTTAACGCTATAAGAATCGTTTGTTGCTTTGTTTAGGTTGTGTCTAACTGTAGGTCTCTAACGGTTGAACTGGGTTCAAGCTGATATCTGGTGGCAGCGA
Source organism: Brassica carinata (assembly GCA_016771965.1). Classification (NCBI taxonomy): domain Eukaryota; kingdom Viridiplantae; phylum Streptophyta; class Magnoliopsida; order Brassicales; family Brassicaceae; genus Brassica; species Brassica carinata. Next base: position 5,481,762 of record CM028697.1, on the reverse strand, counting down.
TAACAACTTGGTTCTCGTTGATCTTAGAACATTTGGTTGGTTCTTAAAACTCTATTGATTGTCTCATGCAATGTGCCCTTCTCTAAAACCAGGGAATCACTCGTTCTATGTGTGTGTCTGATTGTCATGGTTTTGTGAAGTTGTGCGCTTAGGTGACAGAGTTGTTTGTGGAAATGTGAAACAGGGGACAAAAATGCCGTTGGTTCCAGGGGGAACAAGGATAGGAATGCCTGCAATGGCGATAAGATGACTCTAAGAAAAACTTTGTGGTTGTTGCTGACATGAACCAAGTTATTGACTTCCGTCTGAGAGTGAGTGAGAGAGATCTTCACCTCTCGTTTCCCCATTCTTGGAGTTTGAAGCCATTGGAAAATTAAAAACAAGATTGTGACTTGTTGTATCTTTTTAATTATTATTCTAGCACTCTTGAGCTCTGTTTTGGTTCCACACAGATAGTCTAAGCTTAGAAGCATAGGTTTACTTACTCTTCCTCTGTTTTGGTTCCAAATGAAATAACTATTCAGGACAGCTAACATGCATATTTGTTTAAATTTTATGAAATCCAATAAAATCCAACTTCAAAATTTTTTTTAAAAAAAGTTAATTGATTCTGCCATTGGACCTTCCCAAATTATCTACATTACAAGGGATTCTAAACTTCACAAACCACAAAGTTTACAATTAAACTAATCATTAGAACCCATTATGGGTTCTAATCAATGGAGATGGTCTTTATACATCTTACTTAAGAGACGGTTCTTAGCTTTTCTTAGTTAAAATTAAAAAAACTAAGAACCGCTTTCTTAACTGAAGCTAAGAACCCCGTTAAGAGACCGGGTTAATTGTGGTCTAAGAGGCTCTTTAACTTTTTAAAAAGCTAAGAGATCCTCCCTAAGAGACATGCATTAAATATGCCCTTAGAGCATGACTAATGGGAGGTTCTGGGTGAGTTCTAGCGGAATATAAGAAACCTTCTCTTAACTTTTAACTTAAAACTAAGAACCGGTTCTTAAATAAAATATTTAAGAGCGGTTTTGGAATATAAGAAACCGCCTCTTAACTTTTAACTTAAAACTAAGAACCGTCCTTAAATAAAGATTTTAAGAGCCGATTCTTAGTTTTTTCGATATAAGTTAAGATACGATTTCCTATATTCCGCTAAGAATCCCCTAAGAATTCCCCATTAGAGCACCTCCAATGGGTTTTCTACCCATGGAGTTCTAAAAATTCATATGTGTATATGTATATATTGTACATATGTATGTAGTTATGGAGTCCACTTTTTTGAAGAACTCCTCCAAAAGTTCTTAAAGTAGAGTTTTAAGAGCAACTCTATGGAGGGATCTAACAGGGTTCTTAATATTTAAGATAAAAGAAAAATTAACAAAACTAAGAGAGAGAAGATACAAAAGTTCTAATATAGGAGATGTAAGAACCGGTTACTACATTTATAGGACAATTGTTATTTAGATAGTGTTTGAACTGGTGTTAATAAACTAAAATAATTATAATATTAATATTTTTATTTTTTAGAACCTGTCACAGGTTTTAACCGTTAATCATGCTTTAAGAACTTTTGAGGGGTTTTTCAAAAAAAGACCCCATAACTACATACATATGTACAATATATATATATACACATATGAATTTTAGAACTTTTGGAGGTGTTCTATGCTTTTAGGCCAACTTTATCGGCGGTGCTTAGCACATATCTTAGTATTAATGAGGAAAAATTAAATCAACATTAAGGAAATAAAAGAAGGACGTTAGCTAAATAAGAACTTTTCGTCTCCCCTTCGAGAGGCGTGTCGTAATGAGACAGATTTACTCTTCTTCAATCCTCTGAAACTTAATCTCTTCTCTTGTGCATGGCCAATTTCCTCCTCTTGATGTCAAAGCGTAAGTCTGTCTCCATCCCCAATTTCTCTCCTCCAATCCTCTATTGCCACATCTTTCTCTCTCTCTCTCTTCACTCTTCGCTTATTCGATTTTATTGGATCTGAAATGGAGCCATGGGTGGACGATCTGGCTGACGATTTACAAAGTGTGAGCTTTACCTCCCACGGAACCACCGCGGAATTGGAGCACTAGCTGCTCTCGCTCATCCTCCTCCGCCGCAGCTCGACGACATCTTCTCTCTCCTCCGCCAAACTTCCTCCCTCACTCAGATCCTCTCTCTCACGATCTCCGATTCCTTCAAGATGGTGGTGGTATTTTAGAACAGCAAACACTCAATTCAATAAAACATGCTATTTTCTTGTCTGAAGACTGATCATGTGGTTGTTTTAAGCCAAGGAACAAAATATTTCTATGAATTGAATTTAAGTTAAGAGACAACATAAAGTTTCTACCAATAATCTACACATTTATTATTGTATCTTAATATTGTATCTTAGTCTAACAATAATACTAAAAAAAATGCTAAGAACTCTAAATTTGTCCCAGTGATAATGATGCCCTTATGTATCTTATTTAGGAGACGCTTCTTAGTTAAAAGCTGTGTTTTTAATTCCTAATTACACTAAGATACCTACCTAAAAGACTGAATTAATCATGGTTTTAGAACATCTCGAACGCATTGTTATTTTTGTCTCAATATTATTTAGACTTTCGAGTCAATATCACTTTAATTCACTGATATTTATTCCTATAAAATAGAAATTGATATTTTTCTTCTATATTTAGGGAAAGAAATATCAATTTATATTATTACTTTTTTGAAAATTACTATCAAAAGGAATACATTGGAGTAAACTCTACCTCAGTATAAAATTCATCTATTTTAGAGGTAAAAGTATTAAAAATACATTGGAGATTGTATTATTGCCCATGACATGCATCATTCCATATGGTATATATTTGTATAATCTCGCCGGGTTTGGTTTAGGTAAACAAGTGATGCGCAAAAGACTGATTCGGTCATGTGCTTTGTACGATATATAGCCCACGAAACAGCATTTGAAGTTGTTGATCGCCCTTTGGCCCAACTTAATACTCGACCACCAAACATTCTTTCCATTTTCTGATCAGTGCATGTTGTTGTCTAACTTTACGAACTTGAATGTTTGAATAGTATTGGAAAAAAAAACACATTACATTAAGAGATCTTATAGATAGTTTGTTCGTGCACAAAAAATAGATAGTTTGTTCATCTTGTGCAGTTTCATTTGTTCCTCAGTATTCAAACATGCACAGATCAAAATGTTTTCCAAACAATAGATAAATATCTGATGTTCACAGAGTGCTGCAACTTACGTACAATGATGATGCATGTATCCACCAAAGGCGGATGTATACTTGTTAAAATTATGTACTCAGTGAAAACAATCCAGTTTAATTTGGTTAAGATTTTCAATTTTATGCCTTTCCTCTAGACTAATTTCAAATTAGCCTTAAAAGACATAACTTCAATCTTTTAGCTCAATTATTTCCATTCAAAACTGTAGCTTCCAAGACACAATTAAACATTTTCCAGTGTGAAACCATTTTCGTTTATGAGGTTAGAGTAAGAAACATTGATAATCGAAAAGTAATTAGTAAGATGAAATAATATTTTAGTATAGAAAACAGAAGTAATCTCATCTAGTCTTTTATATCCAACTTCTGAAAATTGAAATAGTGCTATGCAATGAAAATAGTGAAGATAACTCGAACCGCTAGGCAATCAAATTAAGATCAACTTCGTCTGGAGTCTTTTTTTACGATTTATTCGAATATGTTACTCAGAAAGTTCAAAATCCAAAAAAGATTTAATAGGGTGTATCAATATAGAAACATGCAATTCATAGTTGGAGTGTGGTCGGGTAAGTCATAAGTGGAAGCACTTTAACCACGTATATGTTGGAGGAAAGTTAGGCACGCTTTGACATCATTCTAAAGTCAGCTTTCACGCAATCCTTCTTGATCTTTTAACCTAGATGTATAATCACATCATCGGTAATTATATAAATTTTGTTTAAAGTGAGCTATTCGTAACATAGTATGTATGATATAATATTAAGTGTGGAGGACAACCCGTCGGCAAGCTATTCATTGGGCAGCCCACTTACGAAGACACGAATAAAAGTGGTTGTCCTTTTTAGTGTACATAGTAGGCCTTTTCTACTGTCCCACAGATTTTTTTTTTTTGCTTCTCCACCATGTGATCTACAAAGGGTGTGTCGAGGAGAATTGGTTTCGTTTCAAGATCATATGCACACAAATACATAAGGATATCGTGTTAACGTATGTAACATATCGATTATCGATGATGATGGTTATGCATCATAACTTATGAAGTGATATTTTGTTTCAACTAAAGGACTTAAACTCGACAAAGATAAAAAGATATTCTTTAGGGGCAAAAGAGAAGTAAACAAAAAAAAAGGTTATAGTGTAAAGAGTGGAGTCTCCAACAAAGATATCATTCACTTTTGAGTGGATTAGCTCCACGCTTAATCAAGAGTGCATATCCATGACCATACACATACGTGGGTCCCAATCTAATTCTTATGTTTCTTCAAATATATTTACGATTCCGTGTAGTATACGTAATTAGGACTATTATTCTTCTAATTCTTATGTTTACTCTGATCGTTAATTGGGACTATTGTTTTGCTTACGACTAGGACGGTACATATACAAACTTCTTTTTCTTTTTGCTAAACTATCAGACTTACCCGTGGCTTCCGTAAGCCACTGACTCCCCAATGAACATATTGTCTTGGAACATTCAAGATGGTGGTAGCACTGAGACAGTTAGCTTCCTTAAGGAACTCCGTAGGAAACATTACCCAGACTTTGTATTTTTGATGGAGACTAAACAAAAGTCAGAGTACATTTTGGTTTGAAAAGCAGTTGTTACGATCATGTTTTACAGTGAAGCCGGAAGGTTTGAGTGGAAGTTTAGCTGTGATGTGGAAGAATACTTATCGGATTACAATTCTGTCAAGTGACAAAGGGATTATTGATCTCAAGGTCTCTATTGGATCATCTTCTTTCTTTGTGTCGTGTGTGTATGGGGACCCAGTGGTGGCCAGACAAAAGGTGGTGTGAAATTATTTGGAGAGCTTGGATCTGAGCAGAGATGAAGCGTGGGTTTTGGCTGGAGATTTCAATGAGTTATTGTCTAACGATGACAAAAGTGGAGGTGCTGCGTAGTAAATCGACTTTCTCGAATCTAAGTATGGTTCAAAATTGCAAATTAAGAAAGTTACGACATACTGGCAATTGTTTCTCTCAGCGCCGAAGAGAGCAGGGTTGGGTAAAGTGTCACTTGATAGATGTTTTGGTAATAGTGAATGGTTCTCACTTTCTCCTCGAACTAATATGGATTATTTAGATCTCTGGGCATCGGATCACCGCCCTATCCGCAGCGTATGCTTTTGCTGGAAAGAGACAATCCCATGAAAGGTCGATTCTTCTTTGACAAATGCATGCTGTCTGAGAGGGCTTTGAAGATATGGTTCGTTTGAGTTGGGAAGCGATGAGATCGTAGGCACAATGACTGCATTCGCCGCTTGTACGCAAGATTATGGGATGGAAGCGAACGCAGATATGAACCAGAGATCGTATCACCGACTTCGGGCTGCTCGAGGCTGAAATATCCAAGGTCTCACCCTCGTTTGATACCATCAGTCATCTGAAGCAAGAGTTATCGAGGCTCGCTTGAAGAAGAATTGTTCAGCGACAAAATTGTCGGGAAGAATGGCTGAGAGCCGGAGACCGAACACAAAATACTTTCACAATTGTGTGAAAGAGAGGAGGATACAAAACCAATATTGATGTTGCTGGATGAGATGGGTCAGGAACATTTCTAAGGAAAGAAATTTGGCGGTAATTTTTCGAGATCTCTTTACAAGTTCCAACCCGGCGACTTGGAGTCTCGTTTCTTGGTTTCCAAAACAGAGTAACGAGTGACATGAATCTGTCTCTGACATGGCCTGTGTCTGCTGCCAAGATTAAGCAAGCGGCTTTCGACGTCAAAGATAGCAGTGCGTCCAGTGAAGATGGTTTAACTGGTGTCTTCTACCAACGATTCTGACATATTGTGGGTCCAGGACTTACGGAGGAAATACAGGAGTTCTTTAGGTCATCGATCATGCCAGAGGGGTGGAACCACACTCAGATCAGTCTCCTCCCTAAGATCGTGAATCCTACTCACATGAAATATGAGGCCAATCAGTTTGTGTTCAGTGCAATATAAGATCATCTCAAAGATCTTGTGTAATCGCTTTAAAACGATTCTGCCGGAGATTATATCGGAGACCCAAGGTGCTTTTGTTTTGAGGGCGTATTATCTCTGATAACATTATCATTGCTCATGAAATGATACATGGACTACGCACAAATGCAAAGGTGTCGAGGGTTGGATGGCAATTAAAACATACGTCAAAAGCCTATGATAGGGTGGAATGGAGTTTCTTGGAGGTACTATTGGAGCATATGGGTTTTGACAGTCCGGGTACGGTGGATCGTGGCATGTGTGAGCTGTCTCATTCTCTGTTACTTAATGGGAATTGCATGGGCATATCAAACCAGAAAGGGGATAAGGAAAGGTGACCTCTTCCCCTTTCTTATTTATCCTTTGTGCTGAAGCCTTAGTGAATTGCCTTAACTCATCTGAATATGCGCCTCCATGGTATCAAGCTTACGAGAGTCATGTCCATCAGTTCATCATCTCCTCTTCGCTGATGACAGTTTATTACTGTGTAAAGCGAACTCTGAAGCTGCTGAGATCCTTGAATGTATATGACTGTACGGTGATGCTTCCGCCAGCATAAATCAACTCAAGTCGCCTATCATTTTGGTTCGCAGTGCCGGAAACCACTAAAGCAGAGATAAAGAAAGTCTTGGGTATTGAAACTGAAGGTGGTGAAGGCTCCTATCTGTCTCCCAAAATGTTTCAGTGGGTCCAAACGAAAGTTGTTGAGTTTCTACGAGAAAAGCTACATGGTCGTCTTCATGGCTGGTTTGTGAAGTCTCTTTCTCAAGGTGGAAAGGAAATATTGTTAAAGTCCGCTATGGCTCTCCCTGTCTTTACAATGTCATGCTTCAAACTTCCCAAAGATGTTTGTGAGAAGCTCAAAAGTGCTATGATTGAATTCCGGTGGAGTAGTGGAAATAATAAGAAGAAAACCTCTTGGGTGGCATGGAAGAAGCTATGCACGAGAAAAGAACTTGGAGGTTTGGGTTTTAAAGACATTGAGATGTTTAACCAATCTCTTTTGGCAAAACAAGCATGGCATATATGGTCCTCCCAGACTCCTTGTGGCTCGAATTCTACAGCATCGTTATTTCTACCACACTGAATTCCTCAACGCTTAAGCAGGCATACGGCCGTCTTGCTTGGCGTAGTATCATCCAGCGGTCGCGACTTGCTGAAAAGAGGGTCTGATCAATAAGCTTGGCGATGGAAGGATGACGAATGTATGGTTAGATAATTAAATAATGGACACGGTGCCTAGAACCCCACAATATCGTCGGGATGCTGTTGTAGATCTCACGATGACAGTAGCGATCTCCTTGATCGCCATTCTTACTCCTGGAACATTAATCTAGTGCGCCAGCTATTCGTAGATGAAGATGTTGCTTTTATCCTCAACACAAAGCTAGCTCCATCTCAGTCGACTTGATTGTTTGGGGTTGTCGGAGACGGAAGATACGATTCAAAAGTGGCTACAAACTTATTGAAACGCCACAAAGTCAGGTCTGGTATCCAGTTACGATACCTCCACTTGAAAAGCAATTGTGGTCTAAACTCTAGAAAACAAAGACTTCTCCTAAACTAAGGCATTTATGTATGCATTTTGTCGGGTTTTAGGGACAAAGCTCAACTCCAAACTCGTGGAATTCATGTCAATCCTATGTGTCCGATGTGTCATCATGCTCTCGAGACGATCTGTCAAATGCTCTTCCATTGTCCGATTGCCAAGGAGGTGGAGAGATCATCAATTCTCGAGACCACGGCTGGTCTCCTAATTCAATCTTTTCTGAATATGCACTACCTTAACTCGTAGTCAAAAACGAGTAATGGAAGCTCAATTGACTGTCCTTTCCATGACTACTTTGGCAAATTTGGAAAGCAAGAAACAAATTATGTTTTGAACAGATCGTTCCATCGGCTCCTGATATCGTGCAAGACAGAGGAAGCTTCTATCTGGTTAAATCTCCATGGATGTCTCCAGAAGAATCATCATGTTAGCCTCTGCATTGCACAGTGCTCCAATGGACGGAACCGTTTTCTTATGTTCTGAAGTGTAATATTAGTTCCTATTGGTCGGCATCTTCGACTTCTGTGGAGGTAGTTGGATCATTCGTAACTCTACCGGGAAAGTACTTCTACATAGTAGAGGATCATTCTACGGAGTAAGCTCTGCTCGCAGAATTATTGGCTCTTTCGTGCTGCTTCAGCGGTTAAGGATCACAAATTAAAGAATGTGTGCTTCAAATTTTCATCTCCTGGGGCTGCGCTCTTACTCACCCACCGTATATCCCTTTAGTTACTCTACATGCCATGAGGTTTTAAGGAACATTTATGCTCTGCCCAAGAGTGCTATATGGCTGGTCCCTCGATCTTGTAATCTGGCTGCATCGGCAATCGAGAAAGTGTCATAAGTGGCCAGCGTTTCCAATCTTATGTTGCATTTGGGGGTCCCCGTTGGTTGGCGCATTGGCTTGACAAGGAAGCAGCTTCTCCTTGATCACTTGTCTAGAGTTTTTCAAATGGAGAAAATCTTACTTACATATGAAGGTTCTTTATTTCTCTTTCTCTCAATCAGTTTGAGTTTTCTTTAACCGGACCTATTGGTTTCCAATTTGTTGAATTTGTTGCGTTTTCTTTTGTGTTGTCTTTCAGCCTGTTCTCAGGTTAAACTTCTTTTGAATGATCCAATGACAAAAAAAAAACAATCTTAAAATTTCATTCAAACGTCATTTAACTATATAGTCTACGCCCACATGGCTATGAGACTAAGAATGTGTTACACCACTCTCTCTAGGATTCAAATTTCTTTTGAAATACATTCATAACGATAAGGAGTTTGAGTTTTGGGTTTGGTCCGAACAATTTATTTGATAATCTGATAACAAATGATTCGGTTGCCCCTGATATAAGTCACAAGCAATTCCAAATTCGAATCAAAAAGTTATAGCCAGTCTACTTTTAGCATTAAGTATATTTTCTCTGAAACTGACCACATTAACCTATGGAGCATATATATATAAATACAAAAATATACAGTCTACCTCTAATTTTTCATTACAAAAACAAAGTATCAAATTATATGGGCTTCATGTGTTAGAAAACTTTATAGGTGTGTCGAACATTCGTCCAAAGCGTCCATGGGGGAACACACAAGTGTACATTTGTAGCGCGTGTATCTGGCTGTGGACCCAACGATAATGACTGGGAAATATTGTGATGAAAGAGACTGCGCGTGTTGTTTCATGATGTGTCGCAGTGAGAGACTGATGTGTATTTCATATTTGCACAATCCACTTGGTAAATGGTGCATCGTATTTTGCTGCACTCCCTCACCATCCTCTTAGTCCTATAATCATATAATATATATACATTATTTTTTTTTCAACCGATTTAATCTTTTTGTTACATTATCTACTTGCTACTCGCCGGCTTAGCATCCTAAACAATTAATGTAATCCTCCTCCTTGGTTATCAATGCAACTCTAGTTTTAGAAAAATATATGATATATATGATTCATGAATTGCATGTTTTAATAGTAGCTGTCCTAGCCGATCAACAAACATCCATACATATCTTGGGACTAGAGTGAGCAGCTCAAGACCCCTTCCAAAGAGCATTTAAAATTTTAAACTTGAGGAGCACCCCTTTTTATATTACTATATTATATATTTTTGTTGTCAATAAAGAGTAGTAGGTTTTTTGCAATCTTTACAGTGAGTTTTTCAATCGAATTGCCATTCTCAAAATTTTTACATAGGAGACAATGGCACTTGCCCTAATGGATCTCAGGATAGATAGTATGCTGCAAGAGTACTCCACATTACTTCTAGTAACACTAAAAATTGAAACTGTAGATGATTATATAATTGAAAAGAAAAACAGAACATTGATCAAAGTAACACATGATAAATCTATATTATTAAAATTAAAGTACAAATTAGGTTTGTTTGGAAATATGGATAGTAGTTTAAAAAAGTTTGTTTAGAGACATATATAGCAATTTAAAGAAAGAGATTTATTTGGAAACATAGATAGTAGTATAAAAAGAATATAATGTTGTTTGGAAACATGCATAACAAGATATTAAGAAAAAATAATGGACTTATGTATTTGTTATAAATCATATGGTGGACGACTCATAACAGGTCAGTCCATGACCGACCCATGAGGAGGAGAGAGAGCTGGCACTCATGAAGAAGAGAGAAGTCGGCTACATCTTGTATTCCATATTACTCTTGGTTTATGTTCTTTCCATATTTGTATTTATATTTTCCTAATTAGACTAGGAATTGTTAGTTTTCTATTATTCTTATGACGGTCTATTTATGACGGTCTAAACCTTGTATATATATGAGCCTTTGGCTAATGAATGTGATATTTTTTCTCACTAATTCACAACACGTTATCAGCACGAGTTGTTCTCTAACCCTCGCTAAAACTTCGACCAAGAAAACCCTAGCTTCCTCGCCATCGATCACATCAGCCGCCATCGGCTCTTTCCTTTCCCTCGGCCAAAGCCCTAGCCAGATTTTGCTCGAGTAAACCCTAGCTCGCGATCCAACAGTTCGACTCGCTCCAGCCAGAACTCGATCTGTTCATCATCCCGCTCGACGAGAGACGATTCACCTGATAGCTCCGCCTGATCCAATATTATCCACGAGCTCTCATCCTTCCGATCAGAATAATCCGACGATCCGAGCAGCCGATAGCGACCATTCCAGCATCCGATAAAACCATCACCGATAGCAACCAGGCGATCCGACGAGCCGATAGCCACCCGATAGACGATCAGACCGCTTCCCGACGTACCGATAGCTGATAGACGATCCGATCAAGCTCTCCTTGGTGGTCCGGTTTCAACCCTACAAAATAAAAGGTAAAATTCCGAAACCCTAAAATAACCCACATCGAATTTGGTTGCTTGATAAAGATTTGAACAATTAAAATTTGATGAACCCTAATCTAGGATAATAGAAACCCTAAATTATGGAACTAGGTTTTGGTTTAGATCGATTTCCTGTTAGGTTGATAGATCAATGGTTATTAGGTTGCTAGAAGCACATATTATTCCATATTCCATATCGAGATTGTTTTAACGATTAAAATCGAAACCATAATGGTTTTGAATCTCAAAACCTTTGATCTAATGATCAAATCATGTGCTTAAATTCCCTTGATCTATTGATCAATCTAAAACCCTAAAACATCAAACCCTAAACCGCATGGATGCAATCCGCATGCCATGCCTGGAACGATTCAAAACCCTAATTTTAGAATCGAATCTGTTTGATTGTTTTTGATCTGGTTGTATTTCCTAAGTTTGAATTGATTATTTGATCACCTAGAAAATGTTTGTTAGGATGATTAAAATCAATTGATTACTTGATTGCTTGAATGAATCCGATTGTTAAGTTGCTAGTATCGACTTGTATCTTTAAATTAATGATCCATTAGGTTGATAGCCTTCTTGATTAATTAATGATCACTTAAATCTCATACTGGCCGAAAGGCATTGCATAATTCTCATACTGGCTGAATGACACTGCATCATTCATATAACCGGCCGCATGAATATTGATTGATTGTATGAACATTGTTTGAGTGCAATTACACTTAGAAACTTGATTGCTAAGGTGTTTAAAATCCGGTTGCATTAAGATCTCATAGAGTCAGGTTGTTCATTCCAAGAAGTCGTGGTCTTGTCATAATCAAATGACTTGCATGCATATTCACTTTGATATCATACATGATCCGAAGCCGTGGCTTGTGCATATTCATTCATGGCCGTGTGGCCTTAGTACATTGTTGCATCATAACATCATATGGCGTGTGGCCTGATCATCTTGACGCATATAGACCATGCACTCTAGGTTTATTTCAGCACCATGGTCGAATAAAATTGTTTGTGGTCGAGAGATTTATTTTGATATGCATTCCGTGTGACTTGATTTACATGCCCACATGATTGAAATCCTAAACATTGATTGATAACATGATCTCAGATGTCGAAAGTATACAACCTTGACTATGCTGCCCTAAATCTCTTTGGAGATAATTATTTAGAATGGATAATGAACACTGCGATTGTCCCGAAGTTAAGAGGACTTGGCGATGTATCATCAAGGGTGATTATGCAACTGAAAGTGAAAAATATATGGCAATAATGATTATTCGCCACCATCTCACTCGAGGATCTCGAGATCAGTATCTAAATATTGAGAACCTCTGACCTTGGACAGAGTTAAAATCCGATATAAAATAGTATTATTACCGAAGGCTAGGCATGAGTGGACGAATCTCAGATTCCAGGACTTTAAGTCCGTGGATGAATATAATTCAGCATTAATCAAAATCATTTCTAAATTGAAACTATGTGGTGAAGAGGTAACAAAGGAGGATTTATTGAAAAGACCTTCCTCACAGCCGATCCAAGGGATCTGTTGTTACAACATATCTATAGAAAGAGGTTTCACCACCTATACTGATCTACTCTCATTCCTATTACTAACTGAGAAGAATAATGAGTTGCTAAAAACCACTGAGATGAGACCTCCTGAAGCCAATAAGGCTGAAGAAGATAAGGAGGAATCTAAAGAAGCACGTCCAAAGTAATAAAGGCAGGGTCGGCTTGACCATTGCCTAAAAGAATGAGATTTCGACATCTTGATTTTGTGTTTTGTGTGTTTGCTTTTTCCTTGTTTGCTTTGCCATTTACGATCTTATAATAATAAGATTTCTTTGAGTCTATATTCATTGCTATTGTCTTAATAAGTTGAATGATTTTGAAATGCAAATATGAGTATAAGCCGGGTATAGCCAAATGATTAATGGGCCACGGCCGGCATTACCTAAAGGGCATTATATTCACCCAAAGAAAAGGACCATTGAGATTTATAAGATATAGAAAAGGTTTCCATATAGAAACAATGGGCCAAGGAAACAAAGTTCCTTCCGACATGAAAGAAAGAAATTTACCAAGGACGTAAGAAAGGGGTCAAGACTATACATGCATCCTCCACTGATCTTTACTATGCCAAGATCAGTATGATAAGATGCAAATACCATGGTAACGAGAGTATTTACCACGAAAGTATGCACTTTATGGCATGACTGTGGCCATCCCGATCTAAACGTGATGCAAAGATTGATATTGAAAAGGGCACACGAGTTATCCCATAAAATCTCACGTGTGTAACATGTACAAGGGAAACTCATTAGGCTATAATGTCCCAAGCATCTAAAGATTATAGTATGTTCATGAGGGGAGTGAGGAAAACCGTGGTCCATGACCATACTATAAAACGGCTTGGCTAGACCTTTTATCAAACACATAAGCCATTACCTATAAGGTTCAAAACGCCCAGCCTAAAGCTTAGGGACAACGATTTACATGCATAAGAGTTGATAACGATCATATAAGTGAGCATAGATATTCCCATCTCAGATTGATTACGGATCATGAGTAAGACATATACCATCTTAAGAGATTTTGAATGAACCACCACGACATATATGTGCCGTTTAAGATGGATCCTTAAAAGAGGATGAGGATGGGAATATATGTTGGATATGAATATGTTTTCTCCCACAAGTTTAAAATACCTTGAGCCAAACATGGGTGATTCATGGCCAGAACACGGATTGCATGAGTAAATGAATCGACTATCCAACATCAGGGAAGAAAATAATAAGCTGGTGAAAAAGAGTAAAATAATGGAATTAACCATCATTATCTTGGAAAGATCCTCGGACCAAAAGCATATATATATATATATATATATATATAAACGCCCAAAGAAAGAAAAAATATTATACAAAGCTAGCTAATCGGATGCGGACATGTTGACCAAAGAAAAATGACTTGAGTCATACCAACTTAGCACCAAACGAGATTGATGTCCTAAAGAGACATAGTCAAGTTGCTGGATCTATACAAGAAAGACCAATAAGTTCCATAAGATAAGAATCGGAAAGAAAAGAGAAAGGTGCATAAAATGATGACAAATCCGAGTTCAGAGGAACCCACTGCACATGGAGATAAGGCTGGCCAGCTAAACATCTAAGGTACCAAACCATGTAGCTTGGGGACGCCAAGCTGCAAGGTAATAAAGGTCCTAGATAATAATCTCAAATCGATTAGATCATGTCCGGAACACAATGAAACCACATAAGAGTGTCGACACATAGATGATATCTCTTAAATTTTAACTAAAAACTAAAACCGCTCTTAAATTTTAACTAAAAACTAAAACCGCTCTTAAATTTTAACTAAAAACTAAAACCGCTCTTAAATTTTAACTAAAAACTAAAACCGCTCTTAAATTTTAACTAAAAACTAAAACCGCTCTTAAATTTTAACTAAAAACTAAAACCGCTCTTAAATTTTAACTAAAAACTAAAACCGCTCTTAAATTTTAACTAAAAACTAAAACCGCTCTTAAATTTTAACTAAAAACTAAAACCGCTCTTAAATTTTAACTAAAAACTAAAACCGCTCTTAAATTTTAACTAAAAACTAAAACCGCTCTTAAATTTTAACTAAAAACTAAAACCGCTCTTAAATTTTAACTAAAAACTAAAACCGCTCTTAAATTTTAACTAAAAACTAAAACCGCTCTTAAATTTTAACTAAAAACTAAAACCGCTCTTAAATTTTAACTAAAAACTAAAACCGCTCTTAAATATCTTATTTAAGAACTGGTTCTTACCTTTTAGTTAAAAGTTAAGAGACGGTTTCTATATTCTGCTAAGAACTCCACCTTAAGAACCCCATTAATCATGCTCTTACGCCACGGATGAATACCGTAATGCGGACGCCTAGACAAGGCCTAGACGACTAGATATATTTTGACAGAAAATATAAAAATAAAACTAATATATATACATTATTTTTTAAAAACTGAACATATAAGTTATACTTCTGATATATATTTTATGTATAAAAATATACATTAACATATAAATAGTTTCAAATTATAAAATTCAGAAACATGTTTAAATATATAAAATTTTAATATTCATATTGGTATCAATGTATTAAATTATGTTCTTTTGTTTCATATTTTTATTTATAAGATGTAGATTTTAGATCAAAATCTTTTTATAGTAATAATTAAATTGCTAAATTTGTATTGAAATTAACATATATTGTATTTTGACTGAAAATAAATCATGTGGTACTGAGAGGATGATAAAAATCGCAAATATAAAACATCAACAAAATTAAGATAGTTTAGAAGTGTTAAATCGGTAAAACCGAACTATTTAAAACCAAACCAAACCGAAATAGAGAAAATAGTTTTGATTTGGTACTACTGAATAAACCAAATGGATAATATTTTAAGAAAGTGCAGTATATGAATATGGTTCAATATATTAAGCAATCAAACCGAATAAACCAATGAAACCGATTAATTCAGATATATTAGTATACTTATATATAATTTTTTAAAATAGTTGTATATATATCGTTTGAATAGTTTAATGTTTATTAATTATATTAAATATCATGATAGATATATAGATATCAAAATAAAAATTTAAATAATAATATTAATTAGACTAATGACGTATCATAGAATTATGGAAAAGATGACAAGTAAACAAATTAACTAAAATCTTGAACAATATGACAAATCAGCAAAATATCCTAAAATTATGGAAAAGATGACAAATAAGCAAATCAACTAAAATCATGGAGAATATGACAAATCAGCAAATTCACTTCTAAAATAATAGTATAGACTAGAATTATGGAAAATATGACAAGTAAACAAATTAACTAAAATCTTGAATAATATGACAAATCAGCAAAATATCCTAAAATTATGGAAAAGATGATAAATAAAAAAATTAACTAAAATAATGGAGAATATGACAAATCAGCAAATTAACTTCTCAAATAATAGTATAGATAATATGCAAAGGGTACAGTTGACTAACGATGAAAGATGAAACCAAGCTAAAAGAAAGCAGAGTATTGTGTGTTGACTTACCTCGAGTCTGGCTTAGCAACATTCTTGAAAATATCATAAGCTACAGCCTACAGCCACAGCTTCCATCTCATTAGTAATCTCTTTATCAAATTTCTTCTTCCGATTGCTACACTCATCTAAAGTGTGAGATATGGTTGAGAGACCTGAACCTCCCACAGCTTCAATCAAAACTCGCATTGTCCATGCACATACCTAATTCTCTTGTTTCATCTTGTGAACCTTGCCCATATCAAGCAGCACCTTCTTCTCTTCCACCGTTCCATTGGTGCTCGTGAAGCTAAGGTGGCCAGTGCTTGGCTCACGTCCAACTCTCTCTGCCTCCTCTATAAGCGGAAATCCCGAGAGAGTTTGAAGAACGTATTGGTGGAAAACAGATTCTTGAATTCTCTCAAAGAAGTTTCTGACGTTGAACTTTGAAGCAAGAACTTTCAAGGCATATGTCTTCACCAAGAAAATGGCTGACCCTACGAGAAGGGAGACGAGAGTCCAAGTTATAGCGTCGAGAAAATTCTTGGCCTTACGAGAGTGTCTATCATCATCGTCAAACAGAAGCACCCAAGCAACCAGAATCAAGCCGAACCAAATCAAGACTTGAACATTCTTCTTCAAACTATGGACAAAGTACAACACCTTTTTACGTAGGAGATAGTTCCTTTCTATGATGAACACCGCGAAATGCATGAACCAGTTTGTCACAAACATGCCACTTATCGTCACCATCACAAGCACGCACCATTTCCAAACTTCTAAACCCCAAATGCGATGCTTCTTGACCGAATCATTGGTTAAACACACAACCAAAGTGCATAGAATAGCAACAAAAACTAGTAGTTCTAGAAGAGCTAGAGGTCTTATTCCTCTACGCTTCACTTGGCGCAGTTTAACCCTTTTGTAGATTTCTTCATTTTCATCAGTTTCGTCCATTTCGTCCTCATCAACTCTACTCAGGGCTGCTGGGCCAGTGCTCCTATTCGATTTAATACTAGAGAAAGCCTTGTTAAAAGAAGGATTCGAAAATGAAGCAGCACGAAACGGTTCCGTAGGGGTTCCACAGTTTTCTTCGACCATATATAGTCTTGTCGAAACGATAAGATTGTTGTTGACAAAACCTTGAGTTGGATTTGGAGTAAACTGACCTCGAAAGAGATCTCCTCCGAGTTAGACCTTCAGTGATAGGACTTGGAATCTTAGACGGTTTATGAACGCTTCCAGAGAAAGGAAGTGGAATGCTTAACGGCTCTAGTTTCGCTGTCGCCGTGTCTGAGTTTGGTGAAGCCGCTACATGTGTAGAAGGTGATGCTGCTGCATCTTTAAATCCTTCTTTCTCTGAAACGTTGATAACAATGTCTCCTCCGTTGCTGATTCTCCTCTCTGCCATCACTCAGTCACCTCCAACCAATAAGTTTGCTGACGCCAATGGCTCTCAAAAAGAGGCCAAAAATCTGGACCAATTCCTAAACACAATTGTAGAAAAACATATCAATGATTAGATCAATCACAAACCCTACAAAGTTGGAACAGAGATATGCAAGAAAAAAACTATTTGTTCCAAGTAAATTGGTTCGTTATGTGCAGAAACAATAATTTTAATACATTAATTTTAATTTACATGCGGATATTATTATTTTTATATTTTAACTTCAACGGATTGAAAAAAATCATAAAAGTATTTTTGTGGTCTTATTTCTATTTATTTGGTTTAACTATTTAATTTTTTTTTAATTTTAGTAAAGTTAAAGTTAGATTATATAAAATTAATTTTATATTATATTATAGTATATTATATTTAATGATTATCTCTTATCACCTAGTTTTAAATATATATATATATATATATATATATATATATTTAAATATATCCTAATAAAATTTGTATTTCTGAATTGTTTTAGTAATTGAATTATGTTAAACTGAGAAAAATAAATTTGTTAATTAACCTAATGAACAGATAAATTTATATAAAATTGTAATCATTTTCCTATCAAAAAACCATTTGATTAGTATCGCTTTAAATTTTATATTTGTTGAAGTAGACTTCAAAATTAAATTTGTTAATATATGTATACCAATATGATTCGTGTTAAAAATTATTTTCGTAACTAGACTTACTATTTAATTTATTTTTATTAATGAAATATATATTAACTAAATATTGATACAAGAATAAATCTTTCAGAGAGAGGGAGTCAAGTTTCGTTTGATGCCGGATCATTTCTGGTGATCTTGTTGCCCATGTATCGGGCTTGACTCCGTCAAGCGGTGGCTCTCACACACCGTCTTGGCTGGCCTTTGCCTCCCGTGTGTCGGGCTTTATCTCCGGTGAACGGCGGCTCTTTCAGCGCTGTCTCTGCTGGCTTCTTACAGATCAATAGGATTCTGATGATTCTTTTTAGTTTTTACCAGTTTTGTCTAGTTTCGTTTGTTTGTTGTTTGTAATTTTTGATTTTGTTTGGTTCTTTCTCGATCCAAAAATAATAATAATATTGATATAAGAATTATTAGTTATTAATATATTTTAATATTTTTGCCAAAATAAATATTTATATAGAAAATTTACATTAATAATGATATTAGAGTTAATAGCTATTACCATATTGAAGAAACTTTACCAAAAATATATAAAAAATTTATAAGAAAAATTATACATGTCACAATTATTTAAGTGTCATGTAACAATTTTTCAAAATCATGTCATCTGTTTGTTGAAACTGAATGTGGTGATGACATATATGCAAATTACTTCACAAATAATATGTTTAAGAGATTAATATATTTTAATAGTTTTGCCGAAATAAATATTATATAGAAAAATTGCATTAATAATGATATAGGACTTTGCAGCTATTACCATATGGAAGAAACCTTACCAAAAATATATAAAATTTTATAAGGAAAATTGTTCATGCGAGAATTATTTTGGTGTCATGTAACATTTTTTAAAGCCATGTCATTTTTTTTGAAATTAAATTTGGTGATGACACATATGCAAACCACTTCACAAATAATATCTAGGGTAAAATTATGAATTAATATCAGCAAAAAAGAAAATTGTGGTCTAGCAGCTAAAATAATTGTTATCAACATCTTGTACCAAAGTTCCAAACTAAGCTCTTGAGTTAGAAGAGGAAAACTATGCAGATGCTACAAGAGATTTTAATCGATGACTACCGGAAAAAACACCCCAAGAACAGTTTAAAAGATGATCACACTGACATGCCTCGGAATCAGAAACTACAATGAGAAAACAGATATAGTCTACAACTGTGTATCCTTATGTGACCAAAAAATAAAAACGAATCGTTAGAAACTTGAAAAGGAACCCACAGAAAGCAGAACATCTTACAAAGGACAAGAGATGGCCGAGGCAACGACTTATCTTGAAACTTTAGTCTCTGTCTCGCAAAGTATGTTTACGTGTATTTTATAAACGAAACGACTGCAAGACTGATCCGGAACAAGACAAACCGGCACTAATAAAACAGAAAATAAACTATGTGGGTTTTCACGTTTCAGAATAGGATCCCATAAATATGCTTCCGACCAGAAGTTAATAATTAGAAACGTACTAATCATTGAATTATATTTTTCTTAATCTTAATATATATATACACATTTTTCTTATGTCCAGCGAATGGTTGTATATTTTGTTTTCTATATTTTGTTTTTTTGTAGTATTAAAATGATGATTTTCTATAAAAGCGGTTGCCGTATCTCCATCGTACAAATTTTCATGATGAAACGGATATATATTACAGATCATCCTCATTTTATTTAAATGATGAGCTCTACGTTTTTTTTTTGAGAAAAAAGCTTATTATTATTATTTTTTTTGTCAGCTACTCATTTATAAAAAAGGGTTTTCTATCAAAAAAGACAAACATACAAGTTTTTTGATAACCAAAAGAGTTAAACCCAGGTATATTAAAGACGCATACCTAATTCCTAGGTGGAAGGTGCACTCTAAGATAGACCCTCTCTCGGGTTCTCTCGGGTTTTCATACGGAAGTTTTCCGCAGCCGTGGTGAACAGAACAATGTGACTTAATTTCCGTAGCAGGAAAATCGAACCCGAAATGTGTTTGCATCTGAGGTCTGTCCACTGTCACTGGACCAAAAGCCAGCTCACAAACATACAAGTTATGACTAAGTTTTATTTTTTTGTTCACAGTTATGTTATGGCTAGGATCCGATTGGTAATGACAGTAGCTTTAAAAACTTTGTTGTAGAAAAAAATCTGTAGACTTTTTGTTGTGGATTTAGATTTTATTGCTTTAGAGTTTTATAGAAATCTCCAACAAATTGCTCTGGATTTTTAGCTCTACATAGCACTTGTACAGCTGTAGGTTATTTCAAAAGCTGTGATTTTGAATTTTTTATTAAAGCTTAATTGATGTAAATTTAATGCTGTAAAAATAAATGGGGTTATGGACAGCACCTACAGCCACTACCAATCACACACCCGTTATCATACTTTTTTTTTAGGAAAAATAGAAAACAGAGCAAAAGGTCATTCCAGCGAATAAGAAGGTAATACGTACTTATAAGTTATAATGAAAGATGCAAATTACAGAAGAAGTAAAATGTTAAGATCTCTACTAGTTGCGGAGTCCATGACCTCCACGCCCTCTTTTACCACGGTTCCCACGACCTCTCACTACAGTAACTCAGTGGCGGAGCCAGCCGACTCTTTTAGGTGGGTCAAGTTGATAATTAATATGAATTACATGGGTCAAATATTCACCCTAAATTTGTAGCATTTTCTTAGTTTTTAATAAAAAGTACATGTAAATTTTGCTAATCAAAAAAATTCACCTAGGTCATTTGACCACCCTCTTCACTACCTGCCTCGGCCACTCCACTGACTGTAAGCCACTGGTCTTGGGCCTTTTGGGAGGGTTTAAAAGAAGAAGAAAACTTGTATCGAAAAGCTACACAGTTTGGTGAAGAATGAAAAGAGTTCTTCGATAAGGCCATGAGGCACGGCCTTAACTGCTTAATTTCCATGGCAAATAAAGAATCGATTACAAATTGGTTGGGAGATCCAAGAGTTTGACCATATCAATATCATGAAACCGAAAAACGAGATAGGATGATAATAACTACATCATGATAACTAGTCTTTCCTTCTCAAAATCCTCCTTCAACCAAAGAGGACTTCTTTGTGTCATATACAAGGACATGTGATTATTCGCATGGCCGGCTCCGGACATAGACAAAACATTCGTATTAATTTCCTAAGTTATTCCGGTTTAGTTTGGTTGAGAAAACTATGTTGCTTACTAAGAAACATCTTCCTCATCAATATATTCGCTTTATTATTAGAAATTGTCCACACCAAATCTAGAAATCAGATTATTTCACTTAATATATAGTGCTTAATGGTTTAAATCCATTAACAAATCCATACTGAAAACGTAAACCGAGTTTCTTGAGTACAATTAAACCGAAGCAAATCAGGCGGTAATAACAAGTACAAGTGGAATTAATGCATGCAAAAGGGAAAAAAAAGGAAATGATCATTTGTGACCAATGAGATGAACATCTTGAGGAAGTAAGGTGTACTCGATCTCAAGCTCCTCCAGGATTCTTTTAACCGCGATGACCAGCTCAGTTCTCCTGAGCCTCTTCTCTATGAAGTGTTGGAAGTTGATGGTGTGTGTGACGATCAGATTCAAGTTCAGCTTGTTCACGTTCTCAATCGCATCCACCAAGAAAAGGAAATTTGGATACCAATTTTGTGGATTCTGCACCAAATATCTGACCAAACACACACACCAATAATTTGTCAATACACAGTGAGTGAGTAGTTTAAGATGTTTTTTTTTTGTTTCGATTCTTACTCTGATATAGTTTCCTTGAGAGTGGCAATTTTAGCGGCCGGCGTTGAGAATGCGATGGAGAATAGTATTGAATCTCCCATATCTGGACTTCTGTAAAAATTGCTTATTGGTTTCGATATCAAAGTTGCGTTTGGATAGAACACCTTCTCGTTGTCAATCTTGAGGAACACGGTAGTTAAAAGATCTATCTCTTCGACCAACAACTTCAAAGTCAAGAAAAGAAGGGTAAGAGGTTTTAAATGAGTAGTAATATTATCAAATACCAATGTTCTAACAATCGTTTTAGGCGACACCTATCACAAATCGGTTATAGCCTGAACATTTTCTTAAAATTTGATCTATACGATTCAGTCGGTTTAAACTGTTCTAAATTGGTTTAAAACAATTTAAATTCGTTTAAACCAATCTAAATGGGTAGAAATCTCTTAATCAAGCAATAATGTTAGTTCAAATCCACAGAATTT
This sequence comes from Brassica carinata, assembly GCA_016771965.1. NCBI lineage: Eukaryota > Viridiplantae > Streptophyta > Magnoliopsida > Brassicales > Brassicaceae > Brassica > Brassica carinata. The sequence continues at coordinate 5,459,279 of CM028697.1, read as the reverse complement.
GTCTAATGTTTTTTTATATATTAAATTTTTATAATTCATCAAAATAATTTTATAATTAAACAAAAACTAAAATACTTAATATAAATATAAAATATTTATAAATAAACAATAATTCGTTAACAACTAGGCACCACCTAAATGCTGAATAATCTGAGCCTAGTTATCACTTAGCAATTTTTTGAATATTGGCAAATATACATGTGTTAGTTTTTCAATGAGTAGTAATGTAGTGAGGAAATAATGTTTAGAGTTGCTTACTACAACGCCGTCGATAATGCAACGATCACCGACATCATAAGGGTGCATGACGAAGACAAACACAAAGGATTCGAAGATATTTTTGCAAGTACTTCCAATCATGAAAGCAAGACCCACGAATTGTGAGGAGAAGACGACCAAGAACTTGGTTGTTGCTATATCCATAAGTATCAACCAAATGATGAATGCGATAACGGACAAGACTCCAGTTAAAATCTTGTCCACTTGCTTAACCGCTGTTTTTGTGTCGTTCAGTGAGTGTCCTAACGCTTTTCGACTTGTGTAAACTTTAATCTGTCAAGAAACAGCATCGTATATGCTTAAACACCAACCTACTAAAACCTTTATAAAGCATCTCTATATAGGTATGGACACTAATAAACCAAGGAAATGTATGAAAGAATATTACCACCCACTCTGTGAAAGCTTTACGTGTGATTTTTCCAGTCTCGGAACATTCTATCAATGGGAGTACAAGGTCTACCTCTTCCTTAATCATGAATCTCAGCAAGTCATCTTCCTCTATGTAACTGAAAAATAACAAGCAAGGTCATGTTCAGTCAGTGTTCTAAAAATTGAACATATAATATACTTCATATATAATTTTCACCTTTTAGAAAACTGAACATATAATATACTTCACATATAATTTTTATGTATAAAAATATAGTTTAACATATATAAATAGTTTCAAATTATAATTTTTTTAAAATATATAAATATGAGATTTATAAATTTAAAATTGCTTTTAAGCAATTAAACTAATAGCTATAACTAGGTCTGGGACGGATCGGGTATCCAGGCAATTTTAAGGTATTCGTATCCGGCGGATCCATAATTTTACTATCCTTATCCGGATCCAGGGTTCTCGAATATCCGAGTGTCGGATATCCTTCTAAAAATTGTAATATCCGGCGGATATCCGAATCCAGATTTGGTTCCTTAAAATAAATAAAAAATAACATCAATATATATAAAATATTAACAATAATTTAAAATAAAAATATATATAATGTTTTTAATTATTTCTATGTATAATATTAAAAAAATTACATAAAATTTATATATACTATTATAAAAATGAAAATATATTAAATAAAATTGATTTTTATTTATAGATATTAAATAGTTATTAATAAAACTTACGGATCCGGATATCCGGACTAAAAAATTAAAATATTCGGATCCGGATCCAGCTTTGACGGATCCAACATTTTACTATCCGGATCTGGATTCGGCCCCTCCGGATATCCGAATTTTCGGATTGGATCCGGATCGAATCCGGATCTCGGATAAAAGTTCCAGACCTAGCTATAACCATATAAATAAATAAATAAGTAAAAATTAATATAAATAATAATATAGTAATATTAATATTTTAGATTTTTGAATATTCCATGCATCTGCATGCCCGTTTAAACGCTATTATTATATAAATAATGCATCTGCATAAAGTGGATAATGCCCGCTTAAAGGTATTATACTCTCGAAATATATAAATCTATATAAGTAACTGTTTAACATGAAAACGGTACGGTTGACTACCATATTTTATAACCTTGAGTTTGAATGACTAAGATGAAACGTAGCTAGAAAAAGCAGAGTATTGTGTGCTGGCTTACCTCGAGTTTGGCTGCGCAACATTGTTGAAAATATCATAAGCTACAGCCACAGCCTCCATCTCATTAGTAATCTCCTTATCAGATCTCTTCTTCCGATTGCTAGACTCATCTAAAGTATGAGATATGGTTGAGAGACCTGAAGCTCCCACGGCTTCAATCAAAACTCTCATTGTCCAAGCCGAGACCTTCTCTTGTTTCATCTTGTGAACTTTACCCATATCTAGCACCTTCTTCTCTTCCACCGTTCCATTGGTGCTCGTGAAGCTAAGGTGTCCTGTGCTTGGCTCACGTCCAACTCTCTCTGCCTCTTCTATAAGCGGAGGTCCCGAGAGAGTCTGGAGAACGTATTGGTGGAAGACAGATTCTTGAATTCTCTCAAAGAAGTTTCTTACGTTGAACTTTGAAGCAAGAACTTTTAAGGCATACGTCTTCACCAAGAATATGGCTGACCCTACGAGAAGAGAGACTAGAGTCCAAGTTATAGCGTCGAGAAACTTCTTGGCCTTGCGAGAGCGTTTATCGTCATCCTCGAATAAAAACACCCAAGCAACCAGGATCAGACCGAACCAGATGAAGACTTGAACGTTCTTCTTCAAACTATGGACAAAGTACAAGACCTTTTTACGTAGGAGATAGTTCCTTTCTATGATGAACACCGCGAAATGCATGAACCAGTTTGTCACGAACATGCCGCTTATCGTCACCATCACAAGAACGCACCATTTCCAAACTTCCAAACCCCAAATGCGATGCTTCTTCACCGAACCATTGGTTAAACACACAACCAAAGTGGCGAGAATAGCCACAAAAACTAGCAGCTCAAGAAGAGCTAGAGGTCTTATTCCTCTACGCTTCACTTGGTGTAGTTTAACCCTTTTGTAGATTTCTTCATGTTCATCAGTTTCGTCCTCATCAACCTTACTCAGTGCTACTGAGCTAGTGCTTTTATTCGATTTGTTACTAGGGGAAGCCTTGTGAAGAGAAGGCTTTGAAAATGAAGCAGAACCAAACGGTTCCGCAGGGGTTCCACAATTTTCCTCGACTATAGTCTTGTCAAAACGGTAAGATTGTTGTTGACCAAACCTTGAGTTGGACTTGGAGTAAACTGACCTCGAAAGAGATCTCCTCCGAGTGAGACCTTCAGTCACAGGACTTGGAATCTTAGGCGGCTTATGGACGCTACCAGAGAACTTGTTTATTTCAGGAAGGAGAATGGTTAACGGCTCTAGTTTGGTTGTCACCGTGTCTGAGTTTGGTGAAGCCGGTACATGTGAAGAAGGTGATGGTGCTGAATCTTTAAATCCTTCTTTCTCTGGAACATTGATAACAACGTCTCCTCCGTTGCTTGTTCTCCTCTCTGCCATGAATGGCTCTAGAAAGAGGCCAAAAGCTAGACCAGTTCCTAAGAGCACAATTGTAGAAAAACATACCAATGATTAGATCAGTTATAAACCCTATAAAGGACCTATTTAATTTTTTTTTCAAAAATTTTTTGGGACTAAAGGCCAATGTTTAATTCGGTTTTGCCCATGACCGGCTCTGGCCACGAGAAAACAAACAAGAACAGGTTAAAAGAAGATTACACTGACATGCCTTGAAACAAGAAACTACGATGGCAGAAGAGAGTAAGCAGAAAATCTTACAAGGACACTAGCTAGAGAGCTGAAGCAAGGAGTGATCTTGAAACTTTAGTCCCTGTATTACAACGTATGAACTCTAGTTTACGTGCATTTTATAAACGAAACGAGTTCAAGTTTGGTCCAGAACAAGACAAATCGGCACTAATAAAACAGAAAGAACCGCGTTGGTTTTCACGTTTCAGAGACGAGTCCCATAATATGCATCCGACCAGAAGTTAATAATTAGAAACGTAACATCATTGAATTAATTTTGTCTTAATCTTAATATATTTACACATTTTTCTTATGTCCAGCGATGGTCTATATAATTTGTTTCCTATATTTTGTTTTTATGTAGTATTAAAATCAGTATTTTCTAAAAATAGCGGTTGCCGTATCTCCATCGTACCAAATTTACATGATGAAACGAATATTACAGATCATTCTCATTTTATTAAAATGATGCGCTCTACGTTTAAAAGAAGAAAAACATGGATAGAAAAGCTACACAGTTTGGTGAATAATGAAAGGAGAAAAAAAGGTTGTGAATACACATACACTACAAGAATTCTTTGATAAGGCCATTCTGACAAAAATGGATCGATCACAAATTGGTTGAGAGATCCAAAAACGAGATAGGATGATAATAGTTACACTATGATAAATGGTCTTTCCTTTTCAAAAGCCTCCTTCAACCAACCAAAGAAGACTTCTTTATGTCATATACACCGACCGACGTATGATTATCGACATGGAGGGGTCCCGGAAATGTTGGAAGCCATAAATATTTTAGTAAAGTTTTAACAAAAAATATATATTTTAATAAATATGGAGACTTTTTTCAATGTAAACTTTTTAAAAATATTTGGTGGCCATAGACCAATGTTTCATTTCGCTATGTTCAGGACTATTCATGTGACTGCATGGTCGGGTCTTGGACATAGCATCGATTTCCAAAATTCAAGTGACTAATATGTAGAGTACCATCCATTTTTCATATTGATTAAGAAAAAAATACGTGTAGTAATAATTCAATCCGTAACTGTAGAAACATCATGATAAACAATAAGGAACAGATTATCTACTATCCGTTTACAAGGAGACAGAGCTTATGCCCTGGTTTGGATCAAGAATAAGTGGTTAGGATAGTCTTTCATTAGGTTATTCTTTATTCACATTCAAACACTTAAAAAAAAAAAAAAAAAAAAAGCACCCAATGTAACACATTCTTTTGAGTTTCGACTGAATATAGTTTAACGCATTCAAAAAAAAAAATCATTCAATCTGTAAATTTTTTAAATTTCATAAATTCAGAGCAAACCCTGATTAATGATTATCCGATACAACACTACACAGTCTCAACAATAACCAAAAAAAAACTAACAATTCAAATGTGTTCTCTCTTCTTACCGGAGCAATACAAAGGCCCACAACGAAGCCCAAATATAAAAATCCACCTTAGCCCGTAACCAGTTTTATTTCTAAATCGGGTTTAGGGTTTCTTCTCTCACTCAATAGGTTTTAAAGCAGCTTCGTTCAATCTCCGTCTCTCTCTCTCTCTCTCTCTCTCTCTCTCCACTTCCTCCTCCGAATCCTAAATCAGCATCAATGGCGATTACCTTCTCAGATCTACACACAGAAGAGGGTGTCAAATCCGTGGAGGAGCACCTCGCCGGAAAAACCTACATCTCCGGGTAAAGTTTCTCTCACTCTCCTTCTTTCAATTGCTTTTCGATCGAAGTCTAAAAGATAGTTTTTTTTTTTTTTTTTTAATTTTTCGCAGAGATCAGTTGTCTGTGGATGATGTGAAGGTATACGCTGCCGTTTCGGAGAAACCTAGCGATGCTTTCCCCAATGCTAGCAGGTGGTACGATTGCGTCGCTTCTCATCTAGCTAAAAGGTTTGTCCTTTCGGATCAAATTTATTAAGATTTGGATTAACTTTTTGAATTTCAAGAGCTTACGGGTTTTGAGTTGTTTGCAAGTTTCCCTGGAAAAGCCGTTGGAGTGAGTATTGGCGGCTCTGCTGCTTCTGCTCCTGCTCAAGCTGAGGTACTTCTACATAATCTACGTTTTTTTTTTTATTGTTAATAGAAAGCATTGACCTTGAAAAGGGTTATCATTAGAGTGTTGAGGAATGCTTTGAATATGGTAGATGAGACTTAGTTAGGAGTTGTGTTTGGAACAGGCACCTGCAGCTGCAGCTGATGATGATGATGACATGGATCTGTTTGGTGACGAGACCGAGGAGGAAAAGAAAGCTGCTGAGGAGAGGGAGGCTGCCAAGAAGGACACCAAGAAGCCCAAAGAGAGTAAGCCTTTGTCTTGAAACAACTCAATTTAGTATACGAGCTTGTGTCTATTGCTTCCATGGAGAGCAGAACCAATACTGTTGTTAGCTTAGCTAGCGTTCATTGAGATTCTAGTCACTTAGTCAATTAATAACAATCTCTGTAGTGTAAAGTAAGGGGTATGAGTAGCAGAAATGAATGAGTTCTTATTCTCTTTTGAATTTTGGACTTTTTGTTAGGTGGAAAGTCCTCTGTGCTCATGGAAGTTAAGCCATGGGATGACGAGACTGACATGAAGAAACTTGAGGAGTGTGTTCGCGCTGTTGAGATGCCTGGTCTTCTTTGGGGAGCCTGTAAGTCTAACCATTTTCCATTTGTCGATACGTGCAATGATTGTGTTTGTCAGTTTTCTAATTTAGTGTTTAAATTGTTGCAGCAAAGCTGGTTCCAGTTGGTTATGGGATCAAGAAGCTCACGATCATGCTCACGATCGTTGATGACCTCGTGTCCCCAGACAACCTCATTGAAGACTATCTCACCTGTGAACCTAACAACGAGTACATCCAGAGTGTTGACATCGTCGCATTCAACAAGATCTAGAGATATTAAAACCTCTCTCCCTACCAAACGATACATTTTGATTTCCTTCCCAAGTTTTGTTATCTTTTGTTGTTTGCTTGAGATGCTTACTTTCTAGTTGCAAGACCTCTTTCATGTTACAAGAAACATAAACTATCAATACTTATTATCTCTTTGCATTATCTTATGAAACATTCAAGTACTGTGAAAAATTCTCTACAATTTCTGAAACAATCACGTATCCTGCAGCTCCCATGACAACAGAAAGCATGACTTTTCCACCTGGTACAAGTTGCGTCGCTGTTGATGATGAGACCACGTACCTATCTGACCAAGACATAGCAGCTGGTAGGATACCGAACAGTACCAGAACTACAGAAGGAAAAAATCAGAGTTAGTTTTGTTGTTGGTTGAAAGCTGGTCTCAAGAAGAAACTTGTTGTACCTCCATATGTCCCAGCAAAATCTAAAGCTTTGAAGAAAATCTCTGGGTCCAGTAGGGAGAGGACAAGAGGTGGAACCAGTGTAAGAAGGTAAAGAAAAGGCTTGTTCTGTCTGGTCTGAAGCTTCAGTACTTGAAAAATTCCAGAAAAGGAAAGGTTATACAAGGGCAGTAGATTTAAAAGACAACATAAAGTTTGGTTGTTTGATGGTACTCACAATCAGATAAGAAGTCAATGAGGCCTAAGACAAATCCTATGTAAGATGTTGCTATTGCAATAAGAGAGAAAGCTTCCACAAAAGGCTGTGTGATCAAAAACAAGACAAGAGTTTAAGGTGCTTGTTGAGAGTTTATTAGATAAAGCAAAGAACAACTTTAACTTACACCAACGGTGACACTGGTTGATCTCAACTGCTGCAGAGGATCGATCATCTTCTCAGCTGCCACACCAGTATCTGGAAACGATCCAAGAATCACAGCGTTCCACACAAGAAACAAGCCAAGTGGTATGGCTGTGCCAAGAACAATAGCCGTTCTGAAGATAAAATACATTCGGAAACCTGAGTTAGTCAAGACAGGTTTGAGTGAGTTTCATTACCGCCATTGTAGGGTATGATGTCACCTTACTTTCGGCAAGTCACCTTCAAGATCTGTGCAGAGAACCGGCACCACATTCTGCAAGAACCAAAAAAACAATCAGTTCAGAGAGTATCTTCATCTTGGAGTCGGGAGATTGAATGAATACCTGGTAAACAAACGAGAGGGCAATGATGGGTATACTCATGGGAACAGCTTCAAAGTTGGCCTTGAGAAGAGCTTCCCAGTGCAAGTCTCCACTCGCTACTGCCTAACAAAATGGTCATCCATGGTTTGGTTTTCACTTTCATTGATCTCTAGGAAAGTTGTTTAACGAAAAGTTGTTACCACTAGTGCTGCAAAAGATGCAATTAGTCCAAACACCAGAACTCCATTGGTTGCACCGATGAATCTCTGGCTACGACCACATGGAGAAAATTTTGATCATCTACTCGAGCTACAACTATTCTACTCTAACTCTCTTTGAGTTTAGACTGTTTATGACTCTTAATGTTGAAGAAATTAAGCACTCTTTATAGAGTACTAGTGACTAAGTAGATTATTCGAATGGAACCTAGATGTTAATGAATTATTAATTTATTTTATATATACTTTACATTTATATAAGATATTTTAGCTTTGAAGTTAATTATAAAATTATTTTGATAAAGTATAAAAATTAGATGCACAAAATGAAATAAATAAGACAAATTCATGCGTTTGTACTAACACTATTATTTAATTTAACATATTCATACTAATTTAGATCGATTCAAATCATACATATTAGAATGGTTTATATCGATGTGAGTCGTATAAATCCAATTTTCTAAAAATCGTTTCAGGAGACGCCTGCCTAGACCAATTTTTAGAACCATGATGATTATATTATATGGTTTAAAATGGAAAGCTAACCTTCCAAAGAAGCAAATGCCTCCAAGAACCAGTGTGAACAGAGTTGCACTCTCCCATCTACAAGACTCAGGGAAATAAGTACATTAGCACAAAGTCAGAGCTGTCATTGCATATATATGGATCAAGATGGATTTAGTACATTGGAATGCCGAGGAAGTTTGTAAGGATGCCTGAAGACCGAGCAATGTAGGCCACGAGGAGGGTGTAATGTATGAGAATGTAAGACCAACTACACAACAGAAAGGCTTGTTTCAAACGTGAAGGAAACTAAGGAAAGCAAAGTTCTAAAAAAGAGAATGAGAGGATGATTTACGATGCAACTTGAACTCCAAAAGATCCAAGAGTCCTCTTCGCCATTGAGACCTGCCAAAATAGCATCAAGAAGTCAAAGCAGGACATCACTAAGCTTATAGAAGTGTCGGTTTGAAGGAGACATACGAGAGATACGCCTCCAGAGCCTAGCTCAGACATGGTGTTGACATTCACTTCAGCAACAAGCAAACCTGTGACAACCTGAAACCAACTTATGTTACTAATGACCAAACCCACTCTTTGCAAGAAACATAAAGAGAGAAACCAAGAAGCATGTGTAAATCACCATGAACGCCCAACAGAGAATGCAAGCGACTGCAGAGGCCAAAAAACCTGATTCTTGTGTGACAGCTGGAATAGCTAGTATCCCTGCACCTACCTAAATCAAGAAAGGGATAGAGAGTTACAAGTTTGGTTCCTTTCCAACGTTTCAAGTTATGAGAAAGAAGAAGGCTTACTGTAGTGCCAGCAACCAAGAAGATAGCACTGGACAAGCTTCCTGAAAAAAGTTGAGACTTAAACCAAACCTCAATCCAAATATGCTTCCTGGAATGAAAAAATGAAGACTACAACTTTGTACCGGATTCTCGCTTTAGTGTTGATCGGTTAAGGTTAGAGAATAGCCTCTGAAACTCGACAACCTCTTCTTCCTCTTCTTCAGTAGTTACTTGTGTTTCTCTGCGTTCATCGGACACTCTCTGAGGCGAACATTTGAAGAATCTTGGGGTATGAGTTCTAGAGAATGGGTTTGAGTTGAAACCGAAACGGTATGAGGAAACATGAGATGATCTTTGTAAATGAAAACGGACAACTCCATTGAGAACTAGAGGTTTCAGTGGAACTGAAGCTGTGCGTAGTCGAAGACAGGTGTTACTCAGAGAAACAGACATATCTCTCTATGTTTTGTTTTATCTCGGTCTGAGATCAGATACAGTGATCGATCAGTCTTCTGGTTTCCTGCGTACAGTTCAAAACGTTTGTGGACTAGACTAGAGAGAGAGGTTAGCTTAGCTTCCGAGATTAACATGTGTGGCTGTCCTATTTTTCCATTTTATTTCCCTTTTATGTTAATAAAACATAAAGCTATTATGTTAATAAGCTATGTTTTAGACCAACTCCATCCTTTAAATGTTATTAAAATATTAAAATTAATTTATTTTAGTATTTAAACATTTAATTAAATTTTACTTTATAAAGAACTATAAAATATATATATTTTCGGAACTATCTCAAATTTATTATTATCACATCATTTTTAATAGATTTTTATAAGAAAAAACTTCATTAAAATACTCAATGAAAATTTATGCTATGATATGCTTCAATATTCTTTTCACTGAAATATTTCTGTAACGGTGTGTATATTTGTCTGAAATTATATATACTGGATTGTGTGCAAAACTCTTCTACCTAGCAATAATAGTAACAAAAT
>CM028697.1:4656819-4717349 GCA_016771965.1 Brassica carinata | reverse complement strand
ATTGATAATGTGTTTTGTGAGCAACACTAATATTCTCTATTTAGCCATTTAAAAAGCCAAGACGTAACAACAAACAAAATATACGAAATGACACAAAAGTAAATGATGAAAGTACTCTGTGATAAGCAAAAGGATCCGGCCTCAGTGGGAAACAAGCATAAGCATGCATGAAGATGCACCTTTCACAAGGCTTATATGTCAGCTTCAAGGAAGTTTTTAGATAGGGTTACCTAAGAAGGAAGAAAATGTATATATATACATGCTTAGAAATTGTATTCTTCTACATGAACTGGCGATGGTGATAAGATATGATTGCCTTTTCGCCAAGTTTGAAGGGTGGGAGACCCTTGTAAGGGGCATGTGCCACATTGGAACATCACCAAGCCCACACTGAAAAGAATTGTTTGAGAAATTTTCAGTCTTTGGTGGAACGCATAAAGAGAAAGAGATGAGTAAAGAAGCTTACGCTGCCACATGATGATTGTGGATTCTCGATCTGATCCTCCGTGAGGCGCAGCTTCACAGAGTGAAACAGGGTGAGGGAGAAGACATGTATACAAGTGCCCACCCCAACGGATAAGCTGAAGTTAGGCAAATTAATTGATTTCAAATAAAGATACTGTGGCTCCAGAAAACCCAGCCAACGTCACTCTTCTCTGAAGGGTCTGCAAGGAAAGTTCCATAAGATTAAGCAAAGAAAAGGTTAAAGAAATCCCCTGTTGTATAGACCCAATACACATCACAAACCTGTTGCTGTTCCACAGTTTTCACCCTCAGAACTCGTGCACACGATAACCGAACCACCAGGCTTCAGAACTCTTGAGAACTCGCCATAGATTTTATCACTGGTGAAATCAGATGCTTTGGAAATGGCTAGAACCACGTCCATCGAAGGCTCCAAAGGAATCTGACCTGCAAGATAGTGCAAAACATAATGAGAAGACACGAATCATCATATGGTAATTACAGCTTAACTAAACAATCCAACCACTATTATAAAGCCTGAGCTAAACAAAGAAACAAGTTACATTCAGACCAACTTGAGTTATTTCATGCTCATGTACTCGAACACATACATCTTGAGAATTGAAAAATTGGTGATAATCTTTTGGTTATTACTGCGTTTCAACAAAATACGGTATCAAGCTAATTTGTTTTAAGTATTCCAACATGGAAACAATAAATAACTTCATGTTCATCCAACAAAATTCATATATGAATATGATGAGAGGATTTTCCTAAAAACAAGATGCATACTAGTTGTAAACTATATTGGGCTTAGATTAGGTCAAAAAGTCCCAAAACAAACGAGTAACATTAACACATTAATATATAATAAACGTCTCAAAAGTCATTGGTAGATGGATGGCCTCTGTAAACGTTGTCCCTTGAAGTCAAGTATCACTCAACCCCTTTGTGGCTCTTCACAATTACTGTAACTCTTGAGCCAGTGTAATACCGCTTCTGCGGTTTGTCACTGCACGATCTGATCCTTCCTTAGCAAGCTTCGTATATGTCCCCTGTTTACTCTCCTATTCATCGATTACTTTTCAGTCATGTCCTCTCTCTGTTTGTGTCACCCGACGCACATGTGAGGACGATCGCTACGATACACCGTTCTTTCCAGTCTCTTAGCAACTCAGATTCATCAAGATACTGAAGAGATCATCGACCCACCCTATCCTCCATTTCTTCAGTCACCGATTACGGCTAAGTTACAGATCCGCATTGCTTTTATCTTATTGGACAGCACTGGAATCACCGCCTTTTCCTGGTTCTCAAATAAGATATAGAGGTGGAAAACAGCAGAAACGGCTTCTATGGCAGTTGAGAAATCACCGTCTTTGATAACATCTATCAGATCCTTGAGTGCTCCGGAGTTCCTGATGACAATCTCGTTAGAATAAATGGCTGAAAGTTACAATAAAATCCCCTGCTTCAATGGCTGCCACGTCATCTAGATTGACTTGAGTAGCAAGCAAGCTTTGTTTTCTCAGTAGCAAGCTCGATACAATTATACAACCATTTGTAGCAAAAAGCTTTGTACGTAGGTTTGATCCTATGAGCTCGAAAAGCTGTTTCGTTTTTTTTTCAGTGGTCAGGATGATTCTATTTTTAGAACCGAACCAAACCACCGAGATTGTTTCATCAAAGCATGACCCAAGTTGTTCTTGTTTATCACCATCATCAACAACTTTACCATATGTAAACCATGCATCTTCATATGCTTATGATGCGATATCTTGAGCTTATATTCAGTTTCTTCGATTCTATTGTGCGTCTCAATGTTTATGTTGGATACCGCATCAGAAAATCCAGCATCATTATCATTTACATCATTCTCTATATCTTCCTCACCACTCACCTTCATAATCATAATTATCTATATATAATAGCAAACTTTTTTTATCTAACCAATGACATCATCGTTTTATTATAGGAAAAAAAACTTAGAATCTAACGGTGAGATTTATGTCTGTGATATAATCTAATGGTTAAGATTTTGTTTAGAAACAAAACTATGACGTCCTAGATTCAGCAGAGCAATCGACGTCTTCATCATAACTCCTCAAAGGCGTTCCCTGAACAAATTATCTATCTTCCCTTAAAGGTTGTATCCTTTCTTTTTTTTTTTTTTTTTTTTTTTGAAGAAGGGCTTTCAATTTAAAAAGAACAATAAAAGTTTACAGGATAGGATCGTTAAACCCTATAGCGAGATAAAGCTTGCATGAATTTATCATGATAGAAGACATCTCATACCTATGAAACAACATAGGTAGAAACTAAGAAAACCAATGATGAAATAGTAGACAATAACTAGTGTTTAGGACCACGTCCACGTCGGCCATGCTTCCCTCGTCCTTGTATTGTCGTCCATTCTAAGTCCTGGAACTTGATAGGAGGTTTACTCTCTCTCCCACCCCTTGTCAAGCCAAGCAAGCTCGTTGACTCAATCTCAGCTTCATCCACATCACCTAGAGCTGAAAAACAAGAAGGACTCTTGAATTCATTAACATTAGATGGTGTGGTTTGGGGATCAACAACTGAAGTTCTTTCGACTTCATTGTTAATAATTTTGTTTGATGGAGAAGATTCCATAAAAAGTGTTGCAGCTGGAGCAGATTGAAAATCTGCTAATACGGGCGTAGAAGTGATAAAGCTTGGTGGGGTAGTTTGAATATCTTGTTGACTCCTTGAGGATGAGATAGTTTTATACGCTGCTACATTATTTCCTTGGCTTTCCGTAGAAACATTTGATGCAACGAATGGTGTGTCTTGGTCTTGAGCCAAACCCAAATCAGAAATTGTATCAGCTTTTTTAGTGGTTGTTTCTTCCACTTCAGAACTGACATCAATAACATCCAATGCATTGAACTGATTCTGAATCATTGGAGCCTCGCGTGCCGAGATAGTAGCAGGTAGTGTCTCTTGGCCGGTGAATTCCTTTGGATCAAATGGTGAAGGAGAAGGGGCAGCACTCTCATTCTGGTGAATAATGATATCGATATCCACCACAGGTACATCAACACTAGCAGCCACTGACTTTGATGACAAGGTTTTATCCTCGGGAATCTTAGGAGGCTGAAGGCATCTTTTAGATTTGTGTCCTAGACACCCACACCTTTCACATGTTGAAGGTATCCAAGTATATTCAACCTTAACCAGAAAGATATTGCCCTGCTTATCATCAAGGGCTATAAGCTTTGGGAAGTCCTTATCCAATTCCATTTCCACCAATACCTTAGTTTCCCCCATGTTGGAAGGATCAAGTCGAGGTTTTTGTGTTAAGATAGGCTCTCCAAGACCAGATGCGACATGACTAATTCCTAGTCTAGAGTAGCAGCAGTCGGGGATATCCTTCAAAGTCACCCATACTGGAAGTGTTGAAATTTCTGGAATTTTGAATGAACCCTCTGGAGTCCACGGCAATACAAAGAGCAAACAGTCGTCAATATGCCAGACCCCCCTTTGTATAATCCATTGACGAGTAGCTTGGTGCGGGATATGAAACATATAGGATGAATCACTAATCTTCTTGCAGGAAATTTTACAGCTTCTACCCCAAATTCTATTGACCACAGCATGAACAAGACCACCAGGGGGTAAAGAACATCTATGAAATTTTCCAATAACATATTCATCCTTGTTCTCGGGACCTAACATAAGGACTTTTGAAGGTATTGTTACCTCAGGGGTACCGTCAAGACGGTAGGTAGGAGATGTTGCACGGAAAAGATTGCGTGACTGGGGACCTAACCTAGCAGCCCATGGAAAACGGAGAGATCCATCGGCTTTAAGCTCTGGCTGTGGCATCTTCTCTAATGGAACCTGTAAGGAGGAATTTGGAAACCTGTTGCTGTTCCACAGTTTTCACCCTCAGAACTCGTGCACACGCCGAACCACCAGGCTTCAGAACTCTTGAGAACTCGCCATAGATTTTATCACTGGTGAAATCAGATGCTTTGGAAATGGCTAGAACCACGTCCATCGAAGGCTCCAAAGGAATCTGACCTGCAAGATAGTGCAAAACATAATGAGAAGACACGAATCATCATATGGTAATTACAGCTTAACTAAACAATCCAACCACTATTATAAAGCCTGAGCTAAACAAAGAAACAAGTTACATTCAGACCAACTTGAGTTATTTCATGCTCATGTACTCGAACACATACATCTTGAGAATTGAAAAATTGGTGATAATCTTTTGGTTATTACTGCGTTTCAACAAAATACGGTATCAAGCTAATTTGTTTTAAGTATTCCAACATGGAAACAATAAATAACTTCATGTTCATCCAACAAAATTCATATATGAATATGATGAGAGGATTTTCCTAAAACAAGATGCATACTAGTTGTAAACTATATTGGGCTTAGATTAGGTCAAAAAGTCCCAAAACAAACGAGTAACATTAACACATTAATATATAATAAACGTCTCATAAGTCATTGGTAGATGGATGGCCTCTGTAAACGTTGTCCCTTGAAGTCAAGTATCACTCAACCCCTTTGTGGCTCTTCACAATTACTGTAACTCTTGAGCCAGTGTAATACCGCTTCTGCGGTTTGTCACTGCACGATCTGATCCTTCCTTAGCAAGCTTCGTATATGTCCCCTGTTTACTCTCCTATTCATCGATTACTTTTCAGTCATGTCCTCTCTCTGTTTGTGTCACCCGACGCACATGTGAGGACGATCGCTACGATACACCGTTCTTTCCAGTCTCTTAGCAACTCAGATTCATCAAGATACTGAAGAGATCATCGACCCACCCTATCCTCCATTTCTTCAGTCACCGATTACAGCTAAGTTACAGATCCGCATTGCTTTGATCTTATTGGACAGCACTGGAATCACACCTTATGAAACCGCCTTTTCCTGGTTCTCAAATAAGATACAGAGGTGGAAAACAGCAGAAACGGCTTCTATGGCAGTTGAGAAATCACCGTCTTTGATAACATCTATCAGATCCTTGAGTGCTCCGGAGTTCCTGATGACAATCTCGTTAGAATAAATGGCTGAAAGTTACAATAAAATCCCCTGCTTCAATGGCTGCCACGTCATCTAGATTGACTTGATTAGCAAGCAAGCTTTGTTTTCTCAGTAGCAAGCTCGATACAATTATACAACCATTTGTAGCAAAAAGCTTTGTACGTAGGTTTGATCCTATGAGCTCGAAAGCTGTTTCGTTTTTTTTTCAGTGGTCAGGATGATTCTATTTTTAGAACCGAACCAAACCACCGAGATTGTTTCATCAAAGCATGAGCCAAGTTGTTCTTGTTTATCACCATCATCAACAACTTTACCATATGTAAACCATGCATCTTCATATGCTTATGATGCGATATCTTGAGCTTATATTCAGTTTCTTCGATTCTATTGTGCGTCTCAATGTTTATGTTGGATACCGCATCAGAAAATCCAGCATCATTATCATTTACATCATTCTCTATATCTTCCTCACCACTCACCTTCATAATCATAATTATCTATATATAATAGCAAACTTTTTATCTAACCAATGACATCATCGTTTTATTATAGGAAAAAAAACTTAGAATCTAACGGTGAGATTTATGTCTGTGATATAATCTAATGGTTAAGATTTTGTTTAGAAACAAAACTATGACGTCCTAGATTCAGCAGAGCAATCGACGTCTTCATCATAACTCCTCAAAGGCGTTCCCTGAACAAATTATCTATCTTCCCTTAAAGGTTGTATCCTTTCACACTAAGATTTTCAGTGTAACCGTCATCATCTTCCCTTAAGAGTTGTAACTGTTCAGAAATTTATATAATGAAGAGATTGTATCGGGTTGCAGACTTGTTTTACGTTTTAATTCTGATTATCTCTTCTGCTTCTTATGTCTCTCTGTTTCCTCCACATCCAAATCCATTAGGTTAATTTTTCCGCTGCCGTTTATTTTTCCTTTGCCCTTTTTCCTTTTCTGATGACTTAAGACTCAATTACGGTATTGCTATTTTTCTGGAATTAGATTTATTGTTCCTTTGGAGTTTCTGCAATTACAGCAAGCGTATTTCCGTTTAGATGTCCTCTTGTAACCGTCGCAGTTCGCATTCATTGTTTTGATTAGTCTATGTATGATCCACTTCAGAACAACTCATCTATATTTTGATACAGCAAGTTTCCAAACGGTGAGATATGTTGTATTAGATTTAGTGAATTGATTGCATATATTGTATGCACGTAAAAGCTTAGCCGACTAACTGGTTCAAATTAATTACTCATTCCTTGGATTTGACATATCATCTTTTCTTTTAGCACTTAGACCAAAAAAAGACATCTTTTATCTTTTACATGTTCTTAACTTCTGTTGAAAAAACTGTATGCATTGGTTATACTCTCGTGATTGTAGTTTTGTCTGATTAGGTTTGTTTCTTTCCGATGACAAGGCAATCAGATGTCTATTGAAATATATAATATGCAGTCTTCTTAGGTTTTTTTTTCTGGTTAGGCTTGTTCCAGAATCCCCAATTAGGACGGTGCTGATCATTCTTGCATGTTGGTTCAAGGGCAAGAGAGTTGTCTTTTTGTAGCAACTTCTCTTTGGTTTGCTTCTTGTGATCGGTGAGTTTTCTACTTCTGCTACTTTCTATTTTCCTTCTGAAGCATTCCTTCCCTACATTTACCACCTGACATGATCCTGTTTTGTACTTGACCATTCAAGATCAATGATGTTCCGCTGAGACAGGTTAACCAGTCCTATGTAATTGGCACATCCATTAAGGGAAAATCTCTGGTGTTATCTCTCTCACAGGAGAAAGTGTTTCCACAAGAAGGCGACCAGATGGCTGTGGACGTAGCTCTGATCAAAACTATCTAGACAGTTCCAGAGTCCAATTGGTTATATGGTGTTGCAGTCAGCAGTGGACAGATTTTTCATATTCATCATATTACATACCATCTCAAAAAGTAATATCTGAAGAATCTAATGGTTTTGGAATTTAATACCTTCTATATAACACTCTTATATGCTGGCTTATTAAAATGGGATTCACGTAACGACATATGTTTGACGTCTGTTACATTTTTCATACATCATTTTAAGGGTTCAAAAATCTGATCTGGATTGCTAAGAATTTGTAAATGAGGGATTGATAGGAGGACCAGACAATTACTATAGTCTATCGCAGCCTCAACAACAGCCTCAAGTGCATTATTTATCTGTCTGTGAGTACGTTTAAGTGGGGGAGGGCTTGAAAAGGAAGCGGAAAAACTTCATCGTTAAGTTTCTTGGAAAAACATTTATAATGGTATAAATTAATAAATTACAAATATAAATATATTAACTCTTCATTTGATAATGTACCTATGTAGTAGTGCATATTATATGCTTTTGAATTATGAATGGTCAAACACAATCATAGAACCCCAACAAATGTTTTTTTTTTCAAATGTGACTCTTTATTAAAAATTATTTCACTAATCTTCAATAACTGCTTTTTTTACTTGAAAATATTTTTTTTCCATATTAATTTAGAAAATGAAAAATATGAAACTTTCAAACTACTGTTCAAATTCAACAGCCTTGAACAAAACAATCATATTTAGACAAAACAAAAGGTTGGTAATTAATTGTGAGGACATATAATGTTCTATTGTAGATTTAATGAATATTACCATTTAAATGAATCATTACAGCCCGAGATGCGTCATGCCAACGGTGTGGTCCTGAAAGTGAGACTATTAACCATATTATATTCGAATGTCAGTCTGCTCTTAAGTATTGGGCTCTGTCGGCAACTCCATCTTCTCCGAAATTATTTTCATCCTTGTATGTTAACTTAGACTTCCTTTTCCGTCAAGTCCTGAGCAACAACGTTCCGCAAAACCTTGCTATATTCCCCTGGTTGCTTTGGATTATATGGGAAGCTCGAAATGGGAAGCTTTATTGACGTATAATACGGATCTGTTGATGGTGCATTCAAGTAGACGCCTCCTGGTCGGAAGAGAGTGACTGGAATGGACTGGTTTTTATCCTGCTTGAAGATGATAAGTTGGTTTGCTTGGGACTGGAGTCTTGCCCAAAAGGGCAGTCACCATTACATGCAGAAAAGGTGGAGTCTGATTTTCAGCAATTAGTGAATACCATTTGGAAGGATGAAGACTGGCTAGCCCTAGCGCCTGAGCTATATGGCATCAGAGTTATATCTTCTTCATTTCAAGTTATGTCTTTTGCTTTTATTTCTCGAGTTTAAAATAACCGTGCAGACTCCTTGGCGAAAGGAGCGTATTTATGTGGCCAAAGTTATACTTTTGTAAACGATCGGGTCCCAGATTGGCTAGCTCTCGTAGCTTGCTTTAACAGCCCTTTTTCAAGTTAATGAAATTTCAGTTGGATGCCAAAAAAAAAAAAATCCTTGCAATTGCTTTAACTATATAAATGAATCATTGCAATTATTTAGATGTATGGTTAGTTAATTGATACAATATTTTGTTTCTATATAAAAAATTGTGGACATTGAAAAAAATAACAACAATAAAAAATGAAATAAAGGAAGAAAAGGAGAAAAAGGTTTAATCTAAATGATCATAGGAAAATTTAGAAGTGCCAGCATACAAACACTAGAAATTCTATTTGTATCTTTGTTTTGATAAAAAGAAACTTTAGTTGTCTTATCATAAATTAGATTTTGAGTAAACTAATCCTTGACAAAAGTCAAAATTTATTAAAAAATTGTTTCATTCATAGTATTTTTAAATTGTTGCTGTTAAACTACCCCATTTTTGTCACATGCTTTAAAATTAATCAATTGGTAAGAGTAATTACAAGCAACTTTTTGTTTAAAAATTAAGTTTCCAACACAAAATATGATATTTTCTTTGTCCTTTTGACAAACGTTCAAATTATTTAAAACTACTACTTTAATTACTTACTTTCAAAACATTATATTATTCAATTGGTATATTATTTTAAGTGAACAATTTTGTTAAAAGCATGTTTTTGATGGTTTAAGTCAAGCAAGGCGGGTGGAAGAATATTTATTAGAGAAAACAACTATATAAAAATGTATACTTCATCCAATTCAAGCAAATGCCTGAAAAGTTGAGAAGTCTAGATCAAAGGATCTAAATTTATTGGTTGATAAAACATACTCTGAATCAAATCTTTGGCGAGAAATATTAGGAAACTGCGCAACAAGTCAAAAGATGGCCCCAAATAGCATATATTATTTAAGAGGATTATGTTTTGTGCCGAGCCAGGATTTGGTTTCTGGTTTGATGGTTGAATTGCTAAAAATACTGATTATAGGTAGAAGAATAGAAATCAAATTCATTTTGTCACTGTAGATGGATTTGCCGCGACGAGGGTGCCTTTTCGTCATTCAGGAGTCAAGACTTGAAGCAGAGTTCTCTATAAAATACTCATTTAGACGAGGGCTCCCAAACTCTAAAAAAAAATTTTGAAAATAAACTTCTTGATAACATCAGTCTCATAAATATTCTTAGCTGTCTGTAAACAGTTACTTTTCATAGCTTGCGGTGAATCTATTCCCTCCACTTCATCCAGTTGGCCATGATAGATAAATATCATATTTATAAAATACGATTATAGACTACGGTAATAGAAAAAAGTAAAATATTTCGTGTCGAGAGAGCTAACTCGCAGATTAAGGAATCCGCAAAGACTAAAAAAAGGCTGATATTCCTAATATTGAACCCAAGCTTCTTGTCTCGGCCAGTTTTTGCTATTGTCTCAACCCGATATTCTGAATAAAAATGTATATCTATTTTATATAATTTCAAAAGTCAATTTGTGATTAATTTGGTACATATATTTTACATCATTTATTATGTTATTTTTTGTTATTTTAAACTAATATGTTCAGTACTTGAATGATTTTTTTAAGTATTAAAATATTATAATTATTAAATATATACATTCTATGAATATTAAATGATTTAGCTTTTAGTAAACAATTTAATTGCCCGCGCGAATGCGCGGGTTTGTTTCCTAGTAATTATAATAATAATCATAATTATAATCATAAGTATAACCATAATCATAAGTATAATCATAATTATAATCATAATCATAATCATCTTCCTCAGCACCTTTACCATCACCATCACCACCACCTTTATCTTCCTCACCATCATATTCTTCCTTTTCTTCATCCTCACCACTTGCATTTTCATTGTTTGCCTCTATGTTTATATCCATTTTCTTCATCAGAAAAGCCAATGTCGCAGCTTCATCTTCCTCCTCATCATCATCATCTTCTTCTTCCTTTTCTTCATCCTCACCACTTGCATTTTCATTGTTTGCCTCTATGTTTATATCCACTTTCTTCATTAGAAAAGCCAGTGTCGCAGCTTCATCTTCCTCATCATCATCATCATCATCATCATCATCTTCTTCTTCTTCTTCTTCCTTTTCTTCATCCTCACCACTTGTATTTTCATTGTTTGCCTCTATGTTTATGCCCATACATTCTTCGTCTTCAATTTCTTTTTTGTCAAGAATACAATGAGGGACGACCTCCTCCAAAAGTCGTACACCGCACTTTTTGACCTTCCAGACATTCTTCGTCTTCAAGGCTTTATAATGGAATATGAAAACAAAAGAAAGCTCGATGAAAGTGGTTTCTTCGGCTTCAGGGTAATCCTGGTTTAGACAGATAGAATCTTCAAATATATGCAGATTGTGTGGATATAGACATGGCATATGATGGAGCTGGTTTGATCCCCATCCGACAGTGAGGCCGTTCTGTTTACCGCTGAAGTGACAAGACACACCCGTCAATGGACTCTCATATTTTTCATCATCGTCAATGTCATCACTATGATCCTCGAGATTAATATTGTCTTGTGACAGCAAGATGCAAGCTTTGAATCTTAAGGATGAAGGAAGAGGTCTTGGACTCAAATTGATCGTTAGGGAACCTGAAGTAGCTTGGTGAGTGAAGTGTTCATGCACTTTTTTACCCGGTAAGATCGCATATTTGCAAGGTGATGTCTGGATGAGCTTTCTCGCTTTCTGATCCAGGTTGGAGCAGTGAGCAAAGTTTAGGCAAATATTTGGGTTTTGAAAAGAAGACTCTATTCTCTTCAAGGAACGACAGTATCTTGCATCTAGAGATAAAAGGAACATGGAAGCTGTGGAAGTTCTACGAGCTCGCAGCATTCTGTGACGTCAAGCTTACTTAGTCCGGAGGGACTTCTGATGCAATATGGAAGAGTCTCGAAACCTATACCGCGGAAACGTAATGATATAGGAGATGTAAGAGCCTTCTTGGGTAGACATACAGGAAAAATGTAGTGAACGTCAAGGTCTGATTGTAATGTCCAACTGCGCTTCAAATCAGGCCCCCACTCAATAACTGCTTCAAATAAGCAATCATCAATATTTATCTCATAACTCATAGGACTATCATACCCACTACGGTCATCATAGTTACGCAGACAAAGAAACTCAAGATTGTACAACTTAGAAACGTTTGGAGATATAGTTTTCAGCCGCTGGCATCCTTCCATAATTAGTTTACGCAGACGAAATAGATTCTCAATCCATGGAGGAACCTCCTTTATCCCTGTAAAGCTCAACACCAACTCTTCAATGCTGTCTGGAACATTTGGGAACTCCTTGAGGTTTCTACACTCAGACATATCCAATTTATAAAGACAAGACCAAGTGCTTATTGATGATGGCATTTCCTCTATATCAGTGTTGCTCAGATTGAGTTCTTTCAAACTCGAACAACCACTGAGTTTTTCCAAACTTGAGCAAACATTGAATTCTTTCAAACCGAAGCAATGACTGAGGTCTAATTCCTGGAGATTGATTAACCTACCGATAGAAGAGGGGAGCGCCTTCAAATCCCAGAAATAGCTAAGGTTACACACTCTAAGCTTAGTGGCGTTGCCAATAGAGCTTGTGAGCTCCTTCAAACTTCCGCAGTCACTGAGATCTAATTTTTCGAGACTCATTGCTTTTGAGAGATCTGGAATCTCTTTCAGACGCCATGAGGAACTCAAATCCACAGCTTGAGGCAATGGAGAGGCTGTACCAGAAAAAAAAAAGTTTTAGAGAAATGACTAATAGCTTTAGACGCAATACAAAAAATGATGAATATATTTACTTTGATTCCCTCCCAAAGCTTCTCAAATTTGTTTTTGGTCATGATTAGTTCGACAAGAAACTTGCAAGAGAACTTGGAAGGCCAAAATTTCAATGGACAGTAGTTCCACTGTAACAATTTGAGTTTGTCAGGAAAGCAGTTGAGGCCTTCGGGTATGCATAAGCTATAAGAGTTGACTTTTAGAAACTGGAGATTATTCATCCCATCGAAAGCGCTTTTACTTATTTGGATTTCCTCTCTCTCTGAAGTCTCGAAAGATATGCCAAGAACAGTTCCAGCATCCTAGAATAGATTATTCAAAAAGAACTAACAAATCTCAGCTTAAAACCCCAAGGAAACAGAGGGATGAAGATGTAAGAAAATAAGACTTACGGTATCTTCATCAAGTAGTTCAATAATTTCCGTGGTATCCATCAAGAACTGTCGCTTTCCAGGCTCCTCCAAAGACTGTTTCTTGACAATTTCTCTACCCATTTGTTGCAGCAAACTATGCATCTTTACCCATCCCCTGTCTATAAATATAAGAGATTTGTCATCTAAGACTTGAAGCCCATGGCTGACCTCCAAATCGCTTGTTTCAAGACAACTCTTAACGCTCTCAACCGTGCTGTAGAAACAAGAAAAGAAACATGCAATATGCAGGAAAAGAGCTTTATCTTTTTCAGTTAAGCTGTCGTAGCTGAATCTTAGAGTAGATTCAATTTCTCTGTCAAGGCTAGACCTGAGCCTTGGTAGTGCGTTTATCCAGTACTCCATGGGCATTCCTCGTAGATATGATCCCATGACTCTCAGGCCTAGAGGAAGATTACCAGAAAGTCGAGTGACTTCCCAAGCAAGCCTTACAAAACCATTATCTGGAGACTTTTGACCGAAAGCAGATTCGCAGAAGATCTGCAGAGACTCTTCTTCAGTTGGAAATTTCATCTCGTGGATATGATCGGTTCCGAGTCTGAGTGCCTTGAGAAGTTTTCTATTTTCAGTTGTAATGATAATAATACTTCCGGGACCAAACCAGCCACGCTGCGTTGCTATTTCCTCAAGTTGCCACAAGCAATCAACATCATCAAGAACAACCAATATTTTCTTGTCACTCAGCATTTCTCGTGCCACTCCTAAGTGATGAACCTCAATATTCGTTTGGTTGAGTATTTGAGACAACAAGGTTTTATGCAAACGCAACTTCAACTGATAGTCGTTACCACAAGGCTTTTCAAAACTTTTTCTGATATTCTCTAAGAAAGTGCTGAATGGAAAATCAGGAGAGAGTTGGTTGTATAAAACTCTGGCAGTTGTACTCTTACCAATCCCAGGAGGACCCACAACCCCAA
The DNA here is from genome assembly GCA_016771965.1 of Brassica carinata. Lineage (NCBI taxonomy): Eukaryota > Viridiplantae > Streptophyta > Magnoliopsida > Brassicales > Brassicaceae > Brassica > Brassica carinata. The sequence goes on along the minus strand of CM028697.1, from coordinate 4,703,412 downwards.
TCACCTTAACTTGTTCTGATTGTAGGATCAACTTCGATTTTATCTCCGTGATTTGAGCTCCTATGCCAACAAATTCATCAAAATCTTTTGATGGTGTAAAACCCAACACAGCCGTGATGTTTGAGGCAACTTTGTTGATCAAATCAGCTTCGTTGTCACTAACAAAAACAGAGGTTATTCATTAAAACAGCCATCATGTACACATAATATGCAAGTGGAAGTAAAAGTAAAAGTGAACTAACCAGTTGCTAAAGTCATAACCAGCTATACCCGCGACATCCTTCAAAGCTTGCCTCCATGTCTCTTTCACCTTTTTGTTTTTCCCAAACAGGTTTCATCAAAGACTTTTCCAAAATCTCCGGTCTGCTTCCTAACATGAGATGGATCCACTTCGTAGAAAATGGGTATCACTCTTCGTTGATCCTCTTCCCTGCACTTCATGATCTCCACCAACTCATCCAAACACCAGCTTGAAGAAGCGTAGTTAACGGAGAGCAAGACAATGGCAACACTTGATTGTCTGATCGCTCCTACAAGCACGGGACCAACAGATTCGCCTCGCTTGATCTCATTATCAATGAAAGGTATGATTCCCTTGCTTTTGAGCTCTTTCAGAACGTGACTAAGAAATCCTTTACGCACGTCTATTCCACGGAAGCTAAGGAAGACGTGATACAGCCAACTGCGAGACAGAGATGAAGAAGAAGCCATGAATAACAGCACGAAGAAAATGATCACAAAGCGGAAGAAGAAATACAGACGCGTTTATAGATCCTTATACAGCTAAGTCTTGACTTTTCAAGTGGGGAGAAACATTCAAGAAATGCATAATTTTAACATAAAATTATTTGTATTCTGTGCATAGTGGGAGCTAAAACTGATTGTTTAGATTTAGAAAAGGCATCTTCATGATGCAATCCAGGACTTTGTCAGAAAAGGCTCCTTCCAAAGACGTGTGAAGCAATCCAGGATTTTGAATGTTTCTCATTTTCATCACCAGATTGCGACATAACCGAGAGCACTCGAAGATCTCTACAGGATACAACCTGGAATAGTCTTTAAACCTTCTCGTGTAAAATGTGGTGAACGTTCTAGTCTGATCGAAATGTCTAAAAGCGCTTCAAGTCGTCAGAACCCCACTAGATTACTGCATCAAATTATAATAATTATCACACTCTTTACCGCAGACCAAGAAACAGTCGTCTCATGATTCAAGTTGATGCAGTATAAGAAATTCAGATGGATCTCTGGATTGCTAAAGGAGCCATCTATTATATCAAGTGAGACACACTTCGTCGATTACTTTCAGCCTAGTCCTTTCTCTGTCTCTGTCACCCGTGTCAGACCGCACATGGGAAGGAAGATCGCTACATCATTCTCGCCTGCCAGTCTCCGAGCAACTCAGATTCCTCAAGATACTGAACAAATCATCCATAAACCCTTATTTCATAAATGACAGAACAGCTAACACAGATCCGCATTGCTTCTTGCTTTGATCTTTTTTCTTCTAAAAGACCTAAACAGCCTTTGCCCTGTTCTCCAATAAGATACAGTGGTGGGAAACATCAGAAGCTGCTTCTATGGCGGTTGAGAAGTCACCCTATTTGATAACATCTATCAAACAGAGCCTTGAGTGCTTCCAAGTTTCAGATGATAACCTTGTTAGAATCAATGGCTGGAAGTGACAAAGTAAAGCTGCTGCAGAGTTTCTTTGTGTCTTAGCTGTCCCCTGCTTCAAAGGCTACCACGTCATCAAGTATACAACCATTTGTAGCAAAAAGCTTTGTATATGAGCTCTCAAAAGCTGTTTCTTTTCCTTGGCTACAATGATCTTACTCCCAAGAACCTAACCAATGAGATTGTTTCACTAAGGCATGAGTCAAGTTATTATAGTTTATTGATGTGTCTAGGTTTTTGGTACTTGTTTATATATTTTTTATTATATTTTTCTCGATTATTTGTAGTTTTTCGTCCGTGTTTCAGGTATATAGGTGATTGAGCGCGTTAGGAACCATTGGCATGTGCATACTGGAATTTCAAGGGATTTTCATATCCATCTGAAGGGGTTAGAGCACAGAACGAACAACGGATCGAATCGAGACGCGAAGAAAAGGAAGAGAAAAAGAACCCATCGATCGATGGGTTTTTCAATCAAAACCCATCGATCGATGGAAGATCATGCCGGAGTTTTTAAACCCATCGATCGATGCTTTATAGCCCATAAACCCATCGATCGATGCTTTATAGCCCATAAACCCATCGATCGATGCATCCAATGTGTCCAGCTTCACCCACTTTCTCCACTTCACCTACTGCATCCACTCGTCTTTCATGATGAAATTGGAGCCTTTGTCGAAAAAGGAGGGTCCTTGGCCGATTATAAATAGGGAGGACGAGCTCCATAAGAAATCATCCATCTACACACCATCTTAGAGATCAAAACTTGAGAGAAAATAGATTTGTGAGTGTTTTTTCTAGTTTGAAGATTTGTTTGAGTTTGAAGTTTGTAGAAGAAGAAGAGAATCCCTTTCTCTTCCCAGAGAAGCTTCTAAACCCTCTTGTTTTCTTTATTTTCTTTTATAATGTCAATTATGAATTCTGTTTTTGGTTCCATGTGTGAGTAATCTACTAGTTAGGCTAGGGTGATTTAAAGGAATCCATGAATCAATGAAACTGATGTGTTAAAAAAGGGGTAAATCATTTGGTTCTTCATCTAGGTTGATCTTAAAGCTTGAATTAGAAGGTACACCTAGTTCATGATCATTAGGAAGTTCAACACACCAAAAGTGATAGTTAAACTCCTGAAAAGAATCTAGATGAGCAAGTCTTCGTAACCAACGAGAGTTGTTGTTATGGAACTTGTGAACAAATCGAACATGTTAAAATGCATGTTTAGAATTATGAATATGGCGAGAGTTGATATTTAAGATTCTAGAACATAGGATTTAGTACTGCGAGAGTAGGCTAAATTATTTAAGCTGTTTGAGTTCAAGAACGGTTCTAAAACATACCCCTTGTTTAATATTTGTTTCTCGATTTATGTCATTCCCGAGAATTACCCGATGCCTAACGTTTTAATCTATAATTTAAATTTCATTTCAATTTATTTACAAGTTGTGACAATTAAAAGCTACCAAACAAACAATCATTTTTGTTCTAGCTTGACTTTACTCTAATAGATTCATAGTGTAACCTTGGTCTCGTGGAAATTCGATCCCTAATACTACTGCGCACTACCGCACTTGCGGTTGGTTTTAGTGGTAAAACCTGAGGACATCAAGTTTTTGGCGCCGTTGCCGGGGACCAATAGCGTTACCTTTGGAACTAAGACTAGAGTCTAGTCTAGAACCTTATTTTTCATATTACTTATAAATTCTTTCTCGATTTTCTTGCTTGTATTTCAGGTACATGAACACGAGAAGCCGAAGTTCTGAAAACTTGGCGGTTGTTTCTAACGAAGAACTTGCAAGAATCGGAAGAGAGAACAACAGAAACAGAAGAAGAAACATGGCTGGAGTGCAAGACAAGCACGATGGACCCGGAAATGGGCAAAATTTTCCTATCGGTGATGAGCAAAACGCAGATAACACTGCAAATGCTGTCAACGCTGCTGCTGCCGCTGGAGTTTTCCGGCAATCTTTTCCTATTCCAGGACAGAGGCAAAATCAACCTCGTCCTATTGGATCTGTCGACACTCCGCACACATTCTATCACAATCGATCCGCGATACAACCTCCTCCTGTCAACAGGCAAGACTATGAGATCAAACCTCAAACGATAGCTCTGGTCAAACAGAGCATGTTCTATGGTCTCCCGTCCGAAAGCCCCATGGACCACATTGAGACTCTTGAAGAGATTTGTAGCACGACACGATCAAATGGAGTTCCCGCTGATTTTCTACGTTGTAAGCTGTTTGCATTTTCTCTGGGAGATAAGGCGATGAGGTGGCTGAAGTCTCTACCTCCAGGATCTATCACTACTTGGGAGCAATGCAGAGCTATGTTCTTGGACAAATTCTACACCAAGCACAAGACGGCTAGTTTGAGGAGTAAGATCACAAATTTTCAGCAAAATACCGCTGAGCCGCTGAGTGAAGCATGGGCAAGATTCAAGGAATATCAAAGAGAGTGTCTGTGAGAGACAAGGTTTCACTTCTTAGATTTAGGTTAGGTCAAGAGAGATGAATGAGAATCGTGGGCTGAATCCCGTAAATAAACTTGAAGAATGAATATGATTTTATTGATGAGTTGAAAGATGATGAATACAAAGGAATGTATCTTGAGATGATTACTAAAGAATACGTAATGCTTTTAATCCAGTACAAAAGTTGATATATGGAAAAGAGATCTTTTGTCTTTTATCTTCTCCGTCTTTATATAGTCTAGGTTTCGTTGGCAACCCTTCAACTGTTCTCCGAGATATTTGGCTTCAATTACGGAACTCGCTTTAGGCTCCTCTTTACCGAGTCTCTTAAGGTGTTAGCTCACTTTTTGTCGTGACCTCTGCTATGATGTCTCCCAGGTCCAGTCGTCAGCTCGGCTTTCAGCTCCCTTTGTTATGATGGGCTTATCGCGAACCCACATGCTAGCTCACGCTTATCGGTACCTCACCGAGGGTCATATTCGGTCCAACAGTTGCCCCAGCTTCGAATAAAATCCTTTGTCTCGAAGCTAGAATCTAGCTATCGATCTTATCTTTTCGTTAAGATAATGATTAGTTCTTATCCTATTTAGATTCAGCTTACTCGATCTAACGGTCTTTATTACGCTTTGGCAGAATCTACGGTTCAGATGGAGAGGGTTTGAAATGACTTTTCCGAATCTCGAGGTGATGGGATATAAAGCGGTGAACATTAACTGCTAGCCTCCCACTTTCTCCACGCCCGCTCGGTTTTCAAGGTAACTTCTCTCCTCTCTCTTTATTTTACTGCGATTTTTTATCTTCCTCGTTACTTTTCTCCGCAAATTCTCTCCCGAACCTTGCAATCGATTTTCTCCTTAACCTTCCCATACTATGGATCATCCGAAAGAAGGTTCCGAATCGGGATGCCTCCTCTGCTTCTGGAGCTAAACTACTGAAAGTTAAGCAAGAAGTCGGAGCCAAGATGAGGAAGGGGAAAAGACAGCCAGGGAGGCAATCGCGACCAGAGTTTCTAAACGGAAGAAGAAAGACGATTCTAGCGGAGCAGTCCTCACTCGCCGTTGCTGAAAAATCAAGACGGGTTAACCTCATGGTTCAAGCTCTCGCCAAAAGGAGCTTGGCGTGCCTGTAATTCGACGAAACCCCCGAGACCGCCCGAGGGTTGGTTCTGTTGCCACGAAGTACATCTCCAAGTCTCACTTGAGATTTCCTCTTCCGACCCTACTGCTTGATCTACTAGATCATTATCAGTTAGCCCTTTCCCAACTCTGTCCCTCGGTTATCCGGGTGATAAACGGCTTTATCACTAGGTCCAAAGAGGAGGGGTTAGCGCCGGTCTTACCGAACTTATGAGCCTCTTTTCCTGAAGGAAAGCCTCTAAGGAGGGTGGTACCGGACCTACTACCTCCTAGTCGTCCCAATCATGTTATCTTTAGATTCTCTAGTAGTGATGATGACTGGAGGAAGAAGTATTTTTACGCTAAAGTTGATCCTTCGACGGTTCCCGTGGGTCGGAACCTTAGGGTCACTTGGACTAATCCATCTGGTTAGGAATTCTAGGGATATGCTTTTTCCGCTTTATTCATTTATGGCCGAGTAACCTTTTGCTCTGATTTACTTGCAGAAATCGAAGATCCTCCAAGTTTCTACCAAGCTCACCAGAGCTCTTTACCGCAAGTTGCAGCAGAGTCCCTGCACTGGGTAGCCTACACCACTTCTAATAAGTGCAGCCAGATTCCCAGATACCTACAACGCCTCTTTCCAAGATCCCATTCCTGCTGAGAACCTTGAGAGTAAGTTCTTGTTCGAACCTTTTTAATGATTTTATCGCTTTGAAGTTTTAAACTTAAGGATTTCCATTGTTCCAGTTTCGCAGCGATTCAGTTGTATCGATCTCAACTGGTGCTAGTGCTTCGAACTGAAAAGTCTCAGCCAGGTGACATGACTCTGCGACCATCATTCCGTTCTAGGGGTAACCCCTCTAAAGCTGCTAGTGCTTCTCGTGGAAGCGACAGGAACCAAGGAGGATCGTTCCTTACCTCAATGAAGGAAGTTTTGGACGACGGAGGATCCAAACCTGTTGTCGAGACTACTCCAACTGAGGTTGTAGCTCAGGATGCTGCTCCTCTCCCTGAGGTCCAGGTGCCGGAGGCTGACTACCAGGTCTCAAGGGTACTTCTGAGGTCGAGCCGTCGAGACACAAGAGGCCCAGGACCGATCAGGGCGGAGCTCCCACCCGTTCTTCTTCCTCGTCCTCTAGAGGAGGGACTGTTGGGTGGAGCTTTACCCATTCAAAGCCTGGGTCGATCCTGGACGACTCTTGGGGCCTAGCTGCGATAATGAGGCACCTGAAGAGCGTGGGATGCCCCCTTCCAGCGCTCAAGGACCTGACTAACCGAGATGAGTATCTCGATATTGCTCACTGTATGGGTCAGGTACGTGATCTCTATCTGTTCTTTGCTTACATTCTTTGGAGACGATGATATATATTTTTTTGGATTTATTGCAGTTGGCTGGGGCTGTTAACTGGGCTCAGCTCAGGTTTGAGAATGCTCTGTATGCTGCCCCCAATGCTGGTGAACTTGCTGAGGTTACCGAGATGGTTAAGGCAGCCAAAGCCGATCTTGACCAAGCCCGGGTTCGAATTTCTGAACTCGAAGCCGAAGTGACGAGGCTAGGCTCGAAGGCCGATGCTCAGCAAGGAGAGATCGAGAATCAAAAGCTCGATATCCAGGTGAAGAGCAGGAGGATCAATGATTTGGAGGCTGCTCGAAAGATAGCTGAGCATCAAGTACGTGAGCTCATTGCCTCATCCCATGATAGCCAGAAGAACAAGGAAGCTGAAGTCAAGCTGGCTGTCAGGGAAGGGAAGAAAGAAGTCGCCGAAGCTTACGGCAAGATCCTGGTCTGTGTTAAGGAGAAGTTTGCTAGGAAGAAGGATGAGGTCAACGCCTTGGTGTACGCTCAGGAGCTCCAAGCTAATGCCGACCTCTTGAAGGATATGCTGAACAACAAGATCCAAAGCGTTGAAGAGGAGTACAACCAATTGGTGGCCTTATTACCAGAAGCGACAACTGCGTATGAGAAGGCTCAAGTCTCTGACTTCTCGGTCAGTAAGCTTCCTCTTCCCCAGATCTCGGAGAGTTCAGGTACTTTCGAGATTAACATGTTTAATCCATCCTTTTCTGGGGAGTATGGCTCTAATTTGGGTTTGATGGCTCCCGACTTAGCTCCAGTCGAGGCAGCTATAGGTGGTGATGGCAATGGGGTCGATGAGGGAGTTCCTGCCGGTGCTGGTGATCCGATTCAGGAAGAGAAGGAAGATTGAGAGCTACGGCTCTTTTAGCTTTATGTTTTGTGTTTTTAGGACTTCGGCCTAAGGGCTTTGTTTCGTTATGCATTATGACTTAGTGCCTGAGGAGGCCTTTAAACCTTAACACTTGCTGGATTTCAATAGTCTGGGGAGGCTTTTAAACCCTTTCTTATGTTTAAATCGTGGCTATTATTTCTGTTTTAAGTTTTTGAACTTAACCTCGTTTCATTTAATCATAGTGATTGCGAATCTCAGATGAGTTGCGTGCTGTCATCGTTGAGTCGGATTAGGACCTTCAGTCTTAATTTATGATAAGCATTTAGCTTAATGGATATTTGGTCGTGATAACCTTAAAGAGAAGTTCTTGATTTTAGCTCGGGGACCTGAGTCCGATTCGAAAGGTTCTGGGACCTGGTTGTTCAGGTTCGTAGGAACCTGGATTAAGATTCATAGGGACCTGAGTTAATTCGAAGGACTTCGAGGCCTTTGAAGTTTAACGGATGGAATTGAGGAATTTTGGGATTTTCCTGATTCTTTAGGATTTTAAGACCTTTCGATTTTGATAAGGGTTTTAAGACCTTTTGGTTTTGATTAGGATTCTAGGACCTGGTTGATTGTTAAGGATTTTGAGACCTTAGATTATGTTAAGGATTTTAGGACTTTGCTGATTGTTAAGGATTTTAAGACCTTTGGGTGTATTAAGGATTTTAAGACCGTTGGGTGTATTAAGGATTTTAAGACCTTTGGGTGTATTAAGGATTTTGAGACCTTAGGTTCAGGTTTTCAGGGACCTGAATGTATTCGAGATTGTTGAGCTTAGGTCCCGATTTAGGGGGACCTAAATTTTCTTGGAGGGTTTTAAGACCTTTGATGTTTATGAAACTGAATCAATCGTTTTATTAATATCAGATATCGGAGAATACATAATTCAGATTATTTAAACAATAACTATTTTTAGGCTAAGTGTTCGTGGTAACACCTGCCCCTTTGGCTTAGGTGAGGAGGTTGGTGAGAAGAGGTTGGGGCTGCACTCATGACGGAGTTGCCTACGTACCCAGTCAAGGTATCAAGCCAAACGTAGTTCAGGGGTTTTAGGTACCTAATGATAGTATCTTTTGAGGTTCGTGGCATTCCACGATCGGATTTCAGGTACCCCGGTTCGTACCTTCTGGAGTTTGTAAACTCCGGGTCGTACTATGTGGATAATTCGGTAGGGTCCTTCCCAGTTGGTTCCTAACTTTCCAGCTCCCGGTTCCTTTGTTCCTTCGAACACTTTCCTAAGCACTAGGTCCCCTACGGCGAACTGTCGGGGCCTTACTTTGGAATTGTAGTGTCGTGCCATTGCTTGCTGATAATTTTGAATGCGAAGCAAGGCTTGGTCTCGTCTTTCCTCGATCAAGTCGAGGCTATCCATCAGGAGCTGGTTATTAGCTGCGGGATTTGAGGTGCAGAGCTCCCGTCTGAGGCTACCTGCGGTGATTTCTGCTGGGACGACAGCTTCCATCCCATAAGCTAAGGAGAAGGGAGTTTCCTCTGTAGCTTTTCGTGGGGTGGTTCGGCAGGCCCATAGTACTTCGGGTAGTTTTTCCGACCAAAGCTCCTTTTGGGCTCCTAGGCGTTTCTTGAGGTTTGCTAAAACTGATTTGTTGGCGGCCTCCGCCTGTCCGTTCCCTTGAGGTCGCCGAGGTGATGAGAAGGTGAGGCGGATGTTCCATTTATCGCAGAAACTTTTGAAGTCGTGGATATGAACTGTCCTCCATTGTCGGTTACGATTTCAGATGGGACGCCATGCCTGCATACGATGTTTTTCCAAACAAATCCTTCGACCTCGAATCTGTTTATTTGTTGGAAAGCTTCGGCTTCAATCCATTTCGTGAAGTAGTCGGTTAGGACCAGGAGGTTTAGTAACTTCTTTCCTTTCCCTGAAGGTACTAATGGACCTATAATGTCCATAGACCACCTCATGAACGGATAGGGAGCTGATATGTTAGACAGCTTTTCCGCTGGTTGGTGTATGATCGGTGCATGCCTTTGGCATTTGTCGCACGATGAGGAGTAGACCTCACAATCTGCGATAATGGTAGGCCAGAAGTAGCCTTGTCTTTTATTCGATGGCTAAGGCTCTGCCTCCGGAATGGTTTCCACAGGAACCGTCGTGCATTTCCTTCATGAGTTTCATAGCTATTAGGCCGTGAACGCATTTTAGGTAAGGTCCGGAGACACTTCGTTTGTGGAGGGCTGACTCGATTATACAGTATCTTGCTGCTAAAGCTTTGAGTTTTCGAGCCTCCCACTTGTTGGGTGGAATTTTTCCCTCTAGGATGTAATCCATGATCGGTATTCTCCAGTCTTCTCTCCCTACAACTTTGTTGTGAAGAGAGGAAGGAGATTCCTGTTCGGGACCTGGTGCCGTGGTGCCCCCGGAGATATTCGTTGGAGTAGGTTCTAGGTTCTGAGGAATATCTCCAATTTCCTCGTTATCCCCTGCGGTTTGTGTAGCGTTCCTAGATGCGTTTTTAAGAGCGGTGCGGCTTCTTGTTTGGACTTTATAGACAAGTGGCTCCAAGGTCTGGATGGTGCCCCCGGAGGTACTCGTAGAGTTAGGCTCTAGGGAGTCTGAACTTCGGTGAGTACCTTCACTTTTGTCGTTGTTTTCCGGGTTTTGTGTTGCTTTCCTGGAGGTGTGCTTTCTAAAGCTGCGTGTTCTAGGTTTCGGGAACCAGAATGTCGTGAAAACTTGGGTAGCTACCGTCGGGAGGCTGTTATCCTCTATTTTTTCCTTTGGTTTGCTATCCATCTCAGCCTTGGTAGCTATGTCGATACTTGGCTTCTCGATTCCTTCCACGGGTATAATTCGTTTTACGAGAGGGTCGGATGTGGAAGCTAACGCGGCGAGCGCGTCTGCTGAGGAGTTCTCCCCTCGTGGGATCCTCGTTAGCTCGAACTTGTCAAACTGCTTTGTGAGGTTTAGGACGACCTCGAGGTATGCCCCCATTCTTTCGTCCCTTGTTTCGTATTCCCCGTGAAACTGGCTAGCTACCAGCTGCGAGTCGCTGTAGGCTTAGCTCGAATTCGAGGCTCGGGCGCAGCTTTAATCCAGCGATTAGTGCTTTGTACTCGGCCTCGTTGTTGGAAGCGTTAAATCCAAGTCTATAGGATTGTTCGATGGTTTCTCCGGCTGAGGAGGTTAGTCTTAAACCGACACCGGAGCCTTGCCTTGACGAGGCTCCGTCCACGTATAGGCTCCATTTCGGAACCCCTGTTTCCTGGTCTAGATGTTCGGATGCTAGCTCAATAACGAAATCGGCGAGGACCTGAGCTTTTGCTGCTGCTCGGGGTCTGTACTCGATGTCGCATCGCTGAGCTCTATAGCCCATTTGGCTAATCGTCCGGATTGGCTAGGCTATGCAGAATCGTCCGTAATGATTGTGAGGTCATTACGATGATCGAAAAGCGATTGGAAATAAGGTCGCAGCTTCCCGGCAGCTGTCACGACTGCTAGGGCTAGTTTTTCCATGGTGGGATATCTCGCCTCGGCGCCTATTAAGCTTTTGCTATTATAATAGACAGGTCTCTGTTCGTTTTGTTCCTCTCGTACTAGCACTCCGCTGACTGCAGCTGCCGACACGGCGAGGTACAGGTACAGTGGTTCTCCTACTACAGGTTTGGATAGTATCGGAGGTTCCGAGAGGTAAGCCTTCAGCTGTTTGAAGGCTTCTTCGCACTTTTCATCCCATAAGAACTTCTTATTATTTTTCAGAAGTTTATAGAATGGAAGGCATTTATCGGTGGACCTCGAGATGAATCGATTTAGTGTTGCGATCCGTCCGGTCAATCTTTGTACCTCTCTGGTCGCTTTTAGGTGATGGCATTTCCAGGAATGTCGCTATTTGTTTCGGTTGGCTTCGATGTTCTTTCGTTACGAGGTAACCTAGAATTCGCCGGATGGTACTCCGAAGGTACACTTAGCTGGGTTTAGCTTCATGTCGTATTTGTTGAGGATTTCGAAACATTCTCTTAGATGGGAGATGTGGTCCTCCCCCTTTGAGGATTTGACTAACATGTCGTCGATGTAGACTTCCATGGTTTTTCCGAAGTTGTCCAGCTTAACATTTTATTTACTAACCTTTGATAGGTAGCTCCCGCTTTTCAAACCAAACGGCATGACCTTGTAACAATAGGTTCCTCGCTCAGTTATGAATGCGGTTTTCTTGATCCTCGGATCCATCATAATCTGGTTATATCCTGAAAAGGCATCCATAAAGGACAAGAGCGGTGTCCAGCCGCTGTTTCACCAAACGATCGATATGAGGTAACGGGAAGCTGTCCTTAGGACAGGCTTTGTTTAAATCGGTGAAGTCTACACAGATTCTCCATTTCCCATTCTTCTTTTTTACTACCACTGGGTTAGCTAGCCAATCGGGGTATTGTACCTCTCGGATGGACCCGGCCTTTGTTAGTCGATCGACCTCGTCGTTGACAGCTTGGGCTTTTTCTAGACCTAGCTTACGACGTTTCTGTTTGATCGGTTTAAAAGTAGGGTCTACATTGAGCTTATGAGTGGTGACATTTGCATCTATGCCTTTCATGTCGCTGGTGGTCCATGCAAAGGTTTTGATATTCTGTTTTAGGAATTCGACGAGCTCCTTTTTGGTTTCGAGAGGTAGCTCGGATCCGATGCTCACCTGTTTCTCAGGATTTGAGTCGTCGATGCTAACTTTTTCGGTGAGGTTCTTAGGGGGACCTCGGATATTTCGTTGCATTTCGCGACTCTCCTGGATCTGTAATTGCTATTGGGGGGATTCTTTTATGATCTCGAATCCTCCCAGGTAACAGATCCTTGAAATTTTTTGGCTACCGTGTATGGTAGCTATTCCGTTGGTTGTTGGAAATTTCACGCATTGGTGATAAGTTGAAGCTACTGCTTTCATCTTATGAATCCAAGGCCTTCCGAGGATTGCGTGGAAAGGGGATGGTTTGTCGACAACTATGAAGTTGGTCATTTTCATGACTCCGCCAGCTATAATTGGGAGCTTAACTGTTCCCAATGAGGTGGCTGTTTCACCTGAGAAACCTACGAGGTTGGATTTCTTGTCGACAATTTCGTAGTCGTCTATTTCCATTCCCTTTAGTGCGTTGTAGAAAATAAGATCGACGGAGCTTCCGGTGTCGATCATGAGCTTAGGTACCTCGTACCCTGCTATATTTAATGTTATGACAAGGGCATCGTCATGAGGTCTATCGAAGTCTAATGTCTCACTCTCCCAGAAAGAGATCTTAGTGTTAGACTCAGGCTTGGTCGGTTTGGACTGAGTGTTTGACACAGCTTTCCGTACGTGACTTTTAATAGAGTTAACGGAGTCTTGACACACATCGGTCCAAGGATGTAATCGATCCTTGAGCCAGGGCTCGATTGGGGAGGTGGTTTACTCAAGAGGGCCTCGATTTGTAGGCTTTTTCCTTGTGGAAACTTTCCAAGGATCATATCGACTCTCTTTTTGGGAGCTGGGGGTGGTGAGTCTGTTTCTTTTTCAGGTGACCTCTCGCGTTTTTGAGAGCTATCTCTGGGACCTCTCTTCTGATAAGGTTGTGGCTTTTTGAGGTCCACATCTTTTATCTCTCCGGCTGCGAATTTAGCAGCCAGTTGTCGTTGGAGGTCCCAACATTCTTCGGTTGAATGTCCCTTTCGATCGTGGTAAGAGCAATGTTTGCTCTCGTCATAACCTTTGGACCAGGGGGCTTTAGCTGTCGCGGCGACAAGTTTTTCTTCCTTGTCTTCCTCGACTACGTAAGAATGTTCTCCCTGGGTCTGATTATTTCGGGGGCTACCTCTTTTGTGAGGTCCCTTTCCATCGGAGGCTTCGCCTTTCGGGTGATTCTGGGGTTTTCTGTGGAGCTTATCTAATGCTGCCATTTCCTCCTCCAAGGTAATGTATCTAGAGGCCTTATGGAGGGCGTCGTCGATAGTTGGAGGGGGATTTAGCGTTAGCTCCGAGAAGAAACCTGATTTATACCAGAGACCTCTCCTAAGAGCCTCAATGGCTACCTGATCGTTGGGGTTCGAGAGTTTAGTTCTTACTGCTCTGAACTTTTCGATGTAGACTCGCAGTGAGTCTCCCAGTCCTTGTCTGATCTTCCAGAGGTCAGCCTCAGACGCTTGTTTCAGGATGTGAGTTGAATATTGCTTCATAAAGGCGTTAGCCAATTGATCGAAACTGTCTATAGAGTTCGGCTCGAGGCTGGAGAACCATTCGAGAGCTGTTCCGATCAGGTTTTCGGCAAATGTTCTGCAATATCCTGCATCACACTCTTCCTTTGTGAAGTGAGCTTTAACGATAGCTAATCGGAAGGCTCTTAAATAGGCCTTTGGGTCCGCGTTCCCATCGTATTCAGGAATCTTAATTTTTCGAGTATCTCTTATGTAAGAGTTGGCAATTCTATCGGTGAACGGAGTTCCACGAGTCTCCTCAATTAAGCTCTCGATTTCGGGAGCTGAGCTCGTTACCTTGTGAACTTGAGCTCCCAATTTCTGGAGAGCTGCGTGGGTTCGCTCCATGTACCTGCGAATTGCGTCAGGTCCCTCGAAGGGAAGGACATTTGGGTCATTATCGGATACTCGGCGAGCAGGTTCCTGGTGAGACCGAGCTCGGTCGTCTTCCCAGCTAGCTGGCGAAATAGGTCGCTCATTGGTCCTTAGGCTCCGAGCGAGGTTAGTGCGGAGAGCTGCAGGATCAGCATCCGTCCTTTGGTATTCGTCTGTGCTTGGGGTTGAAACCCTAGCTTGAAACACTGAAGCTGATGTTCTGGCCCCGGACGGTATGTTGGTTCCTGCTCCAGACCTGGAAGGAGGTGGCGGTGGAGGCAAACGGGTGCTCCCACCGGTGTTTCGATCAGGCATGGAGCTAGTTGTAGCTACATTGCTCCCCATGGTGCTGGTGATAGGAGGGGTAAACGCAGGAGCTGTCCTAGCGCGAGGCGTTTGGAAAGCAGGTTCCTGCCCTTCTGCGCCTGGGCTATCAGGGGAGAAGTTCAGGCGCTCTCTAGGGAAGGAAGGGTCAGCTAACCGTTCGTGGAAAGTGACTCCTCTTCCCTGGTGGACGGACGGTTGGGTCGTTGCGGATCGAGATCTGGTTATCTCTTCGAACTGTTGCTGCCGTTCGGCTAACTGTTGCACCGTTCGCTCGGTCTCTTGAGCTTTGTCCACTAACTGGAGCATCATCCGACGGATCTCAGAAAGCTGATCTTCCGTTTGGTTCGGAGCAGATTGATGCGATGGGTTATTGAGGGCTGAGGACCCAGAGTTGGTCCCTCCGGAGGCTCTCGGGTTATTTGTCCCCGGAGCAGTGCGATTCGGTGAGCTATTGCTCTGGTTCGATTGATCGGGGTTAGATGGATTCGTTCCGTCTAATGGATTCATGCTTTAAGCTTTAGAGAAAGGGATTCGATTATTTGTCCCCACAGACGGCGCCAATTGTGAGAGACAAGGTTTCACTTCTTAGATTTAGGTTAGGTCAAGAGAGATGAATGAGAATCGTGGGCTGAATCCCGTAAATAAACTTGAAGAATGAATATGATTTTATTGATGAGTTGAAAGATGATGAATACAAAGGAATGTATCTTGAGATGATTACTAAAGAATACGTAATGCTTTTAATCCAGTACAAAAGTTGATATATGGAAAAGAGATCTTTTGTCTTTTATCTTCTCCGTCTTTATATAGTCTAGGTTTCGTTGGCAACCCTTCAACTGTTCTCCGAGATATTTGGCTTCAATTACGGAACTCGCTTTAGGCTCCTCTTGACCGAGTCTCTTAAGGTGTTAGCTCACTTTCTGTCGTGACCTCTGCTATGATGTCTCCAAGGTCCAGTCGTCAGCTCGGCTTTCAGCTCCCTTTGTTATGATGGGCTTATCGCAACCCACATGCTAGCTCACGCTTATCGGTACCTCACCTGAGGGTCATATTCGGGTCCAACAGTGTCCACATCATGGGTACTCAGATGAGAATATCCTCAACATCTTCTATGATGGAGCAAACTGGAACGTCAAAAACTCTCTCAACGCTGCCAGCAATGGAGACTTTATGACAAGAACCCAGGAGGAAGCTTACACATTGATAGAAAATCTTGCCACAAGCTCCAGCAACCAAAATGAAGAATATGATAGATCACGAAAAGGCGGAAACTCAGAAATCAAGAAGCTGGAAGAGATGAGCGCAAAGATCGATATGCTTATGCAAAGGGATCAAAGGGTTGTCAGTTCCATCGAGGAATATGGAGAAGGAGCATTTTTCTTCACCAATCAAGAACCACAGGAACAGCAGGCTGTAGTCAACTATGTGAACGGACAAAACCTTGAACATCAAGCTGCAGTGAATTACGTTGGTGGACAGAACTATGTGCAGAACGAGGGACTTAATCAAAACTATCCACATCAGTCAGGAGGACAAAGACTACAGTTTCAAACACAAGGACAACAGTTTCAACCACAAGCTTACAGACCAAACCAAGGACAGCAAGGATATCAAAACCAAAACTACGGGCAGAACCGACCTTTTGGACAGAGCTTGGGACAAAACCGATATCAGAACTCTAATTACAACCAAGGAGGATTTCAACAGAAGCAACCTTTCAATTCTTTTCAACCAAAGAATACAACACAGTTTCAAACCGGGGAAAGCTCTGTTCCGGCTGCTAAAGAGTCTAAGCTTGAGTCAATGCTCCAACAATTGATGCTCAACCAGCAAAAGACAGCTTCTGAAATAAACACAAAGGTCGATAACATCAATGTGAAGGTTGATACCATGTTCCAAGACATGAACAACAAATGGGAGTCTCTTTCAGCACATGTCAAGAAGTTAGAGACTCAAGTCGCCCAAACTGCTGAAGCTGTCCAAAGACCTACTGGAGTTCTTCCTGGAAGAGGTGAACACAACCCAAGGAATGAATATGTGAACGCTATCACTCTAAGGAGTGGGAAGGAGCTGGTTTCTAAAGAAAAGAGAAGCATGCCCGCTGACGAAAAAACTGTGCAGATTGAAGAACCCACTGAGGTACAAGCTGAAGAGGCGGAAGCTGCTGAAAACATACCGCCTATGGTTCGAGTATACACCCCTAAGCTGCCCTACCCGGTGAAACAGAGGAAATCTCGCAGAGATTTGGAGGCAGCTAAGTGCAAAGAGATGGTGAGCGAGTTGAATGTGAAGCTCTCGTTTGAAGATGCTGTTGAAATGATGCCTGCTCTGAAGAGATATGTCAAGAGCTTGGTGACTAACAAAGCCTTACCTAAGGAGAATGTTATGTCTATCTCCAAAAGATGTAGCACACTACTTCAGAATAGAGCACCTGAGAAGATGGAAGATCCTGGGAGTTTTGTGTTATCATGTGAGATCGAAGGAGCTGTATTCGAGAAATCTCTCTGCGACTTGGGATCTAGTGTGAACCTGATGCCATACACTGTGGCACAGAGGCTTGGTCTCACAAACTTCAGGTCAACAAAAATCCAGCTAGTCTTCGCAGATCGCTCAGTAAGACATCCCGTCGGAGTTATTTTAGACATCGATGGGGTGATCGGAAACCATAGAATTCCTGCAGACTTTGTAGTGCTGGAGCTCGATCAGGAGCCAAAGGACCCTCTCATTCTGGGACGTCCATTTCTGGCCACAGCAGGAGCTATCATCGATGTAAAGAAAGGGAAGATAGATCTCCATCTGGGAGACATAATCATGAAGTTCGAGGTGAATAAGATGCTGAAAAGACCCACACTGGATGGACACACGTTCTCCATCAATCATGCCTCAGAAGATGATGATGAATATGATGAAGTAACTAAAGAGCTGCTGAGAGATGACCCCCTAGAGATTGCTCTTACTCTAGCTGAGAGTGAGCACGGGTATTTAAACGAACACACTGCCGAATTTGTCAAGATGCTTGATTCCGGTTTCCAAACAAAACACGAAGTAGCTTCTATGAGCCTTGAAGAGGAAGAATCACCAACACAAAAAGCTACTACAGACCACCTTAACCCCTGGAGCGAACTAAGAGCCCCAAAGATAGAACTCAAAACCCTCCCAGCTGGGTTAAGGTATGCATTTCTTGGCCCTAAGTCAACTTACCCTGTTATCATAAATGCTGATTTGAATAATGCTGAGACTGCCTTACTTCTATGTGAACTAAGAAAGTACCGTAAAGCAATAGGCTATTCACTAGATGATATTCCTGGCAATGATGGATACGCACCCGAAGGAGAAAATGTCTCTCGCGGAGAACCACCTCGAGCTTAGAGCACACCGAAAGTCAAGCTAATGACTGTAAACAAGCGCTTAGTGGGAGGCAACCCACTGGTAAGTGTGAATTAGAATTAGTTTTCATCTCGATTTAAAAAAAATCAAAAAAAAAAAAAACCTCTCCATCGATCGATCCAAACCGGATCGATCGATCACTAAGATGGTTCAATGCGTAACAAAGTGATCGATCAATTAGGTAATCCCATCGATCGATGCGGATACCCAATCGATGGAGCGAACAAAATCTCAGAAGCCTTTTTATAAACACATCGATCAATCCGTATTTGTACTAAAATGCATCGATCGATCACTAAGATGGCCCAATGCGTAACAAATTGATCGATCGATCGGGATATCCAATCGATCGATATGGATACTCAATCGATGGATCGAACAAAATCTCGGGAGCCTTTTATAAACGATCGATCGATCACTAAGATGGTTCAATGCGTAACAAAGTGATCGATCAATTAGGTAATCCCATCGATCGATGCGGATACCCAATCGATGGAGCGAACAAAATCTCAGAAGCCTTTTTATAAACACATCGATCAATCCGTATTTGTACTAAAATGCATCGATCGATCACTAAGATGGCCCAATGCGTAACAAATTGATCGATCGATCGGGATATCCAATCGATCGATATGGATACTCAATCGATGGATCGAACAAAATCTCGGGAGCCTTTTTATAAACGCATCGATCGATCACTAAGATGGTTCAATGCGTAACAAAGTGATCGATCAATTAGGTAATCCCATCGATCGATGCGCAAAGGGAAACAGAATTATAAGGCAAAACCCGACCTTTTTGGATCAAAACCTCAGAACTCTCATCCCCTCCGATTTCCCCTAAAATTCAACCCCCCTTTTTCTCTCTCTATAATCATCCGATTTGAACAATTTTGGGCTCTATTCCACTTGATTTTTCGAGCTCTACCCGATTCCTACACTCGTTTTCACCCTAAGACAGGTATACTCCGCGAATCTCCACATTCTCAAATCGTGTTCTTGAGCAATTTTTTGGGTTTTGTGAATTTCTTATTTCGTGTTGATTCCTTGATCAAATATGCATGAAACAGATGTTTAAACATGGAATAGAACACAATTTGCGTGATCTAAAAACTGTGCAGATTGAAGAACCCACTGAGGTATTAAGCTGAAGAGGCGGAAGCTGCTGAAAACATACCGCCTATGGTTCGAGTATACACCTAAGCTGCCCTACCGGTGAAACAGAGGAAATCTCGCGAGATTTGAGGCAGCTATGCAAAGAGATGGTGAGCGAGTTGAATGTGAAGCTCTCGCTTGAAGATGCTGTTGAAATGATGCCTGCTCTGAAGAGATATGTCAAGAGCTTGGTGACTAACAAAGCCTTACCTAAGGAGAATGTTATGTCTATCTCCAAAAGATGTAGCACACTACTCAGAATAGAGCACCCGAAGATGGAAGATCCCGGAGTTTTGTGTTATCATGTGAGATCGAAGGAGCTGTATTCGAGAAATCTCTCTCGACTTGGGATCTAGTGTGAACCTGATGCCATACACTGTGGCACAGAGGCTTGGTCTCACAAACTTCAGGTCAACAAAATCCAGCTAGTCTTCGAGATCGCCAGTAAGACATCCCGCCGAGTTTTTGACATCGATGGGGTGATCGGAAACCATAGAATTCCTGCAGACTTTGTAGCACTGGACAGATCGAACAACATTGCTTGGAACTACCTGGATGTCATTTCTCTAGTAAGCAAAGAGTTCATAGCTGGTCCCTACCGAGGATCGATCGGGATATCCAATCGATCGATGCGGATACCCAATCGATGGATCGAACAAAATCTCGAGCTTTTATAAACGCATCGATCGATGCAGCGGAAACAGAATTATAAGGCAAAACCCAACCTTTTGGATCAAAACCTCGAACTCTCATCCCTCCGATTTCCCCTAAAATTCAACCCCCCTTTTTCTCTCTCTATAATCATCCGATTTGAACAATTTTGGGCTCTATTCCACTTGATTTTTCGAGCTCTACCCGATTCCTACACTCGTTTTCACCCTAAGACAGGTATACTCCGCGAATCTCCACATTCTCAAATCGTGTTCTTGAGCAATTTTTTGGGTTTTGTGAATTTCTTATTTCCGTGTTGATTCCTTGATCAAATATGCATGAAACAGATGTTTAAACATGGAATAGAACACAATTGTCTGTGATTAACGAGTTTGGAACATGATTTGAGATGATTTAGGGATTGAGAATTTTTTTCAATTTGGGTGTTTTATCACAACTCGATTTCGCCTTTCATTTGCATGTTGATTTGAGTTCTTAATTGATTATAACCATGTTGAGAGCAAATCGTTGTTGAAATACATATTGGAATGATGAACTTGGGGAATGAACTGATTATGGATTGATGTTCCTTAGCTGAGTCGCTAGTGTTTACTGAACTCGTGTTAGTATTGTGCTGCTTTGAAAAACATATACTGCATACTCACTTGTTTCAAAGATTCTATTTTGTAGAGAATGAAGCGCACGAAAGCATCAGCAAAGAAGAACACACAAGAAGAGGGTTCGTCTCAGCGAGAGAAGCAAAGGCCAAAGAAGTGGGATAAGTCTGATACCACCCACTACAACAACATGAAGAAGGTAGCCGCCCGCTACACAACTAGCATGTCTTGAGACGATAACAATATTAGGAATCAAATCAGACATTGAAGGGCTGTTCCGAACATGGGTCTAGGCCAACTATGCAACCTCAACGAACCCACTTATCCGAGTTGGTACGCCAGTTCATAGCATCCGCGATACGCCAGCCATCCCGATGATAGCCATCGAAGGTTTTCGGCATTCGTAGTGCAGAAAGTATACTTTGAGGTATCTTTCACGCACTCATGGACTATTTGGATTGAGTGCGGGAGAGGACATCTGGTCTTTATTGGACTTCAGAGCTGTTGAACTTCGGGAAACGATTGGCAATGTGGGTTTATAGATCTTCTCGTGCAAAGGAGTCACTTATCCGAACCCAAGACTGAGATATGCCACACGCCTCATTGGCTCATTGCTATACGGGACAACCACAGCCGCATCAGTCACGCAATGGGAGTTGTGCCTCCTGTACCAAGGTGTGAGGCATTTGCTACCGGTATTTGGAAACTCTACATTCCCACCTGCTACTGCCTTCAACATGGGAGCAGTGCTGGCTGCAAACTTAGCAGGATACAGAAAGTAACCAAATCCAAGAGCAGTGCACGTGGATTTGGTGCGTGATTACCGGATCCTTACACATGTGGGTGTAGACTGCGAGAAAAATCAGGTAGCACTGGACAGATCGAACAACATTGCTTGGAACTACCTGGATGTCATTTCTCTAGTAAGCAAAGAGTTCATAGCTGGTCCCTACTCGAGGATCGATCGGGATATCCAATCGATCGATGCGCAAAGGGAAACAGAATTATAAGGCAAAACCCGACCTTTTTGGATCAAAACCTCAGAACTCTCATCCCCTCCGATTTCCCCTAAAATTCAACCCCCCTTTTTCTCTCTCTATAATCATCCGATTTGAACAATTTTGGGCTCTATTCCACTTGATTTTTCGAGCTCTACCCGATTCCTACACTCGTTTTCACCCTAAGACAGGTATACTCATGAATCTCCACATTCTCAAATCGTGTTCTTGAGCAATTTTTTGGGTTTTGTGAATTTCTTATTTCCGTGTTGATTCCTTGATCAAATATGCATGAAACAGATGTTTAAACATGGAATAGAACACAATTGTCTGTGATTAACGAGTTTGGAACATGATTTGAGATGATTTAGGGATTGAGAATTTTTTTCAATTTGGGTGTTTTATCACAACTCGATTTCGCCTTTCATTTGCATGTTGATTTGAGTTCTTAATTGATTATAACCATGTTGAGAGCAAATCGTTGTTGAAATACATATTGGAATGAT
Organism: Brassica carinata; assembly: GCA_016771965.1. Taxonomy (NCBI): domain Eukaryota; kingdom Viridiplantae; phylum Streptophyta; class Magnoliopsida; order Brassicales; family Brassicaceae; genus Brassica; species Brassica carinata. The sequence goes on along the minus strand of CM028697.1, from coordinate 4,681,736 downwards.
GAACTTGGGGAATGAACTGATTATGGATTGATGTTCCTTAGCTGAGTCGCTAGTGTTTACTGAACTCGTGTTAGTATTGTGCTGCTTTGAAAAACATATACTGCATACTCACTTGTTTCAAAGATTCTATTTTGTAGAGAATGAAGCGCACGAAAGCATCAGCAAAGAAGAACACACAAGAAGAGGGTTCGTCTCAGCGAGAGAAGCAAAGGCCAAAGAAGTGGGATAAGTCTGATACCACCCACTACAACAACATGAAGAAGGTAGCCGTTCCGGCTACACAACTAGCATGTCTTGAGACGATAACAATATTAGGAATCAAATCAGACATTGAAGGGCTGTTCCAGAACATGGGTCTAGGCCAACTATGCAACCTCAACGAACCCACTTATCCGGAGTTGGTACGCCAGTTCATAGCATCCGCATACGTCAGCCATCCCGATGATAGCCATCAGGAAGGTTTTCTGGCATTCGTAGTGCAGAAAGTATACTTTGAGGTATCTTTCACAGACCTCTGCGGACTATTTGGATTGAGTGCAGGGGAGAGGACATCTGGTCTTTATTGGACTTCAGAGCTGTTGAACTTCTGGGAAACGATTGGCACAGGGGTTTATAGATCTTCTCAGGCAAAGGAGTCACTTATCCGGAACCCAGTACTGAGATATGCCACACGCCTCATTGGCTCATTGCTATACGGGACAACCACAGCCGCATCAGTCACGCAATGGGAGTTGTGCCTCCTGTACCAAGGTGTGAGGCATTTGCTACCGGTATTTGGAAACTCTACATTCCCACCTGCTACTGCCTTCAACATGGGAGCAGTGCTGGCTGCAAACTTAGCAGGATACAAGGGGAAAGTAACCAAATCCAAGAGCAGTGCACGTGGATTTGGTGCAGTGATTACTCGGATCCTTACACATGTGGGTGTAGACTGCGAGAAAAATCAGGTAGCACTGGACAGATCGAACAACATTGCTTGGAACTACCTGGATGTCATTTCTCTAGTAAGCAAAGAGTTCATAGCTGGTCCCTACTCGAGGATCGATCGGGATGGTCCTTACGTCTACGTATTCCAGGACCGAGCGAAGAAAACACTCTACTGCCACCTGCCTCAGATCGGCCTTACTGCTCTACTTTCAGAGGCTGCAGTTGAGTTTCTACCCCCTGCTACCGCACTAGTAGACAAGCCATCCTTCTTCACGCCAAAATATCAGAGCAAAGGCAAGGCCGTGGATGATGAAGAAGGAGAAGATGAGGCTGCACAAGCCATTACAGATGATTCACAACCCCATCAGCTACTCTCATCAAACTCCAGCTAGTACAAGCTGCAAGAGCTTCCACCGAACGCCACTTTGTGCTAACAACAACATTGGAGAGATCAGAGCATCAAGACAAACAACGACATGCTACACAAGATCTGGGCTGCCATTTCACGTATCAAGCCATGTCGTTGCCAAAAGGATGATGTAGTTCATCGGGACAACTCTCCATCCAGCTCTGGTTCGGGTTCGAGTGGTACACACAGGGAAAGAAAGAGGTCCAAGAGACCCGAAGATGCAGGAACATCTGGAGCAAGAGACGAGGAGTAGGAGCTATCACCGGCCAGTATTGTCATTTGATTTCCGACAGCGCTATTTTATTTTCATTTCTATTCTAACGTTTTATGGTTTTATTTTCTGTTGTCACACCAGGGACGGTGTAAACTAAGTCTGGGGGAGGGTACTTGTCATAGTTCCATTTAGGAATCTGCCATAACTTTTTCGGTTAATTTTGAACTTAGTTTTTTTTTATTATTATTATTTTTTAATTATGAGTTCGTATTTCTTTTACATGGTTTCTTCGTTTTATTTGGTTGTGTTTTGAGTAGTTTTTAATTCGTATTTAGCTTTGCCTTGCTAAATAAACCAAATAACTAATATCTGAGTACCATTCTTTCAGCTATCAACTACAGGCTGTGAAACATGGAAAAGCCACAAACATTGATCAACCAACAACATCCATGCTTTTAAGAATGTTCAAAGGATCCAAACTGACTGACCACTCAATCTACTCAAATTTTCTCATCTTGGGGCTTGGTATACACTAGATCGGAATCCCTCTTCAGGACTAAAAGACGAAGTCTGTATCGGTCTGGCTCCCCTCTCTTTCCCCTTCGAAAAAAATAATAATAATAAATAGAAGATGCTAATAATATGGGATAAAGGTCAAAAAGAAGTGATCAGGGCTTAGTGGCTGCAACCATTAAGACTTGAATCATGGAAGCCTGTCAAAAAAAAAAAAAATCTCAGTCAATTAAAAAAATAAAATGATACCCTTGAAATAAAGGGAGACATTGACTGAGTGGAGCGAGAAGAAAGGGAGGAAATGAGCCAGAAAAGACCAATCGCGTAATCAAAAACCTGAACGAGTAAGAATCCATGTGTCTTTTGATCGATACCCCCATGATGAGACCACACCTTAAATCTAAAAAAGGTCGGCAATGGAAACTTTGGATACTTCTTATAAGCTGTGGGCTGAAAATGGTCGAGAGATAAGGTTGGGGTCGAATTACGTGGAGTTCCTTCTAAATGTTGGTGCTAACTGATGTGGTTTAATACCAAAGGATGGTGAAGATGGTTGTTTGCAGGTTAACTGATGTATGTCTTTGCTTGAGGACAAGCAAATGTTCAAGTCTGGGGGAATTGATGTGTCTAGGTTTTTGGTACTTGTTTATATATTTTTTATTATATTTTTCTCGATTATTTGTAGTTTTTCGTTCGTGTTTCAGGTATATAGGTGATTGAGCGCGTTAGGAACCATTGGCATGTGCATACTGGAATTTCAAGGGATTTTCATATCCATCTGAAGGGGTTAGAGCACAGAACAAATAACGGATCGAACCGAGACGCGAAGAAAAGGAAGAGAAAAAGAACCCATCGATCGATGGGTTTTTCAATCAAAACCCATCGATCGATGGAAGATCATGCGCCGGGAGTTTTCTTTTAAACCCTTCGATTGATGCTTTATAGCCCATAAACCCATCGATCGATGCATCCTCGCTGTGTCCAGCTTCACCCACTTTCTCCACTTCACCTACTGCATCCACTCGTCTTTCATGATGAAATTGGAGCCTTTGTCGAAAAAGGAGGGTCATTGGCCGATTATAAATAGGGAGGACGAGCTCCATAAGAAATCATCCATCTACACACCATCTTAGAGATCAAAACTTGAGAGAAAATAGATTTGTGAGTGTTTTTTCTAGTTTGAAGATTTGTTTGAGTTTGAAGTTTGTAGAAGAAGAAGAAGAGAATCTCTTTCTCTTCCCAGAGAAGCTTCTAAACCCTCTTGTTTTCTTTATTTTCTTTTATAATATCAATTATGAATTCTGTTTTTGGTTCCATGTGTGAGTAATCTACTAGTTAGGCTAGGGTGATTTAAAGGAATCCATGAATCAATGAAACTGATGTGTTAAAAAAGGGGTAAATCATTTGGTTCTTCATCTAGGTTGATCTTAAAGCTTGAATTAGAAGGTACACCTAGTTCATGATCATTAGGAAGTTCAACACACCAAAAGTGATAGTTAAACTCCTGAAAAGAATCTAGATGAGCAAGTCTTCGTAACCAACGAGAGTTGTTGTTATGGAACTTGTGAACAAATCGAACCTGTTAAAATGCATGTTTAGAATTATGAATATGGCGAGAGTTGATATTTAAGATTCTAAAACATAGGATTTAGTACTGCGAGAGTAGGCTAAATTATTTAAGCTGTTTGAGTTCAAGAACGGTTCTAAAACATACCCCTTGTTTAATATTTGTTTCTCGATTTATGTCATTCCCGAGAATTACCCGATGCCTAACGTTTTAATCTATAATTTAAATTTCATTTCAATTTATTTACAAGTTGTGACAATTAAAAGCTACCAAACAAACAATCATTTTCGTTCTAGCTTGACTTTACTCTAATAGATTCATAGTGTAACCTTGGTCTCTGTGGAAATTCGATCCCTAAATACTAATGCGCACTACCGTGCACTTGCGGTTGGTTTTAGTGGTAAAACCTGAGGACATCATTTATCAACATCACATCATCAAGAACAACGAGAACTTTCAGATCCTGCAATCTCTCCTTTACCAAACCTAATCATGCATCTTCATATAATTTTCCTTGAACCTATATTTTCTCGGGTGTATAGAATGAGCTTATATTCTTGGAAAAGTTACATTGCACAGAATCAGAAAATCTAACTACATTACAATTTTACAATACCTACGCAAGGCTTAACCTCATTCCTTTCCTGCTCCTTGTCTCTGCATCCTCATCACGTCCTGATTCTTCTTCTTCTCCAGTTTCGTTCCCGTCAATAATATAACGAGGGACCTCCAAAAGTTGTGCATTGGTTTAGACAGAAAGAATCTTCAAATGTATACAGACGGTCTTCATATCCATATCGATAGTGAGGCCATTCTGTTCACCTCAACAAGATCGCATCAAGAAATTTTCATCCTCTTCATCATCGTAGTGATCATTATCAAAGAGCTTAGCCTCTTTCGTTTCCTGCTCCTAGTCTCTGCATCCTCATTACGTCCAGGTTCCTCTCCATCTTGAATGGTATCTACATCATCCTCAACGTCATCATTATCATCACCATCACCTACTTCATCATCTTCATCCTCAGTACCTTCACCTTCATCAAAACTCTCATCTTCGTCACCACGACCATCATCATTATCTGTATTTTCACCATCCCTCAAAAGTTGTACACCGCAGGCTTTTATTTCCCAGTTCTCATAACAGACTTCGAACTGAAACATAAGACTGCTGAAAGTGGCTTCAGGGAAATCCTGGTCTAGACAGAAAGAATCTTCGAATGTATACAGATAGTCTTCAAATCCATATAGATAAGGCATATCGTGCTTGTTTGATCCATATGAGACAGTGAGGCCATTCTGCTCCCCCATGAAGTTACAAGACACACGCATCACTAAATTCTCATCCTCTTCATCATCCTCACGGCTATCATAGTCTCTTGACAGCAAGATGCAAGTTTTGAATCTTAAGGATGCAGGAAGAGACCTTGGAGTTATATTAATTGTTAGGGATTATGAATATGGCGAGAGTTGATATTTAAGATTCTAAAACATAGGATTTAGTACTGCGAGAGTAGGCTAAATTATTTAAGCTGTTTGAGTTCAAGAACGGTTCTAAAACATACCCCTTGTTTAATATTTGTTTCTCGATTTATGTCATTCCCGAGAATTACCCGATGCCTAACGTTTTAATCTATAATTTAAATTTCATTTCAATTTATTTACAAGTTGTGACAATTAAAAGCTACCAAACAAACAATCATTTTCGTTCTAGCTTGACTTTACTCTAATAGATTCATAGTGTAACCTTGGTCTCTGTGGAAATTCGATCCCTAAATACTAATGCGCACTACCGTGCACTTGCGGTTGGTTTTAGTGGTAAAACCTGAGGACATCATTTATCAACATCACATCATCAAGAACAACGAGAACTTTCAGATCCTGCAATCTCTCCTTTACCAAACCTAATCATGCATCTTCATATAATTTTCCTTGAACCTATATTTTCTCGGGTGTATAGAATGAGCTTATATTCTTGGAAAAGTTACATTGCACAGAATCAGAAAATCTAACTACATTACAATTTTACAATACCTACGCAAGGCTTAACCTCATTCCTTTCCTGCTCCTTGTCTCTGCATCCTCATCACGTCCTGATTCTTCTTCTTCTCCAGTTTCGTTCCCGTCAATAATATAACGAGGGACCTCCAAAAGTTGTGCATTGGTTTAGACAGAAAGAATCTTCAAATGTATACAGACGGTCTTCATATCCATATCGATAGTGAGGCCATTCTGTTCACCTCAACAAGATCGCATCAAGAAATTTTCATCCTCTTCATCATCGTAGTGATCATTATCAAAGAGCTTAGCCTCTTTCGTTTCCTGCTCCTAGTCTCTGCATCCTCATTACGTCCAGGTTCCTCTCCATCTTGAATGGTATCTACATCATCCTCAACGTCATCATTATCATCACCATCACCTACTTCATCATCTTCATCCTCAGTACCTTCACCTTCATCAAAACTCTCATCTTCGTCACCACGACCATCATCATTATCTGTATTTTCACCATCCCTCAAAAGTTGTACACCGCAGGCTTTTATTTCCCAGTTCTCATAACAGACTTCGAACTGAAACATAAGACTGCTGAAAGTGGCTTCAGGGAAATCCTGGTCTAGACAGAAAGAATCTTCGAATGTATACAGATAGTCTTCAAATCCATATAGATAAGGCATATCGTGCTTGTTTGATCCATATGAGACAGTGAGGCCATTCTGCTCCCCCATGAAGTTACAAGACACACGCATCACTAAATTCTCATCCTCTTCATCATCCTCACGGCTATCATAGTCTCTTGACAGCAAGATGCAAGTTTTGAATCTTAAGGATGCAGGAAGAGACCTTGGAGTTATATTAATTGTTAGGGATCCTGAAGTAGCTTGGTGAGTGAAGTCTGCAGGCACTTCTACACCCGCTACAAGCGCGGATTCGCAATCTGATGTCCGGATAAGATTTTTCCATTTTCGATATGGGTGGAAATAGTCCAATATTCTGCCATAAGAATCACTTTCGTATTCTTCTTCTTCACCATCATCATCAGTTTCATAATCATCACCATCACCATCACTTTTGTATTCTTCTTCTTCACCATCATCATCACCATCATCAGCATTATTATCATCATTATAATTATCTGCATTTTCATTAGTAATACAATGAGGCACTTCCAAAAGTTGTACACCGCAGCCTTTGATATTCATGTTTTCATGATGGAGTCTGAACACAAAAGAAAGCTTTCTGAAAGTGGTTTCTACAGTTTCAGGGCACTCCTGGTTTAGACTAAAAGAATCTTCAAATATACACAGACGGGCTTCAGGTCCATTGATATATGGCATATGATGGAGCTGGTTTGATCCATATTCCACGGTGAGGTCATTCTGTTTACCGCTGACACTACAAGACACAGTACCCAAACGAGAGTGTCTTGACAGCAAGATGCAAGCTCTGAATCTGATGGATGAAGGCAGAGGTGTTGGAGTCAAATTGATCATTAGGGAATCTGAAGTAGCTCGGTGAGTGAAATGTGCAGGCACTCTTCTACCAGGTAAGACCGCATATTTGCAAGCTGATGTCTCGATGAGATTTCTCGCTTCTTGATTCAGGCTGAAGCAGTTGGCAAAGTGTAGACAAATATTTGGATTCTGAAAAGAAGAGTTTATTCTCCTCAAGGATTCACAACCGTGTGCATTAATAGATATAAGGGAAGCTGGAAGCGGTGGAAGTGCTCGGAGATTTCCGCATTCTGTGATGTCAAGCTTACTTAGTCCAGAGAGACGTCCAATGCAATCTGGAATAGTCATCAAACCAACACAACGTAAACGTAATGACACTGGAGATGTAAAAGCCTTCTTGGGTAGACATATCTGAAGTCTGATCGTAATTCCCAACTGTTTTTCAAGTCAGGTCCCCACTTAATAACTGCTGCAAATAATTTTAAACCATATTCATCATCATAATCACCTTCGCCATCTTTACGCAGAACAAGAAACTCCAGATTCTCCAACTTGGAAATGTTTGGAGATATAGTTTTCAGCTTCTTGCATCCATACATAATTAGTTTACGGAGACGAAATAGCTTCTCAATCCATGAAGGAACCTCTTCTATCCTTGTCTTGCACAACACCAACTCTACAATGCTGTCTGGAACATTAGGGAACTCCTTGAGGTTTCTACAGTCTGACATATCCAATTGATAAAGACAAGACCAAGTTCTCATTGATAATGGCACTTCCTCCATCGCAGTATGGGTCAGCCTGAGTTCTTTCAAACTCGAACAACCACTGAGTCTTTCCAAACTCGAGAAAACACTGAGTGCTTTTAAACTCTGGCAACCACTGAGGGATAATACCTCGAGATTGATTAACCTACTGATAGAAGAGGGGAGCTCCTTCAAAAGCCAGCACCCAAAAAGATAGAATTTTTTAAGCTTGGTGGCGTTGCCAATAGAGCTTGTGATCTCTAACAAACTTCTGCAGCCCCTGAGAACTAATTCCTCAAGACTCGTTGCATTTGAGAGATCTGGAATCTCTTTCAGATACCAAGATCCACTCAAATTCATCAGCTTGAGGCATTGGAGAGGCTATACTAAGGAAAAAAGAGAAGAAAGATAAGTTTTAGAAAAATAACTAATAGCGCTTTACATGAAATACAATACATGAGAAAAGAATTGCTGGATATTCTTACTTGGATTCCCTCCCAAAGCTTCTCAAATCCGCTGTGTTTCATGATAAGTTCGACAAGAAACTCGGCAGAGAACTTGGAAGGCCAAAACCTCAATGGACAGAAGTTCCAACGTAGCAATCTGAGTTTTTCGGGAAGACAGGTGAGGCCCTCGAGTATGCATAAGTTTTTAGAGTTGACTGTTAGAAACTGGAGAGTATTCATCCCTTCGAAAGCGCTTTTTCTTATATGGATTTCCTCGCTCTGATCTGAAGCATCCAACATTATTCCCAGAACTTCTCCAGTAACCTAGAATACATTATTTTAAAAAGAACTAATAAATCTCAGCTTGAAAAAAGAGGAGTACAGATGTAAGAATAAATACTTACAGTATTTTCATCAAGTAAATCAGAAATATCCTTGGCATCCATCAAGAACCGTCGATCTTTCAAAGACTGTTTCTTGACAATTTCTCTACCCAATTGTTGCAGTAAACTATGCATCTTTACGTATCTATTGTTATCTATAGATATAAGAGATTTATCAGCTAAGACATCAAGCCCATGGTCAACGTCCAAACCACTTTTTTCAAGACACCTCTTAACGCTATCAACCTCGCAGTTGAAACAAGAAAAGAAACATGCAATATGCAGGAAAAGAGCTTTATCTTTATCACTTAAGGCGTCATAGCTAAATCTTAGAGTTGATTCAATTTCTCTGTCAAGGCTAGACCTGAGCCTTGGTAGTGCGTTTATCCAGTAGTCCATGGACATTCCTCGTAGATACGACCCCATAACTCTCAGTCCTAGAGGAAGATTACCAGCAAGCCAAGTAACTTCCCAAGCAAGCGCTTCAAAACCATAATCTGGAGAGTGTTGACCGAAAGCATAGTGGCAAAAGATCTGAAGAGACCACTACAAACAGCGATATTCTGACGGACATTCCGACGGAAAATGAAATCCTCGGAATATACCGAGGAATTTCCGAGGAAATTCCGAGGAAACACAAAATTGGGTTTCCTCGAATTTCCTCGAATATACCGACGGAATTCCGAGGAAACTACAGTCCGTCGGAATATTCCGAGGAAATTCCGAGGAAAACTCTGTTCCTCGGAAAAAACCGATGAATTCCGAGGAAATATTATAGCCGTTGGAGAGCCGTTGGGGGATTTTACAAAATTCCGAGGAAATTCCGACGAACTAGTTTTGTCCGTCGGAATTCCGTCGGAATTTCCTCGGTATGTCGGCAGGATTTAAACTATAAATACAAGCACTCCTCTTCCTCTTCATTCACTTCATATCTTCATCCTCCCTCTTACTCTATTTACACACGAATTTGATTCATAAAAAATATGTCTTCTTCAAATTATTTTCGTTCTTGGATCGATCGACCTCATTTGGATCGAACGAGATTGCTACGGAAGAATACCAGCGAGGTATAACTGAATTCATGGGGTTAGTTCACCGACAACCGGAAGCAAAACAGGTATGTTAAGATGTCCTTGCTCTAATTGTAAAAATAGAAAGGTTATTAAAGAGTGGGATGTTTGGACTCATCTATATTTGAGTGGGTTTACGAAGTTACAAAATTTGGTATCATCATGGGAAACTGATTATGAACATGGTAGTACTAGTGAACCTCAGCCAGCGGTTAGATTAGAAGAACCAATTAGAACGGATGTAGATTATGGTGTAGGTACTGAGCAGATGGTAAATGATCATTTTAGAGGGGAAGATTTACCCAATGCAGAAGCTAGGAGATTTTATGATATGTTGGATGCTGGAAAGCAACCATTGTACGAAGGTTGCAGAGATGGTCATTCAGCTTTATCATCTGCTACAAGATTGATGGGCATTAAAACAGATTATAATTTGGCTGAAGACTGTGTGGATCACGATTGCTGATTTTGTAAAAGGTATTCTACCGAGGATAATGTAGCTCTGGTTCATACTACGAGGTTCAGCTTCGTAGCTGGTCTTGGTTTATCGTATCAGGTAATAGATGTATGCAGCGACAACTGCATGATTTATTGGAGGGTGGATGAACAGCGGGTTACATGCAAATTTTGTGGAAAGCCTCGTTATAAAGATACAATTGGAAGAGTTCCAGTGCCATATAAAAGGATGTGGTATTTACCTTTGTGGAAGGTTGCAGAGGTTGTATCAATGCGAGCGCATAGCGCAACCAATGAGATGGCATGCGGAGCACTCAGCAGATGGTGAGATCAGACATCCTTCGGATGCAAAAGCGTGGAAGCATTTCCAATCAAAGTATCCGACTTTGCGTATGAGAGAAGAAATGTCTACCTTGGATTATGTACTGATGGTTTCAGTCCGTTTGGCAAGAGTGGAAGACGGTATTCTCTATGGCCCGTCATTCTTACACCATACAACCTCCCCAAACTTGTGCTTGCGGCGAGAGTTTTGTTTCTCGATTCTCGTTCGAACCAGAGCATCCTAAGAGATCACTTGATGTGTTTCTTCAGCCACTAATATATGAGTTGCAACAACTATGGGCTCAAGGTGCTGAAACATCGATGTTTAGTGTAAAGAAAACTTTCAAATGCGGGCGGTACTAATGTGGACAATAAGTGATTTTCCAGCATATGGTATGTTGTCTGGATGGACAGCGCATGGAAGGCTATCATGTCCATATTGTCAAGATAACACTGATGCTTTCCAACTAAAGCACGGAAGGAAAGTGTTGGTTTGGTATCGCGGGGAGATTTTACAAAATTCGAGGAAATATTATAGCCGTTGGAGAGCCGTTGGGGATTTTACAAAATTCGAGGAAATTCGAGAAAACTCGCCTCGGAAAACCGATGAATTCGAGGAAATATTATAGCCGTTGGAGAGCCGTTGGGGATTTTACAAAATTCGAGGAAATTCGACGAACTAGTTTTGTCCGTCGAATTCGCCGATTTCCTCGTATGTCGGCAGGATTTAAACTATAAATACAAGCACTCCTCTTCCTCTTCATTCACTTCATATCTTCATCCTCCCTCTTACTCTATTTACACACTAATTTGATTCATAAAAATATGTCTTCTTCAAATTATTTTCGTTCTTGGATCGATCGACCTCATTTGGATCCGAACACGAGATTGCTACGGAAGAATACCAACGAGGTATAACTGAATTCATGGGGTTAGTTCACCGACAACCGAAGCAAAACAGGTATGTTAAGATGTCCTTGCTCTAATTGTAAAAATAGAAAGGTTATTAAAGAGTGGGATGTTTGGACTCATCTATATTTGAGTGGGTTTACACGGTTACAAAATTTGGTATCATCATGGGAAACTGATTATGAACATGGTAGTACTAGTGAACCTCAGCCAGCGGTTAGATTAGAAGAACCAATTAACGGATGTAGATTATGGTGTAGGTACTGAGCAGATGGTAAATGATCATTTTAGAGGGAAGATTTACCCAATGCGAAGCTAGGAGATTTTATGATATGTTGGATGCTGGAAAGCAACCATTGTACGAAGGTTGCAGAGATGGTCATTCAGCTTTATCATCTGCTACAAGATTGATGGGCATTAAAACAGATTATAATTTGGCTGAAGACTGTGTGGATGCGATTGCTGATTTTGTAAAAGGTATTCTACCCGAGGATAATGTAGCTCTGGTTCATACTACGAGGTTCAGAAACTCGTAGCTGGTCTTGGTTTATCGTATCGGTAATAGATGTATGCAGCGACAACCGCATGATTTATTGGAGGGTGGATGAACAGCGGGTTACATGCAAATTTTGTGGAAAGCCTCGTTATAAAGATACAATTGGAAGAGTTCCAGTGCCATATAAAAGGATGTGGTATTTACCTTTGACGGAAAGGTTGCAGAGGTTGTATCTGTCTGAACGCACAGCGCAACCAATGAGATGGCATGCGGAGCACTCAACAGATGGTGAGATCAGACATCCTTCAGATGCAAAAGCGTGGAAGCATTTCCAATCAAAGTATCCCGACTTTATGCATGAGAGAAGAAATGTCTACCTTGGATTATGTACTGATGGTTTCAGTCCGCTTGGCAAGAGTGGAAGACAAGATTCTCTATGGCCCGCCATTCTTACACCATACAACCTCCCCAAACTTGTGCTTGCGACGAGAGTTTTTGTTTCTCTCGATTCTCGTTCCCGAACCAGAGCATCCTAAGAGATCACTTGATGTGTTTCTTCAGCCACTAATATATGAGTTGCAACAACTATGGGCTCAAGGTGCTGAAACATACGATGTTTCGTGTAAAGAAAACTTTCAAATGCGGGCAGTACTAATGTGGACAATAAGTGATTTTCCAGCATATGGTATGTTGTCTGGATGGACAACGCATGGAAGGCTATCATGTCCATATTGTCAAGATAACACTGATGCTTTCCAACTAAAGCACGGAAGGAAAACGTGTTGGTTTGATCGTCACGTGAGATTCCTACCACCTGATCATCCATATCGTAGGAGTAGGAATTTGTTTACTAAGAACAAGAGGGTGTTTGACAGTCCACCGAAATTTGTGGGAAAGATTTGAAGATACAACTAAGAGATTTTGGTGCAGAAAGGGCCTTGAAGTCGGTGGACATGGCGTTTTCCGGTAGATGCTGTTGGAGAACTACATAACCGGCACAAAAAGTATTTTCTCGATCTGCCATACCGAGGATCATCTGCTAAGGCATAATTTAGATGTCATGCATATTGAGAAGAACTTTTGACAATCTCATGAACACGATCCTTAATGTTCAAGGTAAAACAAAGGATAATTTGAAGTCAAGACTGGATTTAGTCGATATATGTGCTCGCTCGAACTTCATGTTGATGAGAATGGTAGGGCTCCTTTTCCCATATACCGACTTGATGCAGCGGAAAAGATGCTCTTTGATTGGATTTCAAACGATGTGGAATTTCCAGACGGTTACGCATCAAATTTGCGAATCAGATCGACGTAAAGGAAGGAAAGTTTACTGGCTTGAAAAGCCACGCATTGCCATGTAATGATGCAGCCTCCTTCCGTTAGCCTTCAAGGAAATATTACCACGAAATGTTCATGAAGCAATTGCAGGGATAAGTGGTTTCTTCCGCGATTTATGCACGAGATCAGTGACTCTTGAAGGTATTGAAAATTTGAAGACTAACATAGCCGTGATTCAAGGCAACCTTGAGAAGATATTTCCTCCTCATTTTTGATGTTATGGAGCATCTTGTTATTCACGGCAAGAGAATTGGAACTTGGTGGTCTGTGCGGTATAGATGGATGTATCTGTATGAGCGGTATATGTTCCATTTGAAGAAGATGGTGAAAAATTTAAGTAGGGTGGAAGGTTCTATAGTCGCACAGATGATCAATGAAGAAACTTCAAACTTTGCCGAGTACTACTTTCCAGCAGAAGTTCAGACCAAAAACAGAAGACCTGCTCGGCATGATGATAGAGGCGAACGGGCAACATATCATGTTACGGTTCCAGACATTTTCACAGGCGTTGGACGACTTAGCGGAAAACCAAAGGACCGCCGACTTATCGAGCAGAGCGCAGTCATTTGCAAACATATTTGCTCACCAACTGCGAAGACGTTCTTCAATATGAGAGGTAAATAAATGAGCTTACAAATTTTTATTTTAACAAGTTGAAATTTAAATCTTAATTAATTACATTATTGTCATCATATACGGATTTTCATGGCGAAAAGCGGTTCGAGTATAGATACGCCACGAGGACCTAACTAGAAGAAATGAAGCGAGAGAATTTCTTGGATGGATGTTTACTTATGTGAGTGCTTTAAACAAATTAAAATATATTTTATCACATATTTATACTAATTCACATTTATTGATATAATATATATATATGTGCTATTAATAGGTGTCCGCTGGTTTGGCCGAGGTGAAACATTTGACGATTGGATACGTGAGATGGTCGTTGGACCAAACTTTGTTGTGAAGTCATATCCAGATTTTGTACTCGAGGATATGCATTCACAACTCGAAGAGGAGACGCTCGAGTACGACTTATGATGCTGGCGTTTGTTCGCATCGAGGAGATGATGTATACTACGGACACATACATGAGATTTTGGAAATCAAGTATTTGGGCATGGTTGGATTAGCTGTACTGTTTTCTATTGTGATTGGCACGACAACACCCGGATCGAGGTGTGAGAACAGATGCATTTGGTGTTATATCAGTAAATTGGTAGCTGCAATATTATGATCCTTTCATTCTTGCTTCCCGGGCCGATCAGGTAATTAAATGTTAATTATTCAGAATGATTCATCATCATGTGTATTAATTTATAATTTTTCTAAATGTTACAGGTTTGTTATATCAAGTACCCCCGGGTAAGGAACAGAGATGATCCATGGGTTACTGTTACAAGACTCAACCCGAGAGGCCGAGTTCAGGGAAGTTCTGAGCTGGAAGACCCACTACAACCAAGCACATCCGGCAACTGTAGTGCAGCAGAAGATTTAGCTGGAGTTGGCCTTGTAGTCGATTTAACCGACTTTGGAGAGGAAGCCGTCGTTCACGTAGAGGATGAACCAGTAATTGGAGAGTTTCACCAAGATCCAGATTCAGATTCATCTGGTGATGATGACTCGGAAACAGACTCCCATTGAACTTTTTTTTTTTTTTTTTTAAGAAATACCGAGGAAATTCCGAGGAACACTTGATATAACCTCTTTCCTTGGATAATAGTTATTTGGTTTATCGGTCCATCCTAGTAATCGATCGATGCGTTTGTGTTTTATAACGCATCGATCGATGCATTTTTAAAAAAACATACAAGATTTTCCGACGAAATTCCGAGGAACAATTCAGATTGTCGATAGATCGATGGGTTACTCTCATCGATCGATCACAATCTTACGGCCCCGTAAATCCTAGTAATCGATCGATCGTTTGTGTTTTATAACGATCGATCGATGCATTTTTAAAAAAACATACAAGATTTTCCGATGAAATTCCGAGGAACAATTCAGATTGTCGATAGATCGATGGGTTAATCTCATCGATCGATCACAATCTTACGGCCCGGTCCATCCTAGTAATCGATCGATGCGTTTTTGTTCTATAACGCATCGATCGATGCATTTTTAAAAAAACATACAAGATTTTCCGAGGAAATTCCGAGGAACAATTCAGATTGTCGATAGATCGATGGGATACTCTCATCGATCGATCACAATCTTACGCCCGGCCATCTTAGTAATCGATCGATGCGTTTTGTTCTATAACGCATCGATCGATCGTTTAAAAAATTACTTTTGAAACCCCAAACACTAGTTCGTTGAATTTCCTCGAATATTCCGAGGAAATTCGAGGAAGAAGAGGGTTTCGTTGAGTTCCCTCGAATAATCCGAGGAAATTCGAGGAAATAGGGTTTTAAACCGAAAACAACGCTTTGCCGCTTGAATAACACCTATATAACCCTTATTAAGTGTCTTACGCTCATTATGAAGTCAAAATTTGTTCCTTACCGTATAATTAACACTTTTCCGATTGTATGAACGAAATCTCGCAACATAAGAGAAACACTTATACCTTTTAACGAACGGTAAAGGAATACTTTCCATTAGTTTTGAAATTTGTTATTTCATGGTTTATGCTCATGTATACAAAGAATCCTCAATGGTATGCATTACAATTGTATAAGAAATGAAATACGGCAAAAAATTGATGTTTTGAAACCCCAAACACTAGTTCCTCGGTATTTCCTCGAATATTCGAGGAAATTCAACGGATATTTTACTATCTGTCGGAATTTCCTCGAATATTTTCATTTTACCGGCAAATATTTCGCGAAAATTGAAATTAGAATTCGGCGAATTCCGGCGGATAATATCCGCCGGACCCTAGGTTTTATAACCACGAGCCCCTTCTTCTTCCCCATTTCTCTGTTCTTCCTCTGTGACTCCTCTCTTTCTCTCCGGCGATTTCCCCACGAAATCCGGCGATATCTCCGGCGATCTCCTCTTCTCTTACACAAATCATGTAAGGACCCTATCCCACTCTCTTAGGTTCTATTTGTTAGGTTTTGTGTAGTTTTGATAGATTTTTGTTAGGGTGATTGGTTAGGATTGTGATTTGGTTGTATAATAGGTTTAGAATTGTGATTTGGTTGAATAATTTGTTTTGTTGAATTGATTTAGAATTTTTTATAATTTTTTATTTTTGTATTTATAAAATCAATTTTTGTATATAAAATCGATTTTTGTATTTTACAAAACGATTTTTCTATATAAATTGATTTTTGGATTTTACAAAAAAATTTCTATATAAATTGATTTTTGGATTTTACAAAACATTTTAATTATTAAACAATTTTTATTTATTAAAACTATTTTTGTTTATTAGAACTATTTTTATATATTTATTAAAAAATTTAATATATATAAATCTTTTTCTCGTGATTAAATTATTTGGGATTTTTTTAATAAAAAATTAATTTATATATTTCTGTATTTATTAAATATATATTTTTAATTTACAGGTCTCATGATGATCAGACCGGCCTCGGCAGTCGCGGTCGTGGTGGTCTGAGGAGCCAGTCTCGGGATTCCAGCCATTTTCAGATTCCCTTCGCCCCACAGCTCCAACCATACATCTCCCTCGCTGCACCCGCCATGCTCCTCTCGCTCCGCTGCTGCATCCGCTCCTGTTCCTCCGGGTCCTCCGGAGTGATGAGGGTTACGGAGTTGGTTCAACAGCCCGTCGTGACCATCTTCCGTATCTCACTCCGTATCCACATGGACGGGTCAAACATGGTAATTAAACATTTTTTTTTTTTAAGAAATACCGAGGAAATTCCGAGGAACACTTGATATAACCTCTTTCCTTGGATAATAGTTATTTGGTTTATCGGTCCATCCTAGTAATCGATCGATCGTTTTTGTTCTATAACGCATCGATCGATGCATTTTAAAAACATACAAGATTTTCGATGAAATTCGAGGAAGAAGAGGGTTTCGTCGGAGTTCCCTCGAATATTCGAGGAAATTCGACGGATATTTTACTATCTGTCGGAATTTCCTCGAATATTTTCATTTTACCGGCAAATATTTCGCGAAAATTGAAATTAGAATTCGACGGAATTCGACGGATAATATCCGCCGGACCCTAGGTTTTATAACCACGAGCCCCTTCTTCTTCCCCATTTCTCTGTTCTTCCTCTGCTCGACTCCTCTCTTTCTCTCCGGCGATTTCCCCCTGAAATCCGACGATATCTCCGGCGATCTCCCTCTTCTCTTACACAAATCATGTAAGGACCCTATCCCACTCTCTTAGGTTCTATTTGTTAGGTTTTTGTGTAGTTTTGATAGATTTTTGTTAGGGTGATTGGTTAGGATTGTGATTTGGTTGTATAATAGGTTTAGAATTGTGATTTGGTTGAATAATTTGTTTTGTTGAATTGATTTAGAATTTTTTATAATTTTTTATTTTTGTATTTATAAAATCAATTTTTGTATATAAAATCGATTTTTGTATTTTACAAAACGATTTTTCTATATAAATTGATTTTTGATTTTACAAAAAAATTTCTATATAAATTGATTTTTGATTTTACAAAACATTTTAATTATTAAACAATTTTTAATTTATTAAACTATTTTTGTTTATTAGAACTATTTTTATATATTTATTAAAAAATTTAATATATATAAATCTTTTTCTCGTGATTAAATTATTTGGGATTTTTTTAATAAAAAATTAATTTATATATTTCTGTATTTATTAAATATATATTTTTAATTTACAGTCTCATGATGATCAGACCGGCCTCGGCAGTCGCGGTCGTGGTGGTCTGAGGAGCCAGTCTCGGGATTCCAGCCATTTTCAGATTCCCTTCGCCCCACAGCTCCAACCATACATCTCCTCTCGCTGCACCCGCCATGCTCCTCTCGCCCCGCTGCTGCATCCGCTCCTGTTCCTCCGGGTCCTCCGGGAGTGATGAGGGTTACGGAGTTGGTTCAACAGCCCGGTCGTGACCATCTTCCGTATCTCACTCCGTATCCACATGGACGGGGTCAAACATGGTAATTAAACATTTTTTTTTCTTTAAATTTGGATTCATTATTAACCGCTTGTTCTTTTAATAAGGTTCAACCGATCCGAACGGATCAGCGCATGGATCAACCGTATGATGTACTCGCCCTCGACAGTGGACATCCGACTTTCACTCACTTCCCAACCGACAAGCGGGTTCGTGGTTTCGCTGGCCATGTAAGTATTCTAATTTTTACTTATATTTTTAATCTTTAATATAAATTTTCTACTAATTGTGTTTTTTTTCAGCAAGAGTTCAACTGGAATTCCGATGAGACGCTCTTTATCTATCACCACTTCGTCCATAAAGTAATGGACAACTATGGGAAGCAGATCCACGAGTGGAAGAAGAAGTGGGAAATCAATAAAGTTTGATTTAATTTATTAAACAATTTTTTAATTTATTAAACAATTTTTAATTTATTAAACTTTTTCTTTTTTAATTAAAAGGTCCCAAAGTCGATGAACGATACGGTCTGGAAGGAGTTGTGTGCGATTGGGATAAGGAGGAGACGAAGAAACTTCTTCCACCAACTCCACCAACCGCAGGAGCGACCGTAAAGGGAAGGGCATCTACAAGCATAACTTGGGTGCTCAATCTATTGCCACTCTGAGATCGCATGGTAAGTTCAACCGCTTTTCTTCAATTATTTGAGTTTCAGAATTTAAATTTATTGTGCATTTCTTCTAATTTCTAATGTTTCTTTAATTTTATGTTTTTTCAAGGCGAAGAAAATGATGGCGAGCCGGTCGATGATCTCGCCCTAATGAGGAGGGCGATACCAACAAGAAGACCGCCAGATTGATGACGACTTGTGAGGGACGGGTCGACCTGGTCCAAACTCAGGTGGTAGACGAAGTGTCTCAGCTTCAAACCGAGGATGACGCCGACGGCTTCACCAACTTGTCCCGTGTCGAATCAACGAAATCGTTGAATCCGTAAGTTCTTTTTTTTTAAAGTTCAATTCATTTATTTCTTGGTTTAAATTTCTAAATTTGGCTTTTTTCTATTCAGTCGGTTCCAAAGAAGAAGGGACGTTTGTTCGGTTTGGGTCGTCGCACCGGTCGGTTCCTCCTTCTTCTCGCACCACCGCCTTTGTTGATCCGAAGTACTTACGGCTCAGTTGAAGGACAAAGATGATCGAATATCTTTGTTGGAGACCCGTGATGGCGGCTCAACAGCGGGCTATGAGGCACGAGGAGGCTGAACCAGCAAATGATGGAGATGATGCAGAGGATGTACCCGAGCGAGGTGTTCGGGGCGTGCGGACCAGTAGTTTTTTCCCCAATCTCGAATTTTTATTTTTATTTGTGAAACTTTGAATATTAATTAGTATGATTTCAATTTTACTTTTAATTTCATATTTTCGAATTTAAATTTCAGAAATTTTATTTTTTCAAAAAAATTAATATTTTTTACATTTCGAGGAAATTAATTATATTTTTCACTACATCGATCGATGCGTTTTTGTTCAAAAACGCATCGATCGATCCGTTTTTTTTTAAAAATATAGCGAGGGACATTTCTCGAATTTTCGAGGACAACTCCTCGAAAATTCGAGAACGGATCCTCGAATATACCGAGGAACAGTTCCTCGAATAAACCGAGGAAAAAGTCCGTCGGTATACTCCTATCGATCGATGTATATATGTCCAAACACGCATCGATCGATGAACTTCCGAGGAATTATCCCGACGAAGTTCTACCTCGGTATATTCCGAGGACTTTTCCGACAAACAAGGGATCCTCGGAATTTCCTCGGAAATTTATTTCCTCGGAATTCCGTCGGAAAATTCCGAGGGATTTCAGAGGAAAAAAGAAATTCCGAGGAATTATTTCCGACGACGATTTCCTCGGAATTGCGTCGAATAACGATATTCCGACGAAATTCCGACGATTTTTTCCCTCAGAATCCTTGATGTTTTCTTGTAGTGGACTCATAGCAAGTTGGAAATTCCATCTTGTAGATATGACCGGTCCCAAGTCCAAGTGCCTTGGGAAGCTTTATATCTTCGGTTGTAATGATAATAATACTTCCCGGACCAACCCATTCGCGCTGCTTTGCCATTTCCTCGAGTTGCCACAAGTTATCCACTTCATCAAGAACAGCCAACACCTTTTTGTCACTCAGCATATTTTGAGCCACTCCTAAGTGACCAACCACAATATCCTTTTGGTTGAGTAGTTGAGACAACAATTTTTGATGAAAACGCAACTTCAATGAGTAGTTGTCACCACAAGGCTTCTCATAATTTCCTCTGATATTCTCCAAAAACGTGCTGAATGGAAAACCAGGAGAGAGTTGGTCGTATAAAATTCTGGCAGTGGTCGTCTTACCAATCCCGGCAGGACCAACAAGCACAATCATCTTACTAGCTTCTTCTGATTGTAGGATGAACTTCGATTTTATATCTATGATTCGAGGTTTGATGCCAACAAAGTTATCAAAGTCTTTTGATGGTGTAAAACCCAACACAGACGTGACATCTGAGGCAACTTTGTTGATCAAATCAGCTTCACTGTCACTAACAGAAACAAAGGTTATACATTAAAACAGATATCATGGAAATTAGCTACACATAGTAAGGAAGTTGAAGTAAAAGTGAACGAACCAGTTGCTAAAGTCATAACCAGATATACCCGCGACATCCTTCAAAGCTTGCCTCCATGCCTGCGTCACCTCTTCTGTTTTTCCCGCACAGGTTTCATCAAAGACTTTTCCAAAATCTCCTTTCTGTTTCCTAACATCAGATGGATCCACTTTGTAGAAAATGGGCAGCACTGGTTGTTTATACTCTTCCCTGCACTTCATGATTTCCACTAACTCATCCAGACACCAGCTTGAAGAAGCGTAGTTACTGGAGAGCAAGACAATGGCAACCCTTGATTGTCTGATCGCTCCTACAAGCAGGGGACCGACAGATTCGCCTCGCTTCATATTGTCAGCAACAAAAACTATGATTCCTTTGCTTTCTAGCCCTTTCCGAACGTGACTAAGAAAGCCTTTGCGCACGTCTACACCACGGAAGCTCAGAAAGACGTGATATAACCAACTGCGAGACAGAGATGAAGAAGAAGCCATGAATAACAGCAAGAAGAAAATGATCACTAAGCTTTCAGATCAGAAGAAGATATACAGACGCGTATATAGATCCTTATACAGCTAAGTCTTGACTTTTCAAGTGGGGAGAAAAAGTCAAGAAATGCATTTTTTAATATAAATTATGTGTATTATGTGCATAGTGGGAGCTAATACTGATTGTTTAGATTTAGAAAAGGTAGCTTCCAGTGATGTGTGAAGCAATTCAGGATTGTGTCAATATAACTATTCCTGAAATGAAAAGTCAGGGAAGATCAGAGTTTTGGATGTTTCTCATTTCCATCACCAGATTACGACAGAACCGAGAGCACTCGAAGATCTCTACATGAAAGCTGACAACATTCTTGTATCTAGTCTGATCGAAATTTCTAACGGCGCTTCAAGTCGTCAGGACCCCACTAGATTAGTGCTTCAAATAAGCCAGCCTCAATATTTATACAGTAATTATAATAATTATCATACTCTTTACCGCAGACCAAGAAACTCTCGTATCATGATTCAAGTTGACGCAGTTTAAAAAATTCAGACGGATCTCTGGATTGTGAAAGGGAGGAACCATCTATTGTCTCAAGTCAGACAGAGTTCTCTATATCTAGAGATGAAAGGGAATCTGGAAGCTGAGGTAACGATACAAGACTTCGACATTCATAGAGTGAAAGCTGTTTTAGTTGAGGAAGTTGTTTGATGCAGTAAGAATAGTCTTGAAATCATTACAGATGCAGAACAGTGACTCTGGACTCTGGAGTAGTGTGAACCGGTCTCTGGCATACAAATCTGTAACATATGATCTGTCTGTAAAGTCCACTAGTTTAAGAAGTCAGAAAACCAACTGATGTTCACTTCCACATACCTAGAGGGATGATCCTCATCACCACGAGTAGTTTTCATACAAGAAACACCTACCATCTTCACTTCATTTGATTCTAGACATAACAGAGAATCCATAACTCTCATATGAGCATCGTTTCCAACCAGATTGTCTGAATCTCCTGATGGTGCAGATCAATTCATCTGAGATGCTCATAGCAATCTTTCAACCTATCAAAAGAAGAAAATGATTGCTTCCACCAAATCATTAAGATAAACTTATAGCATCAGCACATCCATGACTAATTGTGAGAACCAAGCATTCTATGCATTCATGTGAACATTTTATAGTTGGAATCAGAACAACTAACCAGTTTTGAGAAGACTCTCCGGCTATATTAGCAACACAGACCAAAGCTTCTCTCCATCTCTACTTCACATCCTCTGGTTTGCCCTGACATGCTTCCTCAAATGCTGTTCCCTTCTCCACAGATCTTCTTGCTAGATTTCTTAATCTCCACCAACTTGAAGATGGATATCTCTTGGACAACACTTCAACCGCAAACCTAGATTCTCTGATAGTTTGTACAAGCTCAGGACCAATCATTTGGCTTCTCTTGATATCATTGTCTATATAGTTTGAAACACATGGTGTCTCCAGTGGCAAGAATGCAATGGCAAAGATGAAGAATCTGCCATGAGTAGAAGCTAAAGGTTAATAAAGATCTTATTGTTTTAGTCGGAAAGGTAAGTTACAGATCTTTGATAGATGATGATGATGATGATGATGTTACGCCTCTGAATTTTAATTTGGCTGATACTGTTCCCATTTGAGTCATGACTTGGGAGTTGAGATAAGCTTTTGCACATCAAGAAGGTTGACTTGTTTTTGCCTTATGTTAACATTTGAAGTTAAACTCGTCTTCTCAATTCTTAAGTGTAGACTGAACTTTGACAATAATCTAAATAAAGCATAACATTTGACAAGAATCAGCTACACTTGTCGTTAAATGTCACTGTTCAGTCTATAATTTAGATTCTTGTCAATGTCAATGTTTTGTAATCCTTTAAAGCTTTCAATATTATATATCTTTGATCGTAGCAGTAGCCGAGAGATATGAATCAGAAACCACAACAAAATGAACTTATGAGTAGCAAAACTCAGTCCCTCTCAAGTTTTGATATCTACTAATAATAGCAATCCCAATTAATTCCAAAAGTTATGTCATTTCATAAAAAACTGAAATCTTAAAAATTGTATCTTTTCATTATAAAAATTATGTCTTTTCATAAAAAATAAAATCTATTAATTTTAAAAGTTGTATCTTTTCACTATAAAAATTGTGTATTCCCAATTGATTTCAAAGGTTGTGTCATTTCGTAAAAAAACTGAAATCTTAAGAGTTGTATCTTTTCATTATAAAAGTTGTGTCATTTCTAATGGTTAAGTTTATCAATACTTTGTAATCTAACGGACATGATCATCTCTCATTTATAAGATCCGACGTCATCAATCTCGTTCACCTAAAGGCGTCTCAGTCAACTCCTATCTGAACGATGCACCCCTTATACATCCGCCTCTTCTCAAAGGACACCTCATTTGCCTCCTTTCGGATACAACGCGTCTCTAAAATCCATCTACACATTGAACTTTCAGAGTTCTTATCCCTTTAAATATTCCATCATCAATCTCTCTCTTTATATTTTCCATCATCCTCGTCCAGTTTAAGATGTAAGAATTCCTCTCAGACAATTCATCACCATCGTCGTACATGTATGTATCTGTCTTTGGAATTTTGTACTTCGTTTATTATATGGAAATAATCCATAGTTTGTTGTTTTATTTAAAGGGACAGACTTTTCAAAAGAAAGTTAATGAGAGATGTGAACCACTACTACTGAAAAAGAAGTTCATGAGAGATGTGAACCACTACTACTGGGATGATCCCTTCCTCTACAAGAGATGCTCAGATGGTTTATTCAGGAGATGTGTTCTGGAGAATGAGATGCAAGGGATTCTTTTCCACTGCCACAGTTCAGAATACGCAGGCCATTTTGCAATATTCAAGACGGTTTCTAAGGTCCTGCAGGCTGGTTACTGGTGGCCTACACTTTTCAGAGACGCCCATGAGTTTGTCTCAAAGTGTGATGCATGTCAGCGAAAGGGCAACATCAGTAAGAGAAATGAGATGCCCCAAAATTTCATCCTTGAAGTTGAAGTTTTTGATGTATGGGGAATTGATTTTATGGGCCCTTTCCCATCTTCTTATGGAAATGAGTACATCCTGGTCGCGGTTGATTATGTCTCCAAATGGGTGGAAGCAGTAGCCAGCAAGACAAATGACTCTAGTGTTGTCAAGAAAATGTTCAAGACAGTCATTTTTCCAAGATTCGGGATCCCGAGAGTGGTTATTAGTGATGGAGGCTCTCACTTCATCAACAAGACGTTCGATAAACTGCTGAAGAAACATGGAGTAAAGCATAAGGTAGCTACACCTTATCATCCTCAGACAAGTGGGCAGGTTGAAATATCGAACCGAGAAATCAAGGGGATTTTGGAGAAAGCTGTAGGCAAAATAAGGAAAGATTGGGCTGTGAAGCTTGATGACGCCTTATGGGCGATAGAACCGCTACAAGACTCCTTGGGCACCACTCTTTTAATCTGGTCTATGGAAAGTCTTGTCACCTACC